>CM074110.1:0-335000 GCA_037178635.1 Bombus dahlbomii | reverse complement strand
AAACAGCTTTTGGGAGGTTTGGGCGCTCGTCTGGCGGACGAGGTTTCCGATATGATAGTGAGGATCAAACGGGGGCTTTCACGGTGTTGTTACTCCCAACCACCTGATCCACCAGGTACAACAACCTCTTGCGAAGCAAATTCCTCGCGTGCTACGTTGTTCGCGCATTCTTTCGCACACTTGTACACGCACCGACTATACGGTATTTGAAAGGCCGAATCATCGAATTTCTCAGTAGAGAACGCTCGACTTTTTCTTCCAAAATTGGAAATACCTCGAGACTCGGAGCAATCTGAAAATAAGTACGAAGTAAGCGATATATTTTTAAACTTTGAGGTGACGAGATGCCCCATACTGAGAGACCAACGGATGGCCGAGCTTCGTTGTTTATTCGGCCGAGCCTTGGATTAAACGTCAGTCCGTGTATTAATTTCGATGAGTTCGGATCGGAGTTCGGAGTTCTTCTGTCGCGTAATAAGAGATTTCTTTACCTAACCCCAACCTAACCCCAACCTAACCCACCCATTGATTATTTATTGGTTTGTAGTGGAAGATTTCCATTTTCTACGGATCGATTAAAATTTCAAATCCATCGAGACTAACAGCGTTCGTTATAAATTGTTTAGAATTCTGTATTCGATATTACAACGGTTTGGATAATAAAATATTCTAGCTGATACTCGTTTCGCTCGATTCTGCTTACGGTGTTTGGGATAATTTATAAGCGAAACCGACCGACAGAACGCTGTTTTCCTTCGGTTCTTTCTTCGAATTCAAGATCGAACGGCACCGAGCGTACTCGATAAACGTGAAAATTCGTGTATAGTTGTATCGTTGGGTAACGAATAGAACGAGAATGACGCCGATGATAAATCGGTGCAGGTTCTTCTGATAAACGAGATTAAAATTTTTCCGATAAAAATTGCAAATGGTTCGTTCACTATCTGAGTGAACGGCGAAGGTTTCACGAAAATGGCAGCCTTGATCGGAGACCCAAAACGAAACGTGTCCTTAAACACCGCGATTCGTCGTCAGGCGAGTCTCTCGGAATGTTTAACCCAGGCAGCCCTCACTCAAGCCCGCCTGAATCTATCAAGTTAGTGAAACATATTGTGGCCTCGAACTACAGTAAATTTGACTGTAACTACAAAATATATTCCAATATATATCAATAGATTTTATGAATCTCCCATTGAATATCTAATGGAACCGAAAAGTTATTACGTTGCGCGAGACTTTAGCGTACCTAACGTGTTCCGTGTTGCTTTCAGAGAGATCTCCCGAGAAGAAATCGGCCACGTTGCCTCATTCTCATAGCAATACTTCTTTGTCGTCGGAAAGGGCTACGAGACCGTTACCTCCGCCGCCCGAGAGACAATCGTACGTTGACAAGCCTTGGTTTCACAATGTTACCAGAGAACAAGCAACGGGTCTTATCAAAGAACGTAAGTCGTTGTCGTAAGTCAAGTAAACTCAAAGCGAGAATAACAACTGTCGTTAACGTTTTATAAAGATAATCAACTGCTTCAACTTCGCTTAGTTTGCGTTTTTTCATTAGATTATACACTAATTATGAACGAATTTGCTATGTTTAGAGAGTACTTACAGTAATCCTCAAGACGGATACTTTCTCCTGAGACCGTCTACGACAAAAGTGAATAATCCTTTGGCTTTGGTGCTCTGGTACAAGGATAGGGTGTATAACGTTCCAGTCAGGAAGAGACCTGACAATAGGTAAGAAGGAAGCTTTGCGCGCTAACATTCCTTGTCCGTATAGATATCTCTGCCGAGTACCGGACTTGTTCTACTAATAATAAATAAGCAAACAATTAGAAAGAGATGATAAAATCTCTCTCTCTCTCTCTCCAAAAATGATAAAATATTATTAACTCAAAGGCAAACCTTGGGTGAAAGTTCACTCTAGTAGTTTGAAAAAGTTTTAAAAGTTAAGCAATTAAATGATTAAATGAAGAATAGAAACGACATTGTTTGCAATAACTACTTCAACAACATTGCGATGATAATATTGATAATATTAAACGATACTATTAATATCGATAATATATTATCGCGATGATATTAAAATAAAGCTCGTATAGGGTGAAACTTCACGCATGACAGTGTCTCTAAAGATTAAAAGAATTTTTATAACATCTGTTTTAGTAGAAATATAAGAAAACGTTGATAACTGATACAACTGAATGAGACTGAATATCATATATCTGTCGAATAGGTACGCATTAGGATCGGCGAAAGTAAATGAGAAATCGTTTTCGAATGTCGAGGAGATCGTAATGTTTTACACGCGAGAGGAACTAGTGCTTCATAGCGGTGGCGTGGAAATGGGGAGCACGAAATTAACAGATACTCCGTCTAAATGAGCCTTTGAATGCTCTCACATACCAGCTTGTGCGATACAAACACTGCCCAGAAATAAGATATTTCAAAAGGAATTTCAAAAGATCAGACACGATGGTTTCGCGTGTATAATATTTATTCAACAAGTGCCTTTTGTACTCTTCGAATGCATTTATATGAATTGTGACACGCGTATGGAAAAACGTTTGATATTTAGAAGAAAGAAAGAAAGAAAGAAAGAAAGAAAGAAAGAAAGAAAAGGAACAGATCTCTCGACGATATGAATTGCATATATTTTTAATACGAACATTTACAAGCGGTAATTTAATGTTGAATTTGCAAATTGGCAATGAGATTTGAGCAGCACCGATGTATGGTAGTTGCTATTTCTGTAACAGAAAGAACAACAACTTTGTACACATATCGATATTATAATTTTTGTATACTTGCTGCTGTTGTACGTTTGTTTTTATAAGATAATTCGAGAAAATGAAATTTCGTAACTTAAGCATATATATATATATATATGCTACAGATTTGTAAATAAGACTTTTCTTTAAACAGTAGTATTTCGAGATACTGCCGAGAAAATCGTGTCGTATCGTGCTTTGTTTGGTTTGTTATAATTTTAACTTAAGGAAATAAATTTAGGTCGAACAAAAAGTAATAACTGCTCTTTATTGTTATTGGTTGCGTAAAAAAGAAAAAAAAAAAACATGTTTGATTATAAAAACTGATTATGTACATAAGAATTACTTTAAGAATAATGTGATCTGTACCACGATTCGCAAGGCAACTCGAGATAAATTAAACGATTGTAGGATATATTTCAAGAGGTGTGTTAAATTTATAAACGATGAAGGAAAATATATCGTAATCATGAATGGTTAATAGAAAGGAACATCAAGGTCGTTTCAAGGCTACTTTTTTTCTTCAATTGCCATATGCGAAGGTCTAAAAATATCACGGACAAAGATCGAAAGCTACACACAGGTTTAAAGACAAATTCAGTATTTTACAGTATTCAATTTTATTACGATAACGAAACTTAATTAGACTTAATTGATACCACTTGTATTACTTACTAGTTACTGTTAAGTGCCATATTTAAATGAACACGAAAAACGACCTTGGAACCTTTCTTTCTTTTTTATATCTAAATTTTTTGAACCCGACGTACATACTTTTCGATATTACACACACACACACACACATATATATATATATATAATAGATTAACGAATCAACCAATAGATTGTAATCTATGCATTTATATTTTGCCATGTCATTGTGAGAATAAAAGATGATTTTTCAAAAGAGACGAAAAAGTTTTCTATTGGAATTCTTTTCCTGTTTTTGTTATAAATATTTAATGAAATCTTCTATTCTGTAGACGTTTCTACATCAGATGAAAATTAAACGCGGAATCAATTAGCTGTTTCTATGCGATCTACGGTACTCGTAAAATCTATTATTACGTACCTTTTTTTCTCAATGAAACGTTTTTCTATTAAATTCTATATTTCATGTTGATAGTATTAAATTTTCGTCGCAACGTGAAAGTATTATTAAACGAAACGAAATTTAATATACCGGGGCCTAATTAATCATTATGTAAGTGTTATAACGAAGTACAATGAATATGATATGCGAGAATGCCTCTTAAGGACACCTATGTTCTTTGTTTATCGATGCCATGACGATTGAAATTAATCAAAAGTTAAATTCGAATCGATCAGCCGACAATTTATTACTCGGTCGTGTTTATCTCGAAACTATGTTCGACGATTGATAACGATAACACGAATCGAGTAAACACTCGTGTAATCAAGTTCCCAGCTTTCTAGTTGAGTTTTAGACGATTACGCGAGATCTCTTATTGCGTGAATCGGCTTTGAATCGTGGAGAAAACGAATCGATGCATTATACGTATGTACATAACGTAATTCGAAGTTACATTCTGAAATCAACCTTGGACGGACGATGGCTCCATGCAATGAAACGTGTACGCGTGAACTTTGAACCAGTTACTTAACAACTGCAACACAATTAAGAGGAGCACAATGCTAGACAACTCGTGTATCTGATATTCCTTGATAAGACACGCGCTCGGCGCAAGACACGAACCTCGGATTCATACATACATACAGGTTGCTCGTTCAATGTCCTGTAATTATATAATTTGATAACACGCGTGAGAAGCAAATTGTATGCGTGTCATAAAACGTTCGATGCGTTATCTCTATATACTACTACGGCGATGATAATTTCCTAACGAAAAATAAACTACGATTCGCTTGAGCAACGATACGGTACGCTTCGTAATATTTTTAACGTACGAACCATTTAAATTTCAACCATGTGTCGCTGAAACAGCGATAGACTGGGCCGAATCGCTGAATATCAATTTGAATGCATTTTGCGCGGGAATCTGTGGTCACGATTCCCTCTTTTCATAGGCAAAGAACGGTGTATTCGAAAAATTCCCTAACCGCTGCACGTCTGGTTACTTTTGTGACGTCACGTCGCTCGCGGACAATGACGTAGTGGGAGGGTGCATAATATAGTTATATTTATATAGTAGCGAGTAGTGAAACATATACGACAGGTTTGTGCGCACCACTCGGTTAACTACTTGTAACTGAATGTCAATTGAGCGGTCCATTTAGCTTGTCACTTAAACCTTTTCAAGCGATATCTCTCACGGATCCGGGACGTTGTATAAAAAATGCCGATCGTTTCGAAATCGTGAAAAATCACGGCTCGAGATCGTTTGATTTCGTTCCGTCAATTTTCGCGGACGATGCGATAAAAACAACACTGACATGAGTCAGTCATCGAAGAAGCGTAATTCCGAGCGGGAATACCGAATGGTGCGTTAAAGATAAGAGTGTCAATCGCTGGAGAAATCGGTCTGGGGAGCAATGGAAGATGAACAACCAGCGAGAGAGACGAATAAGATTTGCGGTGTGTGTGGCGATCGTGCGCTCGGTTACAATTTCAACGCGGTTTCGTGCGAAAGTTGCAAAGCTTTCTTCCGACGAAATGCTTTGAAAAATAAGGTGACTAATTTGGAAGATTCTCGTGTATTTCTAACTTGAGATATAGAAAATATTTCTTCAGATAGAATTTGAGCTGCACGTAGTCCCTTCAAAATATGATACACATATTTCATCAAAACAATTTCCATACGATTCAATACACTTTCCCAATGAATTTTGTTGTTTTAGATCTTATTGAATGGCCAGTTCTAGAATTCAAAATCTATCAGAAATATTGTTTAGCCAGTGTAGATGATATCTCTGATCTTCCCCAAATGCTACACTCGTGCCTTCGTGTTTCATGGCATATTTGCCAAATGTGAAGTCATAAAATAACATTACACTGGTTGTTCGGTTAAACGAGTGATACATTTCTTATGAATTTTCTTCTTAGTTAGCATTGTTGCTCCATCAAGTTCAAACTTTGGGAAGATTACGTATCGTATCTACCAATCTGATATTTCATCTTTCACTGTTATTGATCTAATTTCAAGTTTCTACTTTGACAAATGACTTTCATATTAGACTTTATTTCATAAAGGGGACAACATGATCGTAGATATTAAATGTAGTATAAGTAAAGTATAATTGTAATACAGTGATTAGAAAATAAGAGTGTAAAATTAATGGATATTTATATTACAATGCTCTTGAACTATTCAATAGATAATAAAGGATACGTTTGCTTGATCTATTCATTTAGAATTATTGTTGTATTTTTGCAGGATTTCAGGTGTCCATTTACTGAAAATTGTAATATAACACCAGTCACTAGACGCTTCTGTCAAAAATGTCGCCTGGACAAGTGCTTCAGCATAGGTATGAGGAAGGAATATATTATGTCTGAGGAGGACAAAGTACTGAAGAGGCAAAAAATAGAACAGAATCGTGCGAAGAAAAGACCAACCTTGGAGAATGCAAAACCGTCAAAAATAAAGAAAGGTTACTTGGACGAGTGTAACTTTGATGACACCTCTATGTCGGTTAATTCAGTTGCGTCAACCGCATCGGACACATACTTTTGGGAGTCTGATAGAAAATATACAGATTTAGATGCAAATAGACAGAATGTAACCGAAAGCATGAGTCCTGTAACAGCTGCAAGCGTACCAAGTCCTTCTAGTCCACCGGAAAATGGAGCCATAAGTGGTTCAAAGACGCTAGATATGATGAAAGACCCTTCCCATAACTCAAACTCGAACTTTGAAAATTACGACCATTCCTCTTCGCCTCGCGGCGAGGAGAACGATGTCGATGCTGAAAGATTGAGAATGGATTTCGATTCCCCCTCACAAAATCAACAGAGATTGGACAGAGTTAAATCTCCGACTCGTAATTTAGAAAAGGGTAAGAAGCCAGTAACAGGTTCGAGAAAATCTGTTGACCAAAATATATCGGATCTGAGTTCCGAGTTTGCTTCGACTAATAACGAATCTATGAAATATTCTTCTGAATTCGAAAACGCATCTTGCTACAGCAAGTTCGATTGTAGCCCTGTACAGAGTTCCCAATATATGGAGCACGCGTCACATTATAGGAAAATGAGCATAGATATGAATTCAGTAATGCGCACGAACGTGCAAAATTCAGAAGAGGCAGCGCTTAGTGAAAAACAGAGTAAGGAAACGTGTTCAGAAGAAGACAATTTTATTAGTAATAAATTCTCACAAGACTCCGCTCTGATCACAAAACTTGTTAATAATTCAAATTTTATCACGAAAATATTTCAAAACGAGGAATTACTTATAAAGATTATGTCAGATCCTGTCGTTATTAGCAAATTAGAGGCAGATCCCCAGATCTCGCATTTTTTCAAGAAAACCGATGTCGTCACAGATAGAGAATCACCGTCTGAGAAAGAGACAAGTACTCGGTATAAAGATGATGTAAAACCAAGTAACAATAATTCCAGTCACACGTTTAAACCGATATTACAAGTTAAACAGAAACAAGTGGAGAATCCAATTTTGACCGATTTAATTACGAATTCGAGTCAAGAGGAATGTATAAAGCAACGGGATAATAGTAAAGATTGGAACAGAAATGTATCGGACGTCACAAGAGACGTACTTCAAGATGTGCAAAGGTATGATCGAGATTCGCGTTTGCTTAATGTAATTAAAAATAATTATACGTTCTACTATCCATGAATTATATTTCAGAGTACCAATTGCTGTGAATTCCATTGAATCTATACTTTGTGAAGCGATTAAATTAGAGTTTTCAACATATTCCGCTCTAGGCGGTATGGAGACCAGAAGGGTATTGAACGATGCTGAAAGAGCAAAGTTAAACGAACTAATAGTAGCCAACAAGGCGTTATTAGCTCCTTTAGACGAGGATATAACGAATTTAATCGGAGAAGACTGTAAATTTAAGGTAATAGTTGTTGTCATAGCTGAAGAAACAGACGTTTGTACGTTGACATCAATTAAAATGTGTATATTGGGTTTCAGAACAATTTCGGCCGATCTGATCCGGCACTATTAGACGTTATAAATCTTACTGCCATTGCTATTAGACGCTTGATAAAGATGGCGAAGAAGATAAACGCCTTCAAAAATATGTGTCAGGAGGACCAAATAGCTCTTTTGAAGGGTGGTTCCACGGAAATGATGATTTTAAGATCAGCGCTCAATTACGACGTTGAGAAAGATATGTGGTGGATACCGCATAGTCAAGAAAGTATGTCCAATATAAAGGTGGACGTGTTAAAAGAAGCGAAAGGGAATCTCTATACAGAGCATTCGAGATTTATCAGAAGTTTCGATCCTAGGTGGAGAGACGAGAATATTATTTTAATTTTAAGCGCGATTGCTTTATTCACACCAGACAGGCCGAAGGTAGTGCATAACGATGTAATTAAATTGGAACAAGTAAGTCTAACATAATTTTCTGTATGTGTTCATAAACACGTTAAATAAATATTAACAATATAATTTTGTTTATAGAATTCTTATTACTATTTGCTGAGACGTTATCTGGAAAGCGTATATCCCGGGTGCGAAGCCAAATCTATGTTTCTAAAATTAATTCAGAAAATTTCGGATCTTCATAGATTAAACAACGAGGTTGTCGGAGTGTATCTTAATTTAAATCCGTCGAGTGTAGAACCACTTCTTATAGAGATATTCGACCTGAAACATTGATCGAACGTGTTCAACATAACGAATAGAGATTAATTGTGTAACATTTTCGATTACTGTCCCTTCAAATAGTAGGAGCAACGTAAAATCGTTATGGGTTCGCATTAATAGTCGCATGTTCATATAAATAATATATAGCAATAATATCGAAGAAAGGAACGTTATGGATTATCCGAATTTGAATCGATATATAGATACACGCACGTTAATGTACATAAACTGTAATATTATATGAACGATACTGTCGCCAAAAGTTTAATCGTATCGGAATTTATATCCATATTATATCATAGAGTATATTAAGATATCCGTGTATGTATACCGGTATGCAACGATGCCCCGTTAAAAACGTTGGATTTGAAAACAAAATTGATATTGACAAATCCGCGGACGATTTTCATCCCTTTGAATTTCTTGTGTTCGGCTCAGCAAACCAAATGTCAGGAGAACAAGATGCTTAAATCTGACGAACTATATAAGTCGTTAGTTCGGTCGACGAAAAGTGAAATTTAAAAAATTGTTTCCCTTGTTACGACGAAAAGGATTTAATCGAACTTAGTTTGAAGTGAATAAAAAAAATCCGGGAATCGGTATTAACGGGACATTATTTTCATTAATTCCTGTTGGAATGTAAATGGATTATTATTGTAATTACATAAAGAAGCATTTCGCTCGTAAAATATTAATACCACTGCTAACCGTCGATACGCTGAATTTTGCGACAAGCAGAGATTACAGTTCGAACAATTGTGAAAGTATCTCGTCGTATCACGTCATTTTGTCGGGGATAAATGTGTACAGGTAACGCGTTAGCATAATAATAATAATAATAATAATAATAATAATAACAACAACAACAACAACAACAACAATAATAATAATTGTTAAAAACGTTATGTATATTTCGACAAACGTACCTTAAATTGTTAAATTTAGAGATGATATTTGTTATACTAAAGCCAAGTTCTATACGTTCATGTTCAACGGATCGAACGAAATGTATAAAGAGAAAGATATTTCTCTATGCGCAGATCAATTAAAAATCACACAATGATAAACATGAATTCAGTGATTGGTGAAAAGATACGAGAAGATCGATCCAAGCAAATGAACGCATAACGATACGATCTGCATAATGTTCATTCGCGTTACGAATGTTAGCGTGTACGTATTAAATTGTGATATCGAGTCAAAATATATTTTTCAGATACTTGTTACATTTGACTTTTAAAGATATCATTTCATTCCTTTTACTATTATATCGTTAATTAGCTTTTTATTTTATAAATTATAAACAATTGAAAAATAAATACCTTTTTTTTTTTCTTTTGTCTCAGTCGTCATACTCAGATGGAAATCTATAACCAAGCATTTGCAGGATTATGATTATCAATAGGCAGGAAGAGGTAACAAAAAAGGTCAAGCTGACGAGGAAAAGAAACATGTATCCTATTGTCTTAAGAATGAACAGGAAGGTGCGGAATAACCAATCCCAAATTGTTTTCAGTATCATTGTTTGTAATACTTAAAAATTTATCAGAAACAAAAAACAGAAAACAGAAAACGAAAAACAAAAAGTAAAAAAAAAAAAAAAAAGAAAAAAAAAAAGAAAACAGGAAGACTGGACGTGACCGATATATTATATACGATGTGCCATATACAGGCGACGAAATCTTTATCGACAAATTTAACAAATGGAAATGTCAATTGTTATATAATTAACAATAGGTTTATTCTTTCCCATCTCTGTGTATTTGTTGCTGTTGAAAATATTTTATATATTTTAAAGATGTGTAAATATAAAATTCGCGTGTAAAATATAATCTTCTTGTTTGTATTTGTGTCTCTATCTGTGGCTCCTGGTTACATCGGGCCAAGTGTCCCAACTCGGTCTCCTTTTGACTCGCTCGAATCGTTCGTTGCTCTCGGTTTTACATAATTCTTCCGCTTATATCGATGAAACACCTCGATGTTATGTTCGTAGGGTTTCGTAAAGAACCAATCGATTTCCTCCGCGGCAAGGTAACACGCGCCCAATGCAGCTGTTGCTGTTAAGCGGATCATAGTTAATTCGTCCAGCGCGTGAGATTCGTGGATTTCATCGATGAAAACGTCCTTCATAATATCCCATGATTTCCAAACCGATCCCACGCAGACAACCTTTAATCCACCCTTAGCTAACTTGAGATCCTAAAGAATCATATTTCTCGTACATAACACAATCAAACAGGCAGCTTCCGAAAATTCTCAAAATTTTCCAAATTCTTCAAATTTTCATATGAATTTGCAAAGCAGAATAAGCGACTCACATTATGGGCCTTTTTCGAAAGAGCTATAATATGCTTCGCGAGGTATCTGCCATTTTCCGAAATAACATATAAACAGAGTGGATCTTTTTTCTCACAACCTGTCACAATCTCCTTGGCAAACATAGCAAAAATGCTTTTATCGAAATCCTTATAAAAGTACGGCAATATCTCCTTCCTATCAGTTACGTTGAAATAATGCCTCATAGCTGGCCATACGTAGCTTATGGGTTTAGGAGCTGGGGCTAAGCCATCGATATCGTCGAATACGTATTTACAAGCCCTATGGGCGATCCAAAAAGCTGAAAATCCATCGTTTTTGTAATCACACCGCCGATCTTTATTATGCAAATTCATATTTTTGTGGACGTAATGTAGAAAGTAGTATTTAAGCGTAGGCTTGTTTCATCTAGTAAATGACCATAGAAAGAGAACACGATGAACAATTTCAAGAATCACTAGTCGATTCTACATTACGCGTTTCGATATCCTATTGAATATTTCAAAGATAATCTTCCGTGTCTTTCTTATACGTTCTTGAATACTATACTTTGGATAATTTACATGTCTTTACGCGTTATATGCATTTCGTGCACTTTTGCTTATCATTAAACTTCTCGTAAATATATAAACACATGGATCTAGTAATAGTTATACAGGAAAATAAACGGATGATCGAAAATAAAGAATTGTTCTATGTTGGAGCCTCGATGGAATACCGTAAACTATTCAAGGTCATATCTCTCCATCTTCACGAGTTATACATATAACGATTCCCATCACGTACCACTGCCTTCGTCCCCCATGAAATGTCCCCATCCGCCGCACCTTATGATTGTTCTATCGAAATTCATCAGCAATGCGTTGCTACCGGTGCCAGCGATTACAACTATCCCACCGTTTGGCAAACCAGTCCTGAGACTACCGATGGCATCTGAATTGACATAATAAGCTTTAGCGACATTCGGATACTTCTCTTTCATCGTTGCCGTAAGTTGACGATCGGTGCTTTCCTCTCCACATCCGCTTAGGGTAAGACCCTGATTGTTTAATCGATTAGAATTTTTTTTTTTTTTTTTTTTTAAATTAAACAATTCACTTAATCCAACAAACGATAAGAACGATCGCTTATCGTACGATCCTCTAACTAGACTTATCTACGAATTAGTTATCGGCTATCTATAGTTCTCAGGAATCGTGATAATCATTTTATATTTACCAAGCAATCTAAAGGAATAAATTCGGATATTCCTATATTCTGTTTCCCTCTTTCGATCATAGCGTTGATTCTTGCAGTTGCTTCCGCCATTCCGAGTAGCTGAGTAGAGAAATAAGTGAAATAGTAAGAAGCGAAATAAAGTAATCGCGAAAGAATTTTCAAACTAATTACAAAACTTTTGCAACTTGTTATATATGCTTTCTTACTCTTATACACGTAATCTGCTTATCATATATGTAATATATGTAAGCTTGTAACGGGGAAGGGACTAACATAACAATAACAGTATTTTATAATTATACATAAATTTTATATTTTATACATGGCTGGTTGAGAATCATAGTGGCCGTTAAGTTAATTCGTCGTTACCTTTTTTTTTTTCTTTTTTTTTCTTTTTTTTTTTATGTAAATCAAATTTATGTAAATTATGTAAATTAAAGGGGGCGATATTAATAAAAATCGAAATACGCTTGACTTACTTCGTACAATGATTTTCAGCCTACCATATATGATCGTAATCAAAAAAAAAAAAAAAAAAAAAAAAAAAAAGAAAAAACGAATAAATAAAATAATTTAAAAGATTAATAACAATAAAAATGAGAAATTAGTAGAAACGGGATGAACAACATATATCGTTAAAAAGTTGGATCAATCGATTACCCAATGATTGGTGCTCGGCCCCTTGATTTCCGTCAATAGCGTCCCTTTGCCATCGATGATGACCAGCGTGGACTGCGTGCCGCCGCTGAGGATCATTAAAAGTTCACGTCAATTCGTTAATCCGTTATTTTTTGGTGTTACAGTTGATGAAGTCTCTGAACATATGGTTTTCGATCATATGGTTATTTTTTGTAGCGACAATAGGATCGCGCGCGCGAGAAGCTAGATAGAAGTTGAAAGCAGAAAGCGTGTAGTACGCCCTGTTAGAATCGCTTAACGTTAATCGCGATCGGAATAGAAGGCAAATGAGTTGCTCTCATTTCATCTACGTTTCGATTGAACAGTTCTTTGAATTGATTTGACTTTATATTTTGAATAAAACGAGTTTCCGATTACAGTATAAAGATTTACCGGCGAATATACGTTCGCCGATAATCATACAGAAAAATGGGAAAAAATCTACTTCGAAATACTTCGTTCCCGTGTTTACCATCATTTCTACTATCATTACACTGTTAACAAACCTTTTCTCGTGGAAATTAATTCTTAACATGATTGCAAACACCGATTGCAAGTAATTGAATGGTATTTCGTACAATATTATAAAACGACGATTTTATCTGAATGCGCCAGAATTAAAATAACGTGGTACATTTATGTACGTAAGCACGGAACACGATATGATAAGATATTTTCGTAAACAAGGATGATGGATGAATTCTAATTGGATGTTATCGGTGAACATTAATGAGATATAATACGTTTATTAACGGCGACTGCTACTCCACGATAACGTTGTTTAATTTTCTAATAAAAATTTCGAGAAAGGAACAAAAATAGGAAAGGACAAAGAGAGTTTACTCACCCATCGATGCCGCCAATTCTAATCTCTTCCGGATGTTCTGGTAGCTCTATATTAGACATACTCTCCTTCTCGGACAATTCTGTTGGTCGTCTTTGTCTTCTCAACTCCCTACGAAGCTCAAACTCATCGATACGTTTCTGTTTCCCTTTCTTTCGTCCCCCTCTCTTTCCTGCCATTTTTTTTTTTTTTTTTTTTAATCAGACAATTTAAAATTTCTTTCGCTCGTGATTTCTTTCGTTGACAATGGGACGCAGCAATTCGAGGACGGGATTTAAACGAACATGCTTATCTGATAACGCACGAGTTGGGAAAAAATAATTCAAACGTTGCCAATTATTCTGTATTACGAGTAAAATAGATCGACGAAAAACATACGGAAACATAATAACAACTTTATACAATCTAGCATAATATTGTGCTATTTGACATATTTCCTGTCTTGTCATAGAAATTTTAAATATTTAAATTTCAATTATAAAATGAGACGTACCATTAATCGACTAACGATATCGACATGTATACATACGTTTATTATATTACACATGGACGACATACGTTTATAGCATTTTCGTGGTGTGTCAACTTACTAGGTATAAAGATTCTCAACGACTCTTGAGGTACGATTGAACGAGCATATGTCGGGAAAACGTTAGATTCGCGGAGTAGTAACAGTAGCTATATATCGAGTGGCAACAGAAGGCGGAAGAGGTACGGCGTGTACCGTGACTGTCCGCGATGACTGTGGTGTTCGCTGGATCAGTACGCGAATCACTAGAGAAAATCGCTTTACCAAGTGAAGTTTGCTTTCGTTCGGTGCCGTTGCGTTTTTCACGTTACATGGGGCATTTAGATGTTACATTCGCTCGAACTAATCGTAAGTTCCGTGTTCTGTGAAATATCTGGGAGAGGGAGGGAGGGAGGAAGGGAGGGAGGGAGAGAGGGAGGGAGAAAGGGGACTTTCGACTTGATATCAACCTGAAAATCTGATAGTTCGTCGACAACGTGTTCCCAACACTCTCCTGACTTCGGACATCGGGTGAGGGGTCTTTGGTACTATATACAGGTGTCGCTAGAGCGCGCAAATCACGGGCGCCGCCATCTGACGGCAGCCGTCGAAATGATCACTTTCAGAAAAGTCACTAGACTATACCATCTACGTGAAAAGTCCGGCAAGTGTCGTATTCCGTGGTCGCGACACCGTGAGAGCCGCGCGGTGGAGACCGCACACTCTCGACTCTCGACTTCGGCAGTCGCGCAGCGAATAAAGCGAGTTGCATCGAAAACGCGAGCGAGAAAGGTGCCCCATATGTATCTCGTCCGGTGCGTCGCCGTCGGCCATTGTCTCTGACATGGAAGCCTATCAAAATGGCAGAGGTCGTGCGGATGTTTTTGTTCCTATATAAATCGAAATACCGTCGGAAAGGGCAGTGCCGTGAGGTGGTACGGGATCAGTGCGGTGTAATTGCAGTGCCGTGGCCGATACTGTGGGCGGCGCTGATCTGTTGGGTGGTGCACGTAACCGCGGCCGCCTCCTCCTCCTCGTCGTCGCTGACGACGGAAACGACCTGCGACACGGACAGTTGCGTCAACGGGGACTGTGTCAATGGCACCTGCGTGTGCCACGAGGGTTGGCAGGGCTTGGCGTGCCAATTCTGCGGCGGAAAAGTCAGGTGAGTGACGAAAGAACGTGCGAGCATAGATCACACACGTCTCGTATCCCATGGTGCGCCAGCTTTCCAATACGAATACGATTATCGTACAGACAGACTATCGTACATTTGATTTTCTACGAAGGAACTCGTAGGGAAAGACTACGAAATTATATGTATACGTGGAGATACGACGGGAGAAATAAACAGGAAGGTAAGATGGAATGCGCGAGCATGTCCCTCTCGCTTCTCTCGTTCAGAGGCCCGTCTCATTACTAATCCCGTTACTAATCTCGTTACTAATTTCGTTACTAATCTCGTTACTAATCTCGTTACTAATCTCGTTACTAATCTAGCTACTAATCTCGTTATTATGTGAAATATTACACATAGGTGTTTCTCACAAATACATACGAAATTATACATGCCAAGATACGACTGGAGAAACAAACAGGCTAACTGTACATTCCGTGATGCCTGTGCAACGGTATCGACGGGTTTTTTTAGGTCGTCTCGGTCTCTTCGGAGGCTTTGATCGCCTTCCTATAAACCCTTTTACCAAGGAGATACGTAAATAAATAGCGCAAGAGAGCGCGGTACGTGCGTACGCGCGGCTTCCCCGGATTTAATTGCTGTGCCGTGTGTGCGCGCGTCTCATGGCCCTTCGTTCAGAAGGGGGATAGAAGAGGGGGTGGTGTTCGGTCATTGTCTGCGGCCGTGGTTGACAATGAGGGAGGAGTTAGGGAGTAATCGGGACACGAGCGAATTCTAACGGTAACGGTGACGGTAACGGTGACGGTGACGGTGACGGTGACGGTGACGGTGACGGTGACGGTGACCGCGGCAATACACGACCCGTCGTATTTTAAGACTTAACTCGAGTCGGGAGATTAGATTTTGCGTGGATCGATCGCGACGGGTTTAAACTTGACAGGGGAAACTACGGTTTCCGCCACTGTCAAGGCTGGTTTGCTTTTTACGCGCGCTTAACGCGATAATCCGATCGTAAACGAACATCGACGACGATCACATTGGATAGGATCGAGTCCTGCGCTTCAGCGTACTCGTGCAATGTTTATCGTAGAATCGTACGTAGGTACCCGAGAACAGTCGACGTCTCTGTCATGCGTTGAGCAATTGCGGTGAAATCCGATGCGAACGTCGCTTGGGAACTACTCTCTCTCTCTCTCTCTCTCTTCGTCGCATTTTGTACTTTGCTTCGTTGTATCGGCATACAGAGAGGTTGATAACGGTCGCTCGAGTCCGAACCACGTTGCAGTATTTGCATTGGAAAGCTACCAGACAATATTGTTTTTATATCTCGATCGTCTCATCGGAGTTCTCAATGTGACCAACTCGTAATTTTTATACATTCACGACGAAGCAGTTGTTGTATAATACGCGAATGAACGTTTGTTTCTCTCTTTACGTTATATAATTATTCGTATACCTTTCATTTGAATTCCACACGTTTTCTACTTTAGTCGCTGATAAATCGCTGATAAGTCGCTGATAATCATCGAGATAATCTGTTATCTATATCGCCTGGACGCACAGTAAGCAGATGGTGCAACTTTTTTTTTATGTAAAAATACAATTTAAAAAATGGACTTTCGATCTAGTTTTCAACGTAAACACCCCACCGTCGTCGGCAGGTTACGTTTTTATGAAACGTATCACGAATATCTACATACCGTTTTCTCTAAGTTCTATAAATATCGTCTGGACCCGATAAAGCAACAGTTTCGGCAAAGAATTCCTAAAGATTCGTCTACGCGTACCCGATCGTATTTCACCAATGAACACTATACATTATACACTGTACGTTACACTCGCGTGCTTCGAGATAATACGTAGTACATATATATGTAGTATATTCGTGAAAAGTTCAAAGTCATATATCCGGCTCGTGAACGGAGTTTCGACAATTGACTGACTGTAATTGGGTTATTTGAAATTTGAATTTTCACTTTGAACAAAACCGAAGAACACATTTTTAATATCGTCTTCTACGCACGCGTACGTACGTACGTACGTACGTACGTACGTACGTGTGTATGTATGTATGCCCGTTGTGTGATTTATACATGTTAAATACACGTACGTATAATACACATAAATAAGAATTTATTTTCGCACTGGCATTATGCACGTTTTTTATTAGTCGGTATAATTCCTACCGTTTATGAAAGTGTTATAAAATGAAATTTTATATGCAGCAATTATGTTACTTAACAATCGTACATCTAGCAATTTAAACAACAATTTTATCTGAAAATCCATTTATACGATTAAAGTTCATACAAAGAGACATAGTTTGATACTCTTTTATTTGATATGTAATAAAAATGAAAGGAAAATTTTGGTAAAACGGTATCGTGTACCGTGGATAATGAGACCAGTGGATCGTAAACGATCTAGTCACTATGGTTCGCGATCCGCGAATTTAACGACACCGATCGATCCGCGTAAAGATCTCGCCTGCAGATCAAGCAGTGGGGATCTCACCTGGATTCGAAACAACTGGATGTCGTTTCGAAATTTCATCGTGCACTGGCGAATAATTGGCGTTTCGTTCAATTGGAACGCAAAAGGAAAGAAAACAGCGAGAAAGAAAGGAGGGCGTTTCTTAACCGGGAAAGCAATTGTACACGCGCTTGACGCATCGTGCGCGCCCATTATTCTATGCCTGTCACGGACTAACGAGAGGAAAATGCTTCGCGATATACCACATGGCGCCGAGTGCAGAGCGGCTTATTTATCGTTCGTATTTTCTGGTGTAGGCGATCGCGACACGTGCCTCGACGAACATACATTCGACGAACATTCGACGAACATTCGACGAACAACACTCGACGAACACTCGTCGAACACTCGTCGAACGAAGAATCTATCGAATCGTCGAACGTTTATGCGTGCGTGCCTGTGACAAAGCATATACGCGCTGTGTGGAAAAAAAGATCGATGTTGTTTAAACGCGTTTCGTATAATGTTGCTCGTCTGAAATGTAAACGGAATCCAGTTGCCAGCGCGATGATGAATGAGCGATGACGTTGGCGACTACGTTGGTTCGTTAGTCGGTTCTATCTCTGCTCGCGTCTTCGCTACGACTCGTTCTAATTTGAAGTGCGCGCGCGTTAATCGTCGGGGGGACATGCGTGTTTCCGTTTGGCCGCGTTTCGCACCTATGCAACCGTTCGACCGCATTATTTGAACAGTCTGTCAATGTTAGGCGATCAAACCGCTGCTCGTGGCTTACGCTAGCTTTGTTAACTGTCTCGAGTCACGGTACGTGGAAACTTGAAGGTTCGTTCATACTATATTCACACGTTAATACATGTTATTAATAACACTATTAGTTCATGTCATATTAGCGTGAAATACGATGTTATACAGCTTTACAAATTTACTTGTTACAAGTGTATCGCTGTTATAGTTGGAAATTTTCAGATAATCGTAATATCAGTTGGCCAACTCTGTGTAATAGCTAGCCAGATCCGTTCGTAGCTTACGACGTACCGGTTAGTCAAAGACTTTGTGCTTTCTAAATGAGCGCATTCGAACATCATCGAGCGTAACGTTGTTTTTATCGTAATCCTAGCTAGGAAACTGCACTCTGTTTATCAATTAATTACCATCGATGGTATTTATCAGCGAATTACCTTTTACGACAAGGTTTCGTTTATACCGTCTCCCTGTCTCTCTGTAACTTGATATCATTTATTCGACCGACCGAATCGATAATCGATGAATGCATAAGACTGTACACTACTCCCTGTCGCCATACCTTATCGCGCGACTAATTATTGTCATTAAGCGTTAATTGCTGTTCGAAGCGAATTCGATCTCCTTCGAATGCCAGATTAACGAACATTCGCTATAAGTTTGAAACGCTTATTCGTAGAGCTCCGATGAATATTATTTAAGTCATAGCATAAATCGTACGGATAGGATGCCCCCCAGAATGCTTTACGAACCGTTGTTTTATCCTCATTCGAGGTTTTCGTTATTCCTTCGATATTTCGTTAGTTTCATTGCTCGTATTTCGTTATCTTGTTCGAACAAAGTTTCGACGAATGAAATTATTTCGACGAATCTTGAGAGAACAGTAACAGTATCGCGTAGTCGCGTAGATGTTCCAGCGTTATCTACAGTTACACTTGTACGTTCGCCATTGTCGAGAGACGACGAGAAACTTTGGTTCTCACCTCGGCCCTTCCAGCCTGCTCTTCCCGTTTCCGCTCGAAGAATTCGTCCCACGTTGGCCCGTCCCCGCCCGGCGTTGTTTCGCGTTCTTGTAACACGTGTATTCCCGGCTACCTGAACTGGCGCTACTACGACTGTTCTATGACTGTTCTAATCACCATATCCATCTGGATGTTGCGAGACGATAGTTCCTCAGAACTAACCGAACCACAATCCAACTTGCTTGTTCACGGTTATTTTCCAACATGTTCAGACTATTTAAGCCGTTATTTTACAATAACGATCAAATTGATAGCAGCGATTAATATTGAAACGTGCGGTTGAGTCGAATTTCGACTTGGTCGAAATAGTAAAAATAACACAAATCGCATATACATAAAACGCGTATACGTAAAATAGGTAAGATGTACAATGTGTAGTATACGATGTAATATTTAATGGGTGAGGTAAATCTTTGCTTAGGTTCCATGCTGTAATTGTATATATTTGTAGAAATATAAATTTGCATAAACATTTATAGCTTACTTATCGATGTTAACGACGATTTATGCTACGATTCGATGTTAAATTAGAAAATGAAGCAACTTTTGAGATAAACGCTAAACGTCGCATCACTTGAATATTAAGTTCTGCATCAAGTTAAGTTAAGCTCGCGGTCCGAAAAAATAGACAATTAAACGTATTCTCGATCCTGGTAATAATTCGAACATCGAATCGAACACCGAATCTCATACCGAGTCGATCGTTGTATATTCTCGACCAGATTTAAATGCACGCACAAATAGCGCAGTATTTAGAGGACGAAGGGGAGGAGTTTATGGACTGGGTGGCATTTAGAACGCTTTCCAATTTCCCTAGACTACTTAGCTTCATGAACATACACGTTGTTGGATTCTTGCGAATCGAATTGGAAGAAATTTACGACGATCCTGGAATCGCGAGAAAACTTTTCATACTCGAGGAGGTAGTAGTATCTTTCTATGTATTTCTCATATATGTTTTCCAACAAATATTTTCCTGATTGAGAAATTTGACTCTTTTGAAAAGTACAACGCCGTCCACGTGTATCGTTTCATTTAATATGCGTACAAATAATAACTTTTGTATTTGCGTGATACTCTTTCTCTCTCTCTCTCTCTCTCTCTCTCTGCACCGTTTCTCATTATATAAATCAAAGTTTTTGTATGAAAACGGATAGACGTACGCAACAACCTGATTGCGTGTTTACTTCGTTGCACGACACGTACTAATATACATATTACAAATGAAAAATAATTACGCACCGCGAAACCAATAGTCATCTTTGTTGTTCGTGATAATTTGACGATCATTCCAAAGATTCTAACGTTGAAAATTTTTAATCGTAAATAGCATCGTATAAAATCGATATTTCTCTATATCGTACGGTGGAAATTTCTAATTCGACGGTTTGAAATTTAATCAACGACCGATTCAACACAGAATCGAGTGAAATATTAACTCAACGTACGTACGGTTTAACTTGAGGCTCAGAACTTAACGTAGGATTCGGGGCTTATGCGAATTGCTGTTTATTTAAATGTACAACCGTGAAATCTTCGAAACATCAACCGCGAATATCGGCTCCGTGTTCTATCTAACGAATATCATTCGTTTCAAATAGCCGAGCGAAAAATAGCCAAAAAATTCGTAAGTTACCTCAACATTTGAACGGCCAGACTGAGACACCTGACTCGACGTTTCAACGAGCATTCGTTTTATGCGGAATCGCGATCCGTCGAATGATATTTCAGCTTTCGCCACAGGGTCATTCGTTCGACGTTGTTGAAACGCCACGAAGCTACCGGGCGCGACGACGCGGCGCGTGGACAAAAACCGGCTCGGGAACCGGTAGAATTCGATCACGCCTCGGTGTGTTTCGCGTGGACACGGCACGACACAAATCTAGAAAGTAACTTGCCAATACCCCCGTGGTCGAAAATTGACGAATTTCTATGTATTCCTTTCGCGTCGACGTACCTTGCCAGCTACGTGGCGTGAGTGCGATCAATGGCATCGTGCCGGTTTCCTCCGTGCGGTTTTATCCCTATCCCTTCTATCTTATCGTTGTATCACGAATCGACTAAATGTTATTCGTTTAAGTTAATCGGTGTGATCATTTGAAGTAAATTATTTAAAGGAGAAAGAAAGAGATCGGTCCACTTTCTGCTTTCATGTCCCTTCACATGAACTTTCCTTTCGATAATATATGCAATAACGTAACTGTAAGGATCGATCGATCGATCGGAAATATCGCGTACACGCGAAGAAACAACGGATACGTATTTGTTTGGCGGTAAATTAACCAGTAAATTGTCGCTACAATGGCGACAATGGCGCAAGAAGTTATTAACGAGTGCATCGATAAAACAGAATGGTAATTAAGCTCGGCAAGTTTTTGAATTCGATCGATCGTTACTTAAACAGACGATTATCCGACTATCGAACCGTGCAGATAATAGATACACTCTGTGTCTCGTTGAAACGTAAACACATTGAAATCATAAACCCAATTGTTCCAAGTTAATTGATCTATTAATTTATGCTCGGTTATTTTACTTTCTCCGATCGATACGAATACTTGTAATGTTTGCATACGAGAGAGCATATCAGTCACGATCGGTTACTCGGTTACTCGGTTAGTTCGGTTTATTTACTCTAACTATATATTTTATCTGAAAAGTATATCCTGCCGTAGAAGCGGTTTGGGATTAAATTAAACGGTGTAATTAGAAGGTTAGTAAAACGAAAGAGTGAATTACGGAACTGTCCTTTTACAATTAGCATCATTTTTTTTTTTTTTTTTTTTTTTTTTTTAATAAATTGAAAATCCGTAATTAAAAGTAGGTATTGTTAATTTGACTAGCTGTGCTGGTAATCAAAATCCGTCAATCATAAGAAGATAGATTAAATATCGTAATTAGAAAATTACGTTGCAGTTTTCTAACAGTATCACGTTATATCAGGGTTATTTATTTACTTCAATACCACAATCGTTCGCTCTATTTCACGAATCGAGGACAAGGATTATCTTGCAAGATATGTCTGCAAGATACTAAAAATACTGCAGTTACGAAATTAATAGAAGAAATACGTATTTTACCTTGTTATTACTGGCTATTCGAGCATCAGAAGAAACAGAAGGTTACGCTTGCTTCGAACTTTTATATCTCGATTTCGCTCTTTTCCCAACGAAATAATCAAATTTTTCATATTTTCATTATAGATGTAGATAGATCGACGACGATAGACTTGAATCGAAAAATCATCTATATCGATCCAGTGTTTATTCGTGTTTTTTTTCTCAAATTTACGAAACTTTTTCTAGCGATGGCAAAAACGTTATTAAACCGAGGAGAATTGAAAATAGGCGGCAAACGATGCAACCAACGAGAAACTAAACTTTTTGATGGAATATAAGTTGCAATACGATATATAGCGGAATATAAGTCAATTTAAAAAAAGAAAAGAAAAAAAAGAGTGGAATAGCTCAAAGAAATAGATAAAAGAAGGGTGAAGGGGGGGTGGGGGGGGGGAGAGGAGAAAGGTAAGAAGCTTTCATCACGCGGATTACGTTTCTCCTTAGTAACATATAGGTCTCGTAAAAATCCAGCCAGCCAGCCAGCCAGCCAGCCAGCCAGCAAGAGTTCCAAAATCACGTTGTATCTTCTTGTAAATCTCTCGAGCACCCTTCGGCAGACGTTCTTCTTCCGAGTGCTTCCCTTTACGGTTCACGCCGATGCTCCGTCGTAAATATCCATCGTTTCTTCCTTCCTTGTCCGATTTATTCGCTCAATTCTCGTTGCGCGACTAGTTAACCTTCAAATCTTTTTTTCTATTAACAATATTTTTCTATGAATAATAGTTTTGTATCGCCGCAATTTTTATCATATGTTTTGCGAAGTAATTTTTATACATCGATCAGTACGAATGTTCTGTTTGAAACGACCGATTCGTTATTATTTATAATTATTCCGCAACAGCCTATACCATTATATACAATTATTTATTACGGATAAGTAAATTTAAATGCTTCGGACAGAAGATTTTAACGCAGGAAAGACTCGAACTCGTATTTAATTTGTTAGTTCGTTAATTGCGAATTCTTAGACAATTTGTGGAAAATTGAGAAGAAAAGCTAAAAAGCGTTGTTCTGTGTTTCCACGATCTTGTCCTGAAAACCTCTTCTTACTATTCGTATAGATATTTTGAGACGACAGATGTATCTTCCCTTGACGGTTCGCTGCAACGCCTCATTTGCAAGTATCTATCTATCTATCTATCTATCTATCTATCTAACGTTTCTTCTTCATTCGTTTCTCCTTCTCTTTCTTCGTTTAATTCCCGTCGCGTTACGAGTTAACGTCCAAATTTGTTTCCATGCTGCTTTATGCGAAGAATCTTCGTTCGCGCGTAGACACGGTTCATTACGAATTCTTGCCGCGCTTCTTGATCGTCTTGGCATTTCTGTATATTGTGCCGACCCTGAACGAGTCCGAAATTTCACGGAATGTTCGTTAATTATTCACGAGAACGCAGGCAGACGAGCCCGCTTTTTGGTTTTTGTTTCGCTCGGAGCTAACGTTACTTTCGTTTAAGCCTGATCGGTGATCAGTGCGACAAAAGGTGATATTTGCGAGGCTTATTTGCGATTAATCGCAAAAATTACGATATTACGATAAATCGTTGTTATCGGAACTTTATTCGGTCAAATTCCAGGTTTTCATTCGTCAAATTCCAGTGAAAACGTGTACATATTATTAAAAAAAAAAAAAAAAAAAAATATCACCGAGAAAGGAAAAAAAGATTTGGGAAACTGACACAGCAAACGCTCAACATATTTCCTATGTATTGCAACAACCTAATAAATTAGCATTGGCAAGATTGTATATCCAAGAACGGAATAAAACGGAATAAAACGGAATAAAACGGAATAAAACGGAAAAAGGAATCCCATAAAAGCGAGGAGCATCCTTGCGCGTTAAACGTGCGTATCGAGACGATTAAGTGCAAGTCGAGCGAAATAAAAACGACCGTTTGCCTCGTATTCCGTTGTAAACGACAGTATCGTCAGGTGACCGTTGGATCGCCGATGAAAGCGAAAGCAAGGTAGCGATAAATAACGCGTCCAACGAAATAAGAGAGGTTCCTTCGTCCGTGGGTACTGTCTGACGATGAAATGGAAAGAGTTGGTACGTCCAGCGCGTCGTTGCATCCCTCCTCGACATTTCCATACTCCCATTTAATCGCGTTTCTTTTTATAGTCGCCACCGCCGCCACCGCCGCCACCGCCGCCACCGCCGCCGTCGTCCTTCGCTTCCTCCGTCGGTTGGCTTCTCGCGTAAAGACCGTCAGTGCCGAGCTACGCCGCGTCGCGTCGGTCGTCGAACTCCTCGTGACTCATCCCGGCGTCTTCTCTTTATTGAATAAGAATATTATTTTGTGCTAACGAGAATGATAATACAGCGGCCACCCGACCAAATACGCGCGATTATTGTCGACACCTGCGAACGAAATAGCGGCGAACCTGAGCGTTTTTACGTCGTGACCGGTGAGGGGTGTCAATGGATGGGTAATTTCAAGGAGAAGCTTTGACACGCTTTATCCGGCTTATTTTCTAGTTTGATATATCGATTCTAGGATGGTTGTCGATTTGTGGAAAATTGAAACGCAAATCTAAACTATTTGTTGATTTCGTTTTCCTGTGGATTTTTCGTGAAAACGTTGGTTTCTTCCTTCCCGTAGAAATTTGACGACGGTTGGTAACGTGCGCGAATTGGACTATCGCCGTTTCATAGTCCACTCGTGAAAACTCGTTGAAGCCGAAATTTTCTTTTTACGAATACGTAGTGTTTTTTTATTTTTTTATTTTTTTCTAATTCTATAAAAAATATCGCGATATGATCGTTAAGATCGTTTCGATGGATCACGATATTCCACTGCCTATTCCTAAAAAATCAAAGACCAATTCAAACTTTAATTCGATTTCGCGGAATATCGCCTATTACAAGTTGGATTACGACGACTCATAACCAATTTGTGGCACACCGAAATCGAGATCAAATCAAGCGTTGTCGCGTTCGTTTCGATTCCTTACAACGACCTCCTAGTTCCTCTTTATTTCGTAGAGAAGTGGCGGAACTCTTGTTGTCTGATAGACGATGAATCGAAACGCGCAAAGTTTCTTATACAAAGGTAATTTTTACTTTTCATTCTCCTACGTAAGTTCTAGAACGATGGACGATCGTGTCTGTGAGAAATCGTTGCGCGATTAACGCGGGACGAATTAATCGTCGGTGAAACGAACAATGCCTGCCGGAGATCACGCTACGGACAGATTGTTCAACACTCGTTCGTTAAGGTACCGCGGTACGCGGTGTTATTGCGTAGCCCGAGGGAATTATTAAGTGATTTGTACCCGTCGTCGGTGGTATCAGGCGGACGTAATTGCCCGAAATATGTAATTCTACCGTTTTCTTCTGTTTAAAAAATTAACAGAACAAACGGACGTTCACGTAGGACGGGACGAGCAGCGATATGATCGTACGGTTAAAGCAATTAATAAGATACAATTGTTAAAACGAGTCTTATGTTGAAACGAGTGTCATCGTACTTCGAACCATTGACGTTGCGACACTACGACTTTCTTCTCGCCGATCTCGCGTTCGTTTTATCGATCGATCTTTCGCGGTTCCTTAAAAAATACTTGAGACGAAAAATCACGTTAATCGCGTATAAAAAATTAGGATCGAGTGAAAGATAATTAAGAGAACGTTGATCGTGATTCGCGTTATTCGCCTGTACAGTACAAAATAGTAACTGACTTTTCACGAATTTCATCGACATTGTAATTCGCTTGTTTCAGGGGCGGTTTCCCAATTTTTTTTCTTTTCTTTTCTTTCTCTATTTTTTATATCTATATATCTCTACAGATTTTACTCTTATTCCATTTATAGTATTTCTTTCGTATCGTTATTTTTCACGCTACGTTGATCATCTTTCGGCACTTTGCACATTTAATACGCAACAAACGCCAGCAACACCGACGATGATAATGATAATGATAATGATAATGATAATGATAATGATAATATTGTGTCGATATTGTGGGATAAGAGCCATTTTCGACAATACGATTCCCATTTCCGGCTTCGATCCGATTTCTCCGCTCGTTTTCCCGCTATTTTATGCAAAAATGTTTCGCGTTGAAATATTAATACTCGGCATCCTGGCCCGGGACACGTGTTACGCTCGTAAATCACCGATCAGAATTTACGCGGAGCCAAGTGCGTTCGCTACGCATCGGGCTCTCACACACACCATTTTTCCTCTCGTTTCGTTTCGCCCTCTGCCCCTCCGTCTTCCGATTTTCTCCTCTTTATCGCACTATCCGAGCTAATTCTCACCTTTTTTCCACCGTTTAAGCGATATCGCCGCCGTCATGAATGATCATCATAGGCGAGATAATATGGTTCGGAGAACGAACGAGATGTTTGCCTTTCATTTTGTTTCAATTCTCTTCTCTTCGTTTCCATGGTTTCGTCGATTCGCCTGCCACTTGCTGTATCACATTAGGTTCTACGCATCACAGTTTCATCAAGACAAATTGATCGGAATAACGAAAAATTTGATACCTCTGTACCTTTTGATTCAACGATCGATTTATTATAATAATAACAATTGATATTTACTTGTTGCGGATCCAATTGGCGACATTTATATTTTTCCATTTCGTTTCTACGATCGATTCGATAATTTATATTTGCTCGATTCCATTACTACGCATTTACATACACAATCTGAAACGGGGACCGATCTCTATCTTTTTAATTCATATCGAGGATCTGGATGAATCGAACGACGCGATACGATTCATCGAGAGTCTATGACACAGGAAGCAGGAAGCAGGAAGCAGGAAGCAAGAAGCAGGAAGCAGAAAGGAAGCACACAGTACATCGTTATAGCCACGATAGTCTTTGTCCCTTGGAATTATTATTCCTCGAGCGTCGTAGAGCGAGGTAGATCGTTTCTTTTTCCATGTTTCGTCCACGGTGTTTGTACGCCGGTTCCTCTCCCGATCCGCGGTTTCCCGCCTTTTCAATCTCTGCCGCCGTGATTCTTTCTTACTCGTTTGAGTACTCGTACCCTGTTTGCTCGATCCTGTACTCTTCATTAACGCTATGACGAATGGCCAATTTCCAGCATAATTTTCATACTTCGAATTAAGAAAACACAAGTACGATTTTCGTTACATTCATGCAAGAATTTGACAACTATCGATATTCAAACACAAAGACAAAAAAAAAATATATATATATATATATATCGCGCGTTATTAGTTAACATTGACACGGTGCTTGCGCCGCGTCGTTGCCGGCTTACATTTTTCCAGATACACATATCGTACGTATCGTACGTATCGTAAAATTGATCCTTGGCAAGGGTCAAAATACACAGGATTCGAATGAATAAATTATCGCGTCAAAGACATATCGATTAGTACGGTTGACAGTACTAATTGGTAAAATTTTGTTCCAACAAGGATGAGATATGCGCGTAAGCAGCAGGTAGAGTATAATTTGTAAGATTATTACGATCATTAACGACCGCTTGTATTTGTACGCTGATTCGAACTAATTGGCGTGGAAATGGAAACAGTGGCGAATCGGTGTTTATCTAAACGGCGCAAGGTTTACCTGCTGCAATTATCGTGTACTTTACCTTATTTATCATATACGTATAAGTATAATACATCTGGCGCGCGTTGTCTACTCCTCGTAGCTTCGCCGTTTATCTCGATCGCTTTCTCAACCACTTAATTACTCGATCGATAGCCATATTCCTGAGTCGGTATTAGGTGTAGTTTAGCTTGTCAATTAGTTAATTCAAAGGATGAATTTACGATTTCAGAAGATGTAATGGCGTTCGTTCGATGACCGCGTATACGTACTCTATCTGTACGTTATCTTTCTTGCGAGAATAAAAAAGAAATGCGGCTACAAATAATTGCCAATTACGATAATCTAAAACTAAAAACTGTACGTTTTATTAATTCAATAAAAATTGCCAAACTAAAGTACAGTTTCGATATTGTCCTAATTATGCGATTTCTTTCCGCCATATATGGATAACATTCTCGAAACGAAATAATCGATAAACGATAGAGGGCGATTTCAATTGACATAGAAACAGAAATAACAGCCAGCTATTTACCCATTATATCGATCTGAGAATATGTACAATATAGAGAGCGATATCGATATGTAACGAAGCGTTTATTATTTTCTCTTAACCTTGAACAAAGAACAACTCTTATCTCGCCCCGTCTCGATTCTTCTTTCAACGTTCGAGATTAAAACCTTTCCAGTTTTCCACCACATCGCGCTCACAGTTCACGCATTAATAATAAAAAGCCAGACGGTGTACGAGCAGATACGCTCGATTATATCGTATTATCCGAGCTAATCCTCCACCGACTAATCTTTTAATCGGATACACGTGTATAATAATTATTAACGGTTCACGGCCTCGTCCTCGTTTATCGTTCTCGACTTTACACGCCGCCGTTCGCTTTCTTCCGTCTTCCTCGAGTTGTATCGTCGTCGCGTGCGTCGATTGTCCGCGTGGCCATCGTCCTTGACCACGACGACGCGTGACGCGTGACGCATGACGCATGACGCATGACGCAGCATGACGCGAAGCGATGCCTCGAAGAACGCGAAGATCGATAGTTCGGATGCTGCATTCTCCGCTGAACGCCCCTATACTCGCCGCTTTGTCCCGACGATGATAATATTATCGTTTTATCGCATTACTATCGTGACGCGCGACTGCTCTATTCTATCGAAAATTGTCCACAGATAACGCGGTCGACGATTAATCGTCCGTGACGGTGTAAAAAACGGACTTTTCGAGCCGAGAGTCCTGCCTGCGTTGCAAGCGTTATATTATAATAGCGCGCGTGGCACGATCATATCGTAACGACACAACGATACAACGTACGATCGACCAAAGGCGTGAACGTA
Organism: Bombus dahlbomii; assembly: GCA_037178635.1. NCBI lineage: Eukaryota > Metazoa > Arthropoda > Insecta > Hymenoptera > Apidae > Bombus > Bombus dahlbomii. The sequence continues at coordinate 305,507 of CM074110.1, read as the reverse complement.
GCGCAACGTTGCGTCCGATTATACGTACCATCGATCGTGCTTTCGTCGTCTAGGATAGCGACGGATCGATTCAAGGATACGGTTATCTTTCGCAGACTGACGGAACCAACGGGAAACATTCACGACGGTATCGGCAACTACACGGCGGACGTAAAGTGTTCCTGGTTGATCGAGAGCAATCCAAACTCAACGATACGGATGCACGTGGAGCAATTCGCGACAGAATGCGGCTGGGACCACATGTACATCTACGACGGTGACAGCGTCGAGGCGCCGTTGGTCGCCGTCTTCTCCGGATTGATGCACAAAGATGGCTACCACATACGGCGCGTGCCGGAAGTGATCGCGCGCTCCGGAACCGCGCTGCTTCACTTCTACTCGGACGTCGCGTACAACATGAGCGGCTTCAATATCAGTTACAAGATCAACGCCTGCCCTAGCAGGTGAATTATCTTCTTCTTCTTCTTCTTCTTCTTCTTCTTCTTCTTCTTCTTCTTCACGAACATTCTTCGATCCTTTCACACTTCACTTCAATATCCGTTACATTATCTCTTTCCCTTTGCTTCCCTCATTCTCTTCTCCAATCTTTTCACGATTTGAATTATTATGTTTTCAGAAATTTATTCGACAACTTTGTATTTCTTTCAACTTTCTACGTTTTATTTCTTTTTGCGGCAATCATCGGATTCTATTCGAATTTATCGCGAAATGTTACTGAAAACTGTTGCTGAAAAATGTTCACCGAGCAGATTTTCAGGCATTTTCGTAGGTCGTATTCCACGATTGCCGAACGTTTCGAACGAAATTTCCGAAAAGATCAATATCCATATAATAAAAAAATTGATATCTAAACGTAATTATAATTTCGTAATTCGTACTTTTTTTTTTTTTTTTTTTTTTTTTTTTTACTGCTTTCGCGTATCCGTTTCTTTGTCTACATATAGCGAAACCTCTTTTATTTTAGCTCGTATATTTACGTCGAACTTTGACATACGAGAGGATAATCGTGCGAGAGTTCATTGATCCAAGCGCACGGTATCTTATTGGAGTTGCCCATTCATGAATTCGTTCGACGAACAAAAAGATACAAGGCTCTCTTGTTATCGCTATTGTCTTTGGTCAAGAACCAGAACCGTATCTCAAGCATTGCTACACGCAAAATACTGTTATTCAATTTGATTGCTCGTAAAATCTGAAAACACATATACTTTTTATTCGGTCTCATAAACGCGTGAAATCTCTACGATAAGCAAACAACTCTATCCTACAGATCGTTTATTCCGAATTCTTTATTTCATTCTTTAGATATTTTACACCGCGAGAGGGCGAGTAACGTGTTGCCACGCGTTCCTCTCGTCATCGACCATTCGGTTTGCGTCTATTTGGCGAAGCCGGATCGGCCAAACGTTTGTTCGTATCCTCGTGTACAAATACGATAAGAGCGCGTGTACCGTGCCTATTATCATCGAGATACGCTAACTCGGTTTCTTAAATTAATTCGCGCAACCTACTTTCCACGTGTGTACATAATTTTCGGTGTTCCTAGGTACTCGCACACTGACTGTTCCGGCCACGGTGTCTGCATCGACGGTGTGTGTACGTGCGATGCCACGTGGACCGGCGAAGCTTGCGAGATTCAAGTTTGTCCGAACAATTGCTCCGATAATCACGGACAGGGCGAGTGTAACCGCGAGAGCCATCACTGTGACTGCGTGCACGGTTTCAAGGGTGACGTATTTTCGTCGAAAGCATCTACCGAATCATTACGAATAGAGAAATATCCTAATCTTTGTCCTCCATGAGCAATTTCTCAATCTCTCAATATTTCTCGTATTTGAATTGCCAATACGATATTTTGCAACATCTATCGAAAAATCCTTTGTCTCTTTGTATCTGCAAGATAAGTAAACGTTTCATAATAATTCAACGTATATTATTCGATACTAATGCTAATAAATCAGGCACGAGTAAGTGTGTTCAATGTCCGTAATGTGTCCGTAATGTCTTCGAGACCGATAGAAATTCAACAACGATCGATTATTAGCGAACCAAGCCTGAACGGAAACTCGGAAACGATTAATCCTTTGATATCGCACGAAACTGATTAAAATAGACTCTCTGTACGTTCAGGTTCAGACTGCAGCCAAAGAAGCGATCGTGGATTCTGGGAAAGCGTATCCTACAAGAATTTGTCACCGGAGGGTTCGGCTAGTCATTGCTCCGTCGTTTGGAAGGATTCCTTATACGTAGTCGGCGGTGAGAGCTTTCATCGCGCAAAAATGATCAACGTTTATGATTTCAATGGAAACGTCTGGGAGACCCCTCACGTCGAGGGTAAGGTTCCTCTGCCTCGGTACGCTCATTCGTGCGTGCTCTTTGGCGACAAGATATTCATGTACGGTGGCGTACTGCCTAATTCTACGGTGACCAACGAGATCTGGGCGTTCGATGTCTCGGCAAAAGTCTGGGAGAACGTAACGGTGCACGATAACTTCCATAACAACAAAACCATACGCGGTGGTCCTTTAAAGGTGGTACATCTTTCCTATATCACGTTATTTCTTTCGTTTTTTTTTTTTTTTTTTTTTTTTTTTTTCAGTATTTCACAACAACGTCATTGTAAACATCGCAGACAATTGGAATATTTAACATGCAGCGATACACAACTTACATACACAACGGCGAATTTTTCTCCTTTTCGTACCAACTGTTAATTAAGTCTCTCCTATCGATTCTTGATCTTGCACCTTTCTCGTTTCTTCAATTCCTCTTCGCGAACCAATATACTTCTAAATGTTGCAACAATACTCGATACTTTTATTCTTATTTAAGCGTTACGATTTAAGCGTTACGATTTAAGCGTTACGATTTACGTTAGGCAAAGATTCTCTCCGTAATAGGACGTGAAATACCAGCGTACCTATCTTCTCTGGGTTACACACTCTAGTCGCGCTGATTACCGCCACGCTGTAAAAACTGTACATAAAAAGCTAAACTTTGGGATTGACGAACCATATTTCGTAATTAACAAAAGGATGCGAACCCTCTCAGTACGAATTAGACATTATCTAAAATATTCCAATATCTCGATATTATTGTACACTGTCGTTTTCGCTCGTTTTCGCTCGTTTTCGCTCATTTTCGCTCGTTTTCGCTCATTTTCGCTCGTTTTCGCTCGTTTTCGCTCGTTTTCGCTCGTTTTCGCTCATTTTCGCTCATTTTCGCTCATTTTCGCTCATCTTCGCGATTGATAAAAAAGACTGATATAATACCCTTGCTCGGTATAAGTAATATCTGAGATCTTCGAGTATCTCAATTTTCGATCGATCGATCGATCGATCGAAAGTTCTTTCTCGCTTAACTCGGGATACTTTTGTTTAATGCCTTACTTCACACAGGTAGCCGGACACTCTGCAACCTTGGTGCACGGAAAAAAAGAAAAGATGGTGGTGATATTTGGCTATTCGCCTCAGTATGGTTATCTGAACGAAGTTCAAGAATGCTATTTGGGTACTCGCGAATGGCAAATTGTGGAGACCGCTGGATTCCCCGTGAAGGGCGGTTATGGTCATACGTCTGCCTATGATCCGTTGACGAATCTCATCTACGTGTACGGAGGATACGTATCAGAGACGCAAATCACACAGGTGTTAACCAGTCGACTATACTCCTATCATCCTGTTAATCGTGAATGGAGATTGCTCACGTCAGCGCCATCGGCTCGTTTCTTTCATACGGCTGTATTCGTTTCTGGTGGCTTGATGATCGTCTTTGGCGGTAATATGCACAACGATACGCAACATTCGGACGGAACGAGGTGTTATTCAGCGGATACGATAGCGTACGACGTTACGTGCGACTCGTGGCATCAGTTTTCAATGCCGAAAGAGATGACCGATCTGCCTAGGTATGGACACACTGCGACCGTATTTGAGAAGTCCATGTACATTTATGGAGGATTCGATGGACAGATGTTATCCGACATGTCAAGGTACGAATCAAGGAAAAGTTCATCATTCCTATTTTTATTTATTTTCTCGTATCTCTCTCGTACCTATCTCACTCCTCTCCTTCGCCTATTTCGCATACTCTATAATATCACGTATATCACGTATATCATCACGTATATCACGTATATCACGTTCCTGATAGAAATTACGATTTACTTTCAACAAACGACAGCTTTTTTTTTTTATCAACTTTAATTTTAACCAACAACCTCAGCTTCGATTCTTCGTTATACAAGGATCGTTACATAGAGATTTAACAACTTGCCATCTTCAATAGGTCTGAACGCAAAATATTTAACGCTTCAACTCTCTCTCTCTCTCTATATATATATATATATATTTATTTATTTATTTATTTATTTATTTATTTATTTATTTATTTATTTAGGAAACACGTGATTCGGACTTTGCTTTCGCTTTCGTTAGGTCGTATCGATACGATGTATCGATATACGTATAACTAGCATAGTTACACCGAACAGATAACGTTCACAAGTATAAATAGCTGATGTAGAAATTACTAGGCAAGAGGTTAACGTTCTTTCTGTCTTTTCTCCGAGCATTTCAATCGATCGAGGATAGGCAGGAGAATCTTCGTTTGCTCTGATATACAACGTACGTATATGACCGTCAGGTACACACCGGGCAACTGTGAGCACCTGACGAATCAGAATCAGTGTTTGAACGCAAGGACAGGCGTGAAGTGCGTGTGGGATAAGAGAGAGAATCGGTGTATACAGATCACCAAGATAGCCCGGCACGTGCTTCTTAACGACGACATGCACGACGGAATTTACATGAGGTGCCTGGACGATACGCCACCTCGTGGGATGACGTCTCACAAGGAATTATGCAAACTGCTCACAGACTGTGTGGCATGCGTACAGACGTCGTACAATTGCGTATGGTGCGGCAAGAGTTGCTCGTACGAGATCTGCCGGGACAACGCTAACGCACCTCCGACCAAGGCCATCACCGATCTGGTACAGTGCGATCTTCACACCGGCATAGAGTGCTTACAATTGCACACGTGCCACGCGTGCTCCAGTAATCCACATTGCATCTGGTCTTGGTCGAACGGACCTGATCGGTGTAAGCCGTACTCGAAGGCTCGAGACGTGAGTATACGAGCAAAAGTTATTTCTACGCTAAACTTTCTACGGTCAAGATGAAATTGCAATGGTTCGACCGTCGGTGGTACGTACGCGTTTACTGCCGCTCAATCACGTTTCCCTTACAATCCCGTTAGACAAAGTGCGACTCTTCGTGATCTATTTCGTAACCGGCATATACCGGTATGATGTACCTGTACCTAACGATAATCCTTTCGATACGATACGATACGATACGATACGATACGATACGAGGTTTTGATCGCGCGACGACCACCGATAAAACGATTAACCGAACGAAATAAACGATTAACGTTTGCTCTATAGCGCTATAATAAATCTCCTGTATGCCGTACGGTACTCTATACGGACGATATACGATCGATATATATGGCGATACAACAAGGCAGTAAATCAATTTACGAATGTTCGCAGCAAGTGACGATTTTAAACGGAACTATTCAAGCGCAGAGGCTGTCCATAGACTCTTGTCGCAGTCCTTGCGTAGACTACGCTACCTGTAAAAATTGCACAGAGTCTGATTGCATCTGGTGTCAGAACGAGAAGAAATGCGTGGACAAAAATGCGTATCCCGCGAGCTTCCCCTACGGGCAATGTCGCGAATGGACTACGATCGATGCGAAATGTCGGCCGACGGAAACGGGGAAAGAATGGTGCACGTTTTATTCGTCTTGCACGACGTGTCGCTCCGATCCTGGATGTGGATGGTGCGACGATGGTTCAGGGACTGGGAAGGGACTCTGCTTGCCAGGCGGGGCTCGCGGTCCAAGCGATAGAAGCTTGGACGCATGCCCGTTCGAACGATGGTACTTCACTAAATGCCCTAGTAAGTAAATTGTTAATGGTGTAAAACCGTGTATATTATAGGGCGTGCACAGATTATCAAGCAACATTTTGCGTCTTTCTACCGATGTTTTTCATTAATTTTACATTAATCTTAGCTTGCCAATGCAACGGGCACAGCAAGTGTCTCTCGAACAGCAGCGTGTGTATCCAACCGTGTGGAAATTTGACGTACGGACCTCACTGCGATAAATGCATTCCCGGTTATTACGGCAATCCATTGAACGGAGCGACTTGCCAACGTAAATTCATTCTACTTCGAGAGCAATATCGTTAACCGTTAACCGGTCGATATCGAGTAGTTCGCTAAATTACATTTTTCCGTTGCAGCCTGTTTTTGTAACAATCAAGGCACTCAGTGTACCAGCGAGACAGGCAAATGTTTCTGCACAACGAAAGGCATCATCGGGGATCATTGCGAACGATGCGACGTGTCCAGCCTTTATCACGGGGATCCTACCAATAAAGGATCGTGTTTTTGTAAGTTTCTTTCAAACGAATATCTCTCTCCCTGTAACACCAATTTCTCCTCGCGCTAATAACGATTCAGCGAAGATCATCAATCTATACTGAAATATATTATATCGAGATTTAAAAATTCTTCTACAGATGATCTGGCGATCGATTATCAATTTACGTTCAATCTAAGTAAAAAGGAGGACCGTCAGTATCGAGCGATCAATTTTAAGAATTCGCCGCCAAAACCCGATATCGATGCCGAGTTTTCCATTACGTGTTCCGTATTGGCTAAGATGAACATCACCGTGAAGAGAGGGAACACGCCGGAAATACCGTTGATACTCGGCGCGAATTGCACCACCAGCATGTACAAGCATCGATTTATCAAAGACGGTTACGGTTTCGGCAGCGAGAACAATAACACATTGACCACGTTCTACGTTTACGTGTACGACTTCCAACCGCCTGTGTGGATTCAAATTTCCTTCTCGCAATATTCCAAACTCAACTTGCAACAGTTCTTCATAACATTTTGCACGTGAGTATTTGAAACTTCGTGTCACAGCTAGCCAAACCTGTAGGCAATAATACGTGCGTGTCCTTCGGTCGACTGTGTGTACGCGTGTGAGCGCGTAGAAATGAAGATTACGACCAAGAACATCGAGAACATTGTGATTTTCTTTATTTATTTCCCTCTCTCTCTCTCTCTCTCTCTCTCTCTCTCTCTCTCTCTCTCTCTCTCTTCCTTCCTTTCTTTCTTTCTTTTTTTTTTCTTTTCTTTTCTTTTTTTTCAAAATTTCCCACGCTTTTGTGTTGTCTTAAGCCTCAGGGGCAGTATTTACTTGTAAACTAGAGATTACATGCCTAGGTGCTTCCTCGCTCTTCTGTTGGTGGCTGCCATCCTTTGGAAGATTAAACAAAAATACGATATGTACAGAAGAAGACAGAGATTGTTCGTAGAGATGGAGCAAATGGCCAGTAGAGCGTTTAGCCAGGTCTTGGTAGAAATCGAGAGGCGGGACATCGATAATTCTGACTCCGAGCGAAACGAGTCCGAGTTAATCAATTGCCGCAAGAAGAAAAAGGTTGATATCTCGCTCAGTCGTTTATACTCGCGAATAAAATAATTGTATAACGCGCAGGCCGCTTCGCACAGATCGAACATTTATAACAAGCTCTTACTATCGAGGATGATACGAAACGACGAAGAGGATAAAGAGAAAACGTCGACGACCGGAATGAACTTTGCGTCCGCAAAGTTATCATCGATATCGTTAGACGCGTATCTTCCAGCTAACTACGTATATACACGCTTTCTCTTATCCATGAAAATAATGGAATTAATTCAAATGTCCGATTTCAGCGAGACATCCTGCGCGTAAATACATATAGCGATCATATTACAGGTTTATTGCCAAACAGAAAGGCGATACTTATTACAGGGTTAGTCGTAGATATGAAAGCTGCTAAAAAAAAAAAAAAAAAAGAAAAAGAAAAAAAAGAAAAAAAAAAGAAAAAAAAGAAAAAAAAAACTTTTGACCAATTATTACAGCTTGTTGGTGTGATATTTACAGGATGCCCCTAGTCCGATCGCGTTGGAGCCCTGTTGCGGTAACAGAGCAGCGGTCCTGTCGTTGCTAGTCAGACTGCCTACTGGCGGTGAACCTTACACGCCGGCTGGTCAGAGCGCCGGTTTAGCCGTAGCATCTGCGTTAGTTACGCTGGGTAGTCCGCGGAGGCCTTCTCAGGAATTGACGACGAAGGAACCGACAAAAACACGAAAGTCTGCCAGCCAACATCCAGATTCCACATGCATTTAGCGATAAGGGCACGAAAGTAGAGACTTTTAATGTGGGTGACTATACGAGCCTTAGACATGTTTCTGTGATCTTGCCTCAGCGAACGGGCAGGACTGTTCAAACTCTTCGAACTCTGACAGAGTGAAGTGTGTAAAATTATTCGTTAATTATTCTGAATTCTGAATTTCTCTTTCTTTTCTTTTTTTTTTCTTTTTTTTTCTTTTTTTTCCGTTTTTGTTTCTCTCTTCACTATTTCCGTTCTTTTCGTTTCTGTTCGTTCCGCGACGAATCTTCGTTTCGATCCGTATTTCTCCAAGGTGGAAAATCGCGTCCGTCGTGCTCAACGACGGATCGGTCGGTTAAGTGGTTCTAGTGTTGTATGGATTTTCGTTGTGAAACGGGGGGGGGGGGGCCGGCCGTGTTTCGTTCAGCCGATATTCGGTAAGTAAATTAAGTCCATGAATCGTAGATCCACGGTATAACGTGCGGGCATAACACGCTCGACGGATTCGAGATTCCTTTCGTCGTCATTTTAATTCTTTCGTTCTTGTCGTGACGATGTACAGTGTTGTATATAGAATTGTTCTGCGGTTCATTTTTCTTCGTTCACACGTCGCGATCGAACGGAATCGAGTTCGTCCCGCGATCATCGACGCGTCTTCGAAAAAAGGGGCTATAAGAACAGAGATCGAACGTTGTAACAAAGCGTTAATAATAATGTTCAGCGCTGTCCTTTAGTTACAAGTTTCGCGGTGAATTCGCGATGAATTCGCGGTGAATTCTTCACGGTGAATTCGCGGTGAATTCTTCACGGTGAATTCGCGATGAATTCTTCACGGTGAATTCGCGATGAATTCGCGGTGAATTCGCGGGATCGATGGCTGAAAAGATTATCGATGGCAGATATCGGCGAACGAGATAATCTACCTATCGAGAAATTCGATTTGCCGAATGTAGAGTAACGGACGTGTAATTTTCGTTCTTCGTTTTTCTTGTATAGCTGTGTAAATACGTGTACGTTGTATATCCCAAGCGAAAGATCACGATCATGACACACGCGAACTGTACAGATATAAAATTGATCGGAAGGAAGAAGGAAAGAAGCGGAAAAACGAGTGACAAGGAATACATCATCTTTCGTGTATTTGTCTCTTTCTAGTGAGCGGCGAAGAATCAATTCTAAATTAACGGAAATGAATAGAGGCGTATCTTCGTATATTCGGTATACCTATTTATCTATTGTGCCAAAGCATTTTTATATTGGTATCGTTATTTAAAAAAAAAAAAAAAAAAAAAAGAAAAAAAAAAAGAAAAAAGAAAAAATGAAAAAGAAAAAAAAAAAAGGGAAGAAAAGAAGGTATTAGAACGTCATTGATGTAGATTCGAATTTTCATTAACGAATCAATTTTAATCTCGATAGATCGTGTCATTGGAGCATAAAAGTCCAATATTTTTGGATTTTTTGATGACACGGCGTAATTCATTCCTTTCATTGATTTGTCTCTATTCGTTTCCATAGCGAAAAGATTCGTTGTACGATCGAAAGACACGAATCAAGAAGGAAGCTGTCCGTTTTGCGTCGAGATTCCGCTTTCTTTCAAATACGACAGCGTAATTTCGATCGTACAACGTCCAACGTAATTTTAACGTAATAACGAAGTGGAAAGAGTCGGGGCGGGACGGAGCGGGACGGAGCGGAGGAAGGAGAAGAACGATGCGGACGTTGCAATAAACTGGAAGAATCGCGGTTATTCTTCGATCGACGATAAACGGTTTTCGTTTCGCTACAAGTTGGCAGTGCTGGTTGTTTCACGTACCATGCCTGAAAAGCAGCGTTCGGACGCTCGATATTACAATCAATATGCCGTGTATGCGCCGACTATAATATCGATCGCGCGAACGCTTCTCCTTAACCTTAAATAGGTTTAAAACGGATAGAGAACGAAAAAAGACAAACAAACGTATATGTTACGTGGCTGTGGTTTATTTTTCATTTAACTACGTATTGTCGTTCTTTCATTTATACTACCGATATATACAAGTTTCGTATATCTTTTGCGTGGCCAATAAACGATGGCTGCTTCCGTTCTGAAATTTAGAATGATCTCACGTTCTTACTTTCTGTTCTGAATATGGAAGCAGCTCTTACTATCGCGTGTTCCATGAAGAAGAAGAAGAAGAAGAAGAAGAAGAAGATGAAGAAGAAAGAGAAAAAAAAGAAAAAAAAAAGAAAAAAGAAAGAAAGAAATTATTTTGTGCATTCTGCCCCGTGCAAAACAGTTTCTTATAACCAACCTACAACTTAAACCTCCAGCTCCAGCACTTGCATAGCATACACACAGAATATTTGCGTATACGCGTCGTTTATTTTAGTCTCAGCTCCAATAATAGAGTTTTTAATGCGCGTGCAATTATTTTATCACACTGTTCGTAATAATTACGGGATCTCCTGTTTGTTGTACGAAACAAGTACCAGAAATCAGAAAAAAAAAGAAAAAAAAAAAAAAAAAAGTACCGAATATATCGGATTATCCGTTGTAGAACTTTTTATCCAATTTTCTTTTTATTCGCGTAGTCGAGATCAGCTTTCAATGTTCAAATTTGCTACGCATGTTAAACAGAGGATCCTGTAATTATTTTGTGCACGGTATAAGACTCGAGAGTACACCAAGAGTGTCGATTTAGTTATCTTTAAGTTTTGGTCGAACTTTCATTCGGACCACCAAAACATTTTTAACCGATTTCTATATTTTTTTTCGACGGTATATCACGAACGCAGCGTAAAAGCATCTAAGTTGCGAATCTAAGAAACATTTCGAATTTAATCGAAACCGATATATTTTCCGTTTCCTTTATACACGTCCCTATACGGCTGATACCGGATTCGCCAGATATTTTGTTTCTACATTATGGAATTTATCAAGTTCTCAACATTTATTCAAATTCTACGTCGACGTGCGTGATAATTTATTGTTTCGCGAATGCATCCTTCCTTGCGCTCAGGCGTTACGTTATTGCGACGTAATTCTTCAAGATAAATTTCCCAACCCCAACATTAGTACTTTTAGTCACGATCTGTTGAGTCGAACAGCGTTAAAAGGTATAGAAACCGGTGAAGAATCTTTGGCGTCCGAGAACGAGATCTAGCCTCGAAGTTTTCACAAAGAATGCATACGTTCGATGATTTCGAGTACATACGAGCGAATTAGGCGTTTTTTTTTCTTTTTTTTTTTTTTTTTTTTTTTTTAACCGTTGTATAGCACAGGATCAAGTGCAATGCATTACGTTTTACCATGTAATACTCATCGAGTTTCTTTCATTCTCTCTACTATACTCGAAGCCTCTTATATTATTGTGAGGGTGCAACCAGATTTAAATTGCGACAAAGTTACCCCTACCATTCTCAAGAATCGCTATTACCTTATCAGAAAAAGAGAATAAGAACTATTCACCCTTGTGTCTTGATCGTGCTCTGGTTGCACTCGTATACAGAATAGTGTATATTTTATTACCGTAAAGATAATTTAATTTTTTATACGACTGTTTTTATTTTTGTTTGTTTTCTTTCTTCTCTCTCTCTCTCTCTTCTTTTCTTTTTTTTCTTTTTTTTTCTTTTTTTTTTCCAACAGAGTAATAAAAGCGGCGTACTTTCTTTGTTCTGCGCGAGAATTTAGTTGTACATAATACGAGTATAGATAACGTTACGTTATATTTAATGAAAATAGGAGTACGTATATTGGATAAATTGCTCAACTTTCGAGTAGATCCATCTTTATTACGTTCGACGATAGTTTTCTCTTCTACCGATCCATTCTCTTTTTATAATTAAAAGTTTTAAAAGTTAAGTGTCTGTTCGCTCGAGGGAAAAGTATTTAATACAATGCCAAGAAATATACAAGATGAGAGAAATATTCGTGAAAAATCGAATTAGAGGACGACGCTTCGATCGACGAATATTCTTCGCCCCCCGTTCTCTTCTTTTTTATCCATTGCATTTGTCGAGGTGTCTTGATACTGCCAACCTTTGTCTATTCCTTACTTAACTTTTACGATTTATCCGTCTTCGAACGTAAAATGTCTACCTATTCGTTCACCCGTTTGATCGTTGGAACCTGTTGCTGCTAGGAATTTTTCTTCGGCGCGTGGTTACCTTGTAGTAGGCGAATCTTTGTCTCGAAACTTTGTCCATGTATTGAAAATCGAAATCGAAAACAATATTTTTTTGCATTTTTTTTTTTTTTTTTTTGCTTCTAAAGCCAATATCATTGAACGATAATGGAGAAAATAATGGAGAAATTACGGATAATTACGGATAATTAATCACGGATTTTGCTGTATCGTGACTTCTACCGTACCAGTTGAGAGTCAAAGACGATATATATAACGATAGCTCGGCAACCTATACAAATGATCTCGGGTGTGTAGACGACTGACTTCGAACACGCTATAGCTTCGAAAATCACACAGATGACATTCTTGATACTTGAAGCGGCAGCGGGACTAACTACGTAGACCCGAGAACTAGGAGAAAATAGCACACAAGTTGTTGTTCGTACTTTAATTCGTCCAGAGACTTACCACTCTTTACCACTACCGTAAAACGAAGATATATTCCTTCCTTAGCGATCGACGTTAAACGTTTAGTTTTTATATCAGGTTAAGGAAATCGGACACAAACGAATAGAAGCACGAATGCACGAAATAAGAGGCGAAAAAATTAAAAGATTTTACGAAACGGTGTTGCTCGGTTTGATTTTTACGTGACTCGTCAGTTCATCGATATTATCGGTCGATCGATCGCGTATTATGCAAAGAAGTTTGCACTCGATAGAAAAAGCCAAGGGTTAATCGTAGTGTACTAAGGAGACAGAGACCGTGGGAAAGAAAGAGAAAGAATGGAAGAATGGACGATTCCGAAGAACGTTGTTCGATTAATGCGTTCATATAATTCGGTCATAGGACAGGCGATTATAGCGTTGGTGGACGTACGTAGAATAAATAAATACGATGTTCTCCAAACCGCCTTCGAGTTCTCTCGAAAGCGGAAAACAGACAAAACCAGAGAGACAGACATCGTCGTCGTCGTCGTCGTCGTCGTCGTCGTTCAATCGTCGTGATCGTGGTGTTAAATCCTTGGTCGAAGGAAACGCGCGGTTTAGCGTTCAACCAAGCGTTTAAAGGAATATCGGATGGAGAAACGGAGTGGGGGGTGGAGGGGGGGGGGAAAGAAATGACGCGATAGAATTATATTGATGTCCGTCGTGGGATTTTAAAGGGATTGGGAAATTTTCAAGAGGCAAGATCTGTATTCAGGGCCTAGGTTACCGTCGGATCTGTGCACGGTCTAGAGGATTCGCAGTAGCTGTCTCTAGGATCTTTGTAATCATCAGAATCGTTCGAATTTCTGGACTAGAATATCACCGAGATTGGCAAGATGCTTCTAAGATAAATATGCTTCCGTTCTAAACAGAACTACCTGTACAACACTTTTCTTTCTCTAATAATCGTTATTAATTAAGCATCTGTACGATTTCTAAAACTTGTAGGATCTTCATCCCTAGAATGCTAAAAGCTCTTATTATCCGTGAAACGTTCTCTAGCAACTTGAACATATCTCTGGCATTTCTTTCCGACATCTCTAGAATTTTTACATCGTCGAGAGAACCTAGCTATATGTAAATAAGCGCATTTAGACCCTTGAAAATTGAAAAGACGACGCGACATCGATATATTATAAACACGGACCCCGTTCGTCCGTTACGGAAACAGGATAAAGAAAAGATAATTCATTCATATTCGTTTACCACATATTCCATGTTTTCTTCATTCCCGTTTTATTCTCTTTCGAAGATGATCGACCGGATCGATACAAGAATTTTTATTCGCAAGCTCGCGCGGTCCAGCCTCGAACCGAGTTTGGCGTTTAACGTTTAAGAATACTTAACATAACGTGTAAGTACGATAGATAGATAGGTAGGTAGGTAGGTAGATAGATAGATAGATATATTACAATAATAACGAGTATAGCTTGCAACAGCAATTTTTCTAGGACACAATTGAAAATATTTATTTTTATTCGATCGTAAGCGTAAAGGGTACTGTTTGATAAAACGACGAAACAAAAAAAAAAGAAAAAAAAAAAAGAAAAAAGAAAAAAGAAATTAAACGAAAATAGAATGAGACAAAAGGAGGAAAGAAAGAAATAAACGAAAGAAGAAAACGGTGAAATATTATTAATTGTAAGAGGGAGAAAGAGGGAATGCGGTAGCGAGTATACGTTAAAATAAAAGTATATACGTAATACTGTGCAAAAGTCCAGTAATCTAGAGACCATCCTTTAAACGAGAATGTTTCAGCGATATTTTATTAGAAACTGTCAAAAATCCAAGACTTTGCGATTAAATCGTAAAAGAAGAAAAAAATGTTGTCACTGTTGAATAGTCGAGCGGATAATAATTTTCCGCGGCAATAGTTGTTCGAATAACGAATATCTAAAAAAAAATGTACATTTCTCTGTCTTGTTACTCTTCGATATGTAAATTAAAATAGATAGATAGCGTAGGACTTTTGCAGGGTATTTTATTTCTAGGATTTATCGCGTGTACAGCTCCGTTTAAATCGTCGTACACCCATGCGTAAATTAACGAGCGAAGAAACGAAGAAACGAAGAAACGGAGAAACGAACACACCTACGGCAACGCATAGAGGATAAGAGGAGAATCGTTACTCTTAGAACACGTGTGCTCGGCGTTCCTGTATATATGTACGTGTATGTTGCGCGTATGATTGATTATCGAGTCGGCGATACAGATTGCGCGCAGGATGTTATCATTGCCTTGTTGTCATAGTTCTCATTAACGTCATCTGTTAGGAAGAGAGAGGAAGCACTCCAATTGTCAGAGTTCAGGGTCTTACTGGCGTTGTAAGTGGAAACGACCCGTCACTAGTCCGACACTATCGTCCTCTCTCTCTCTCTCTCTCTCTCTCTCTCTCTGCATACGTTTCGAAGAATATACATATATACATACATACATACATACATGCATACATACATACATACACACATACATACATATACATACGTACGTACGTACATACGTATATCGAATATTTTGAAATTATTTTATAGCCTTTTCAAATACATACACAACTGTCGTAAAGTATACATATGTATTTACATACTGTTTTTTTATGTTAGATAAAATGGTAATAAATTTATTTATCGTATACCAGCATTTTGATATATTTTAATTCGTGGGAAATCGGTATGGTGAAGCGGAACAACCGCGAAGAACTTCATCACGTTTTATTTCAAAGTTTCAGTAAGATACTTTCTCTTATTTCGAAGTTCTATCCTAAAAACGACGAATTAATAAATGATTAACTTTTCCATCGATCGGCGGACTAAAGCGCGGCTACACGCGGATCGACTGGCGAGAAATTTCAGTGAGAAACTTCAGTGAAACCACGTCTACGTTAGGCAGCCATCCTAACCGTGATGAAACACGGATCAAACCGTTTAACCAAAAATAGAAGAACGCGCTATATATTTAGTCGACGGACTATACAAGTTTCGAATAATTTCAAAGTTGCCTAACGTAAACGAGGTTTAAGTCGTTCAGTGCGATAGGAAAAATTTGGTCGACCAGTCGACTCGACCAATTGCGCAACCAACTTGTCCGATCGATTTAGTTGACCCGTGCGTGTCCGCTCTAAGAATGCAACGATACGAGCCTCGATCAAAGTCAACAACAGCGTCGTATCGAAGAGGTTTAACGGTTAAAGTCGAGGAAATGAAATTACATCATTACAAGTTACCATATTTTCTTTTCCCAAAAATGGTGTGATCTACCAGAAGTTATCGATTTTTCCCACTACGGTGACGTTAAAGAGAGCAAATTGCAAACTTTGAACTCTCTGTATTATTCGATTTTGCTTCAAATTTTTATTCCCACGTGTCTCTCAGAAAAATCTTCGTTTACCAAAGCTTCTCTCATCTTCCCTTTCAAAGAAAGAAGAAAGAAGAAAGAAGACAGAAGACAGAAGACAGAAGAAAGAAGACAGAAGAAAGAAGAAAGAAAAGAGAAAAGAGAAAAGCGAGGAAAAGTTTACCAATGAGACAATTAACTTTCTTTTATCGGCTGTAGGAATCGTTCCTTTGACATTTAACAGTCTTCCAAGAAACGTCTGTTAAAATCACACGATTACGATGATTGTTCTCGTCTTATACGTACGTGTCTCGTCATTCGTATGATTCGTACGTACATACGTATAGAAGTAATCGAAATCTATTTGCGGCGTTCAACCGAGAGACGGCGAAAGAATGGCTTCCGTGTACTATATTTAGTCTACGATCAATTCCCTCTTCGTCTAATTTACTAGTGCGCATATGAAAAAAAGAAAAAAGAGAGGATCCATTATATCTTCGTGAAAGATGGAAAGAACGAAAACGAAGATTTGCCCGGTTATGGGAGAATCGACGGCAGATTTCACGTTGTTCGACGAGTTTATATACTCGATTTGTTTGCTGAAAAACATACGTCGAATAAAAGAATGATTTCTTGAACTCGATAACGACTCGATCGAAATTTCCTCGGCAAGGTATATTCTTCTCACTTGCGTTCTAATTCGTTCCAATTCGTTCTAACGCGTTCTAACGCGTTCTAACGCGTTCTTGCCCTCTTTTTCGTTGCTCAAATAATCGCTCAAATAATCGCTCAAATAATCGCTCAAATAATCGCATCCTAATCGCGTCACGTGCCGTTTGCAACGTCAAGGAAAATTCAATAGTCAAAGAAAGTTGAAAATCGGTCGGTCGTTGGATCTAAAGAACAATGACGTATACACCGTGTACACCGCGCACCTATCTTTATATACATACCTAATCTCTATCTACGGAAAGATATGAGAAAGTGTACAAACGATATACTCTCTACTAACGATGTACTCTCTATGATACTTAATCTTTCAAACCTTTTACTCTCGATTCGCTGTAACAAATTATTAGTTAACCAACCAAACGATAAACGTGCCATTTCATAATTAAATTAATATTTTAAGAAACATATTGTTCGATTTTAGCGCGTTACGTTTGCCTCGTAATCGTTCGAGCAACAAGAATTTTCTCATCTCGATCGAATAAGGATTACTTCTATCAAACTTCTGTCTTTAACGGGCACGTTTAACCGTCCAAAATGTGCACGCCTGTGCAAGAAACGGCGCTAGTAATAAATTCATACGCGTACATACTTTTAACGCTTCTCGCTTAAACCCATCCACCTTGCCGTTTCAAATGTCATAAACACTGAACACGAAACATGATTTTTCACCTTTGCTTTTCGTTGACATAGGTCAACGAGTTTTCACACGTGGCGAAACCTTATCTCGTTACGCAACCAAACTTGTAGAGATAAAAGAACGTTACTTATTACGGAGCCAACACGGATTACGAGACGAAAGGAACAAATACCAACCTGGTTGCGTTTCTTCGTTTATCTTTCGGAGATCTATCTCCGAACGGGAGACGTACGTAAATAATACACGTTATACGTATGTGAAATTTTGCAAAATCTTGAAAGGAAAGATGAAAACGGTGATCTTTTGCGGAGATCGACGGGAGAATTGCCAGTGTGGTTGTTCAAAACGACGATACTTTTTCAAACAGTGGCACGAGCGTCGTTTCTCCGATGGAACTGCGGATGGAGAAAGAGAGAAGGCACGTATCACGCTCGTATTTTTTTGCGCTGAAAATTTCAACGAAGATAGATAGGTGAAAGGCAAAGCGAAAGAGAAATTCTATTGTAGATTAATTGACATGTACGAGTGTGAATGTAGGAGTGGAACAAAATGTATTGTATTATATCAAACGAGACAGATATTGTTTAAATAAAGTTGATATACATAAAGTTTCTTCGTTAAAATTCGTTAATTTATTCATCGCTGTATTATCCCATCATACGTGTATATGATTATACGTGTATATGATATAGCGTGGTCGTATCTATGTTTGGTCTCGTAATAAGATTCGTGGAGAAGGTTAGTTAAATCGAAAAACGGTTACGGTTTAGCACGGTATGGCCAATTCCTCTTTTCCACCTGTTATGCTCCGCCGTCTCTTCTGCACAGCAAAACAAGCAGCAGACGACGATTCGACGTTAACCAGGGCATCGAAACGAGCGAGAACAAAGGGTTTTAATAAAACGTCGACATGAAACGCGTGTGTGGTACGGTAGTTGGAGGAACAGGATATTAAGCCATCCGCGACAGAACGGCGAGCGAAAAAGGGATGCAGTTGCTCGCCGAGATAGCCTTGTACCGGCTGGTCCTATCTTCTTCCTTTCATCTTGCGACAGTTTTCATTCCACGAATGGACGTGGCACGCGCGTCATTCCACACACGAGAATCAAAACCGTTGCACGCCATCCGGATCAAACAGAATCGAATTAAGAGAAACCGGGGTCGGTCCGTTTCTCGACAGACCTTCCGTCATGAACATCGACGACTAAGTATCGGATATAAAATAGGATTCTGTGGATTCCGTGGATTTTCAAAGTCCGTGTCGTCCGGGGAAGATCGATTTCTAACCAACTGGCTGATTTAAACTTTACTTACCGCGTCGTGTTACGTCCCTCGTCGGACTCCGATAAATACCTTTCGCGAGAGTTACGGCAAATATGGCACGTTCGATCGTTGTTTCAACCTATGCTAGAAAATTACCAAGTTTGAAAAATAATTGCACGGGTATAACGGAACCTTCTGTAAAAACCGAGAATTCGAAAGAAAAGCTTAAAGATCGGCGATTGGAAACGGTATCTGTCGATGAAACGATTCTTCGCATAAATCCGATAAAATATTTAGGAAATTGTAATTTCATAGAAATCGACGATTTTCGTTGGCGATTCGCTTAGTCGGACGGTTTATTTACTCGGCAAACCCGTTTGTCTACATTGTCTATGATATATATCGAAACGAGGGGGAGAAACGAGGCGAAAGGTTGTCGAAGGACTGCACGAAAAATTACCAACGAACGAGAGCCGAGAAATTGAAAGGATCGACGCTCGAACTCAAATGTTTTCTCGACCTTAAAAAAGCGAGCAACCGCGAAACGCCGAAACTCGTCTTTTATCGCGTAGTGCGTGACCGCGCGGTGTCGAGCATAGAATCGAGCATAATGTTCCTTTTCCTCCGATTTATTTTATTCTTGGATTACTTTATCGCCGGTAACCGGTCAGTAACGGATACCGTCTGTATCGCGGCCACGGGAGCCTTGTTCCTTTAAGAAAGGCTAGCCTCGTCCATGTTGGTCTTTTCTCAGCGCGAAAAAACTTTTTAAACTTTAGTTTCCGTTAAATGCGTTTCCTAATAAAATACTGATCCCGTTATAACGTAAGTATACGAGTACGAGCGTCTCTGGCGAGTAAATTGTCGATGGACGGAGGCGGCGAAAGCAGCTTGGTCGTGGTAGATGTTGCAAAGCGGAAGATCCCTCGTGCGAGTCAACTCGAACAGAAAAGAAAGATATCCGAGATGCGATCGTTTACCTAGCAAACAAACAGCCACAGTTTCTAGTTATCGAACGCCTGGTAAACTCTCGGATGATTCGCAACGGTGCCACAGCTAACTCGCGAAATTCTCGTAATTAGAATTTGCGAATCTCCGCGCTCTGCATCGCACCACGCATCGCACCGTTAGTAATTGGGGTAAACATCGAGTCTTTCCGAGCGAACCATCAAATAAGTTGTTGCTCGAGTAGCTCGGTGGTCGATTTTCCAACGATGCGATCGCGTGCAATCGCATCGGGAATCGATTCGATGATGATTGATTCGACATTGGTCGAAAAGTTTTTTCTTTCACGAATCAACGTTTTTCTTCTTTATTAGCCGATTCGACGATATATCCATCGAATTACCTATTTCTCCTTAATTAAGCGGAAATTTATTTCCCTCTTATTTCCATCGTTACGGAATGTCAGCTTATCGCCAAAACGCTTTACGTTTAATTTCGTAGTCGTCGAATTTCCATCCAATTTCCATACGATATTGTACGGGTAAGTTTAAAGCAGCAGGTATTTAGAAATTATTCCTGTTATCGCGTATACTTGTATAATCGATTGTTGCGACAGGAATAGAAAATTTCATCCACCCTATTACGAAATTTATTCAACTTCTATCCAAGCCCGGCCTGCAACGGGCTATTCGTTTAAAATTCGATTAAACTCACTTTCGGTGTGGGGTAAAATAAATATTAATTTATTCGAGTAGGACGTTGGAAAATTTCGCTGCGAAACCATTGACACGCTAACGAATAAATATGTCCGTAAATATTCCATTTCTATATTCGTACGTGTATGAAAATGGGCTTCCAACAGGCCGAAAGATTTTCCCAGATTACGATATCTGTTGCGCTGTGTACACGATAACGTTACGTCCATTCAACCACTCACACAACATATATATATATATATATATATATATATATATATCAACGAAACAAATTCTCCAGATAAATCCTACCCTATCGTGGACGCGATATTATACCATATCGCGTCATCCTACAATCCCGCTATCCTCTTCCTCCAGTTTCGTCCATTCCATCTTCGTTCGCGATGCATGAAACTGATCCTTATGCAAAATATCAAATTTCTAGCAAATTCCGGTTGGTTACGGAATAACGTGTGCGTTATGATATTACAGTTACATCGAGTAATTAGTCGGGCGGGTCAACATTTTGCGCGCGATAATTACTCGTCTCGGCAGAATTAAATAAAACACGAAATAAAATATCGCGCAAGACTCGAATAACGCGCTCCGTACGTATCGAGCGATATGATAACACGGTAGCATGTAACAAGCGAATACATTTTTGTCGTCGCGTCTCGGATCGTGTTCGTTTTTGTTTCGAACGGAGGTTATAATCGGTCTTTTTAACCCCCGTTTGCTCGATCGACACGCGGCGACAACAGAACGAAACGAGCAAATATTTTCATTGTTTCCGGAACAACGTCGAGGATGAAAATCAGCCGAGAATAACGAGATAGATCGAACACGGATGAAAAAAGGAAATTCCAGACAAGCGACTCGATCCTCCTATTCACACGATCGAGCTTATATCGCCTTTTTACAAAATATCGAACGATCTTCTTTCTAGCGAGAACTAGAACTCGAAGAATTATTCTTAATTTCATTTCTTTTTTTTTTTCATTTTTTTCTTTTTTTTTTTTTTTTTTTTTTTTCTTTACGAATATTGTCGAGTAAAGTTAAAACGCGTAATTGAACAATTTCTATCACGGAAGCAATTTCTATCTTGGTCAACCATCCGTAAAAGTATCCGCCTCGAAGACAATTCCAGCAGATAATTCCAGAGAATAATCGGGAATAACGTGTACGATTTAATTACGCGGATACGAAATCTGTTTAGTCGTGTGCGTTATCGATCTATGACGCGGCAAAATTCTAATTTCATCCGTTTTCGTTCAATTTGATCGCACAAAGCGATCACATGGAATCGAAGCTACGATATTTTATACCAGGATTTACGCGTATACATATACAGTACGATTTTACGCTATTAACTGTCAACTTTCGAACCTATTTAATCGAACCTAATCGTTGTATCGTTAGAGGTTTCCGAGTAACAGATTGAATCATCGTCGTTGATAATATAAACGTGTCTTTAAATTTAGCTGTTGTTATCGGCAACGCAAAACGCAACGTTTAACGAGCAACCGGCGCCGACAGCGAGACGAATCGTTTTAATACGAAATCACCGTCGGTGAGCATCTGTCCGGTCCTCAGGATCGGACAAACGGATTCGCATAATTACCGCGCGAAAACGCTTCTCGCATTGCCGTGCTCGCGCAACTTTAATATCGCCTACCGCGTATTCGCTAAAACAACGATAATAATAACAATAACAACAACAACAACAACAAATTTTTTCGTACCTGCTTCAATTTTAATCGATCCCCATTTTACGTTCGCATCTTCTTTCTTTCCTGCTGCTCGTGTACCGTATCGTTTCTCTTCCTTTCGAGTTGCACGTTCACGTTGCAACTTTAGTTACGCTGTCTATTTCGTAGGTTCGCTGTCTATTCGGGAAAGTTTATCGGAGGGACGACGACTAAACTTTTCCACGAAATCAGCGTCTCGTTGATAAATAACAGAAGCAAACGAAGCGACCGAATCGTAGTTGCGTGGCATTCTTTTTTCTTTCTTTTGTCGCTTATAGGCGAAACCATTGATTTCTCTCTGCAAAGATATAGACGTTATTATCTCTGCTTTGAAACACAGATCGCAGCGAAAAGAGAGATAATCCTAAGCTATTTACCTAATCTCTGGAATCGTCGAGATATTACTATAATTCCTTCGAAAGCCGAAACTTGCGCGGAACTTTCCAACGAATCGCGAACCCCGGCCACTCCTAATTCCAACTCCATTTGGCACGCCTGTCACTCGCTAATTCCTGAAAACTGTCTTACCCCTCGTTTTACCGTATACGCCGCTAACGTAATTCGTTAAATACGTTAAATTCGGCTAACTGGTCAAGTCCGACGGTCCATACTCCGTTCGATTTCACCGAACATCTGGTCGAAGAAAACGCGCTTCGCTTCCGTTTCGCGTGCCCCGGATATTACATTATCGGCAAACTATAGCTTACTATCGTCTACACTGGGAAAATTATAGCGGTATAGAAACTAAGTGTAATTTATAGCCACGTAGCAAGGGCAAAGGGACGAAAAACACGCAGAATTTTATTATAACTGATATTCCGTCCCGAGGTAATCAGGCAGTATAGAAGTGGCAACGCGAAAAGTTTTCGACCTTTAAAAGCCCGTGTTCCATTCTTAAGCGGTCTCTTAATTTCGTAGAAAATTGCATTGCACGCAAAAGTGATACTGCAAATCACAATCCACAAATTAATCGTCGTTCGTTAAACGTCGTAATAACGTGCTCTTGTCAAAAAACATTTTCTACTACATTTTCTATTCGATATACCAATTTTCGATATACAAATTGCTGGATAATAAACAAGCTTATACATAAGCAAGCAACTACGTGTGTTTTTTCGATTCTTTCATCTTGGTGCTTCAAAGAGCAACGGCAGAGCTTCCCTGCCTCTCCGATACTGCCTTTGGATACTTGTAAAGAAAATTACCTTCGCCATGGTGGAAAGCGAGGAGTAGAAAATCGTTGGCCGACCAAGCGGATAATTCTATCATGGTTCGCCGTAAACGAGCTGTCCCCAAGACGTTTCGTGGCATCGCGTCGACGCGTCGACGCGTCGAGTGGTGAGTTCCTTCTATAGTTTACGTTACACCAATTTCCATACGGGATATACTATTTCGCTTTATTTTCTATTTATATTCTTTGCTCTTTGTAAGAGAAACGCACGCTGTACTCGCGCGTCTGACTTAACGCGTCCATCGCGTCACCGAATACCAATTTTCAACCAACATAACAAACGTTGATCGAGCTTTTGCAGTATCACTGTAAGTGGGTATCATCTTATTATCGATCGAAAATTTCCGATAGACTTCATAATATAATGAATCTTTCGTACTGCGATTAACCGCGAGAGACGATGATAATTGACATCCGATATTATACACACGTACGCGTCAAATCTTTTCAGAAATATTTTATGAAAATTCGCGTTCAAGTAATTCGCGAATCTTATGCTTCGGAGCAATCGGGTAACACCAAGAACTTCCATAAATATTATATTCGGAATTTTTCATTCGTTGTTATAATTAGAATCGGTGAAACGAGTCGGAAGCTAACGTTCGAGTGAGTGAGTGAGTTAGTTAGTAGTAGTAGTAGTAGTAGTAGTAGTAGTAGTAGTAGTAGTAGTAGTAGTAGTAGTAGTAGTAGTATCCCTTGACGAGGTTTAACGCAAGCGTGGATGCGCCATACACTGTATTAACCGTAACCGAACGAGGCTTCTTTCCTCGAGTGGCTCAACTTTCGATCCGGTAGATGCTCGTTTCTTATCACGTTTCAACGGCTACGATAACTTTCTTGCCGAAACTCATTGCCAAAGTTTCGAGCAACCTTTCGAACGCATCTCCGTGTAAAATTAACCTGACGTGCGATCCAACATTGGCAACAAAGTTACATTCCAATTCCCAACACCGTTCTACCGCGATGATAACGATATATGTTGTTATATTATATTATATCATATTATATTATATCATATTATAGACAGGACAGGCATTGTAGACAGGCATAAGAGATAAAAATCTTTTATTCTTACGTAAGAAGAGTTTGCTCGTGACATTTCAACTTTAATCTCTTATTCGACGATTATTAAAAAATCTACTTTTATAAAGCGTAAATTACGCCAAGCAGAATTTTCGTTCCGGCTTTTGCGTCACGACGAAAGAAATATTCGAAATTTTCAAATTTCTAACCGAACGTTTACGATTACTCGATCGTTGGGAAATATTTAACAAGATGAATTTCATTTTTAGCCGTTCCTAAACTTTTTCCAACATCTCCTCTCACGATCTCCGTTGTTTCTCCATTTCAGTGGTCGAAAGTTCTCAAATTGCAAATTACGATCAATTTCGAAAAACGTTAGAACCG
The DNA here is from genome assembly GCA_037178635.1 of Bombus dahlbomii. Lineage (NCBI taxonomy): Eukaryota > Metazoa > Arthropoda > Insecta > Hymenoptera > Apidae > Bombus > Bombus dahlbomii. The sequence goes on along the minus strand of CM074110.1, from coordinate 280,677 downwards.
ATCTGTCGAATCTCCTTTTGCCCGATCCCCTTTTTCCTATTCTTCGAATCGTAACAAGCGAGCAAGTTTCTTTCGAAAACACCAGTCTTTGCTTCTGACGAAAGAATTTCGAATGCGTTAATATCGTTGTCAAATCGATTCGCAAGAAGATTATACAAACACTTTGAGATCTCGCCGAGAATCGGATGAAACGAAATAAAGATCGGAAAGAGACGTTCTCGCGTTTAAAAGCGTTCGATAGGTCAAGCGGTAGCATTGGCGACGAAGAGAAATAACAATTTCTGGCCGTATAAGTCTATCGGAGAGGGGGGGGGAGAGGGGAAAAGGAAACGAGGGGGCGAGATGCGTTGGTTGTTTAATCGTTGGAAGGAGCGAAGAAACGAAGGAGCGAAGGAGCATAGTCTGTTCCTCTCGGAAAGAGAGAGACACGTTTGGTTATTAAACGTCTGGGGAATCGTTGTTTCCAAGCGTTTCCAAGCGTTTCCAAGCGTTTCCAAACGTCGACAAACGACGAACAAAGCATCGTTTCAAGCATGCACACCGCGATTTACCTTTTTTCGGAATGATTCCTTCGGTTGCTTTTTCCGTTGCTTTTTCCGCGCTTCCGTTCGAAATTTTCCTACGAAATTGTAGCCGCCAAAATCGAAAGATCCTATCGCCTCTCTCTGTTACTAGGATTCCTTCGATTCCCCAATCGAACCATTGTACTTGGATTTTCAAACTGTATTTATTCCGTTAATCGACGCAAGACGATTACAGATCATAGATTATATATTACACTGATCGTAGAGAACTTTATAGATTAAATTCGATAACCAAGTTATAATTTGAATTTTAATTTCGCAAGGATATTTCGCAAACGGCGAAACTTTGGAATTTCCGTTGATCCAAGAACGGTTGCACAACCGTGTATGCACGTTTAATAAATCAATTGGAAAAAAATGTTTTAGTACACGCGCAATATAATTCTCGATGCTTAACGATCAATTCGATTTAAGGGATCTCTCCGTTGACCGAAAATATTAATTACGTTCGATCCACTTTTATTCGTATCGTGGTAGGTGAGTATTGTTCTTGCTCATCCGGTTCGTAAGTTGTGAAATTTTTCTTTAGCGAATTCTACGGAAACTCGAGCAACTTCAAATCAACCGTATTATCACCGAAACTTGTACTATTGGATTACCGATCTATCTAGCTTCGTGTACTTAAGCTATTGATATCGAAAGGAATCGTGAACTGGTTATATAAGGTTATCGATGATCCGCATCACCTTCGACCGGACAGTGATACCGTGTTTTACGAGCAGGTACTACGTATTATACCTTCGATATTTTATACATACATGCGTCGTAATAACGGATAAAAAGATTACTCCAACTTTTACAGGAATCGGACTGATTCTCGCACTCTCGTTTTCGCGTTATCGCGAAGATGGGATTCGATCGATCGGAGAGAAGAATCTCATGGCGGACGGCTGGCTTGCAATATGAAAATCCGAGTAACGTTCGAAGAGAAGCGGCGGGCCACGTCGCAACGATGCTTACGGGACTTATTAATTACGAGTTTTAATTAACCGGTACCTGGTAATTGAACGTAATTAGCTGCTGACATGCAGCCAAGCTCGACAGAAACGCTATTATAAATAGTTGCTGGTATTCCCTGTGAAATTCGCTGCACGGAAGCGATAGCGAATCTCGTTCCGATAAATTGACATTTCTTCCAAAAAAAAAAAAAAAAAAAAAAAAAAAAAAAAAAAAAAAAAAAAAATTCACCTACCACCGAATAATCGGCAAATAGAATACGTATGTATACGTAGAAATTAGATATAGATGAATGAAACATTTCGTCGTTCCCAAGATATCCCCGCCCCCCTCACCGGTCTACGATTTTTCAACTTTGGCCTATTAAAAATTAGAGGCTCGGATAGAAACAAAATTTTTTCCTCGCAGCTCTTGTTGTATAATTTCGAGAACGAGGCTGAAAATATCGTATAATAAAAAAAGATTCCACATTTCGCATTTGCATTTTGATTGGTCACCGGATAAAGTTATTCGCAGGTGATCGCGGTCGATCGATCTTACTTACTTACTTACTTTCCTCTTTCTCTCTCTCTCTTTTAAACAATTTTGTTGAAAGTATCGACGAAACGAAGCTCGACCGATGGTCCGGATTCTCTCTAGTAGTAGAAGAGAGTCTTTTCTCTCTCAGGCTGGAATACGAGAGAATCATCGAACCGGTGTCGATGATCGAGTCGGATCGCGTACTCTCGAAAAATTACGAGTCAAGACGGAACATGATCGCGGTAATCAGGGAGAATTTCGCGGAGAATGCGCGATCTTGACGAGAACACGGCTGGACCGACCCTGCTTGCAATTCGATCCCAACTTTCTGCGTCATACTCGAGCGTTGTAATATTTTTTGCTTTAAATTCGCTTTGATTAAAAACGGTAAAAAACAAAAAAGAAAAAAAAAAAAAGAAAGAAGAAAAGATTTGTTATTCGTTGTTTCAAAGCTTACTAAACGAAATTACTTAAACTTAAAGAACGAAATTACAAAAGTTACAGAATCGATCTTCGATCGTCAAAAGCTGACTCGTGTCAGAAACGTTAAAACATACGCGCGAACGTAATCTTGACAGTTTCTCGGCTGATCGGTGATCAAGACGCGGCAAGGCAACGTGTCATTTCCATTGCGTCCTATCGAAATAAACGTTCACGTCGCCAAGTTTCACGTCGTAAAGAACGATCCGGATAGCCGGGACAGGCGAATAACCCGAATGTTGGCAGAGCTTGGCCCGGTGTCGTCTGTAACGCATTCCAAGATGGTGTACCGCGGCTATTTAAATCTGAAATTTAAGTCGCCCTCGGTCCGCTTCTCTCGGTCTCGCGTTCCTCGAATCGATAAATAATCGAGAGCCGCGAGAAGCCGCGAGAAGTCGCGAGTTTCCAGCCGCCGATCTCCGCGGAGATCGGCCCCACGGACAGAGTTTTCGAACAAGTCGCGAGGCTCGTTCCAGCCGAGTACGGATCGAATTATTCGTTAACGAGACCGTTCGATCACTTCTTTTCTTTTCTCCTCTTTTATTAATTAAAATCTTGGCGTTAGCGAATCACGTAGATACGCCATTCGCGTGATTCGCCGTTTCGGTTATATTGGGAAACGTTATTTCCTTGTTACCAGCCTTGTTACCTTCTGACCAGATAAAACGAAACCCGAACCAATCGCACGAACAATCAGAAAGCAAACCATCGGTACGTGTCGATATAATAGAGAGATATTTAATTTAAGGCAGAAATGTATTTTCAAACGCGACGCGAAAAACTCGGGACAAACAAAGCGTCGCTTGTAAATATTCGCGGACGAGAGAATGACGGCCGAGCGTGTAAAAGGGATTGCGAAGGGTCGGCGACTTATTCTCGCGTGTTTCACGAACAGACTCGCGAGCCGGGTTGCCGGACGGGTCCCTTAAGCGAGTTAAGCGAGTAGTCTCGCTGTTGCTCTCCATATAATCATCAACATGTAAGACGATCAACACGATATCGCTATATAGACGATAAAGCCAGTTTACGGGTCGATACGATCTGCCGGTTTCTTTAATTATTCGCTCGTCGTTTTTTTTTTTTTACCTCCTAGTATTTTTTATCTTGGTCTTGGGTGTTGAGAGCGCCAGGGTGTCGCGAGACGTTCACGTTCGTATCGCTTCGTCCCTTTTTTTTTTCTTTTCTTATAGAGCTGCCTTTTCCATCGTAATATTCTGTCCGTGTACACGCCTAAGGCGTGTAAAGTAGTGAATTTTCTAGAATGGAATTTAATCGACCAACGATCCTTTCAAATTGCCGCGCGTTCAATTACGATTTCGAAAGTGTCGCGAGTGTTCTGCACGCTTTCTTCTATGTTTTTCTTTCTTTGCACCATAGCGATACATTTGCGCGTACAAATTCAGACCGTCCATCAACCTGCAATCCTGCCCCGTGGAAGAACGTTATTTTAGCGCGACATTTGCCATTTCGTCGGCGAAGCATATCGGCCGATAGCGATAGTCGATGGCTGTTTCCAAAGCTTCTTGCTCGTTCGACGAGACACGATTGCTCGTATTGTGACGAGGCAAGGTCGGCCCTGCTGACCCAATGTTGGACTACCCACCATTGATAGGGTTCTTTGTCAGCGAACGAATGGACATCCCAGACATACCAGACGGAGATTTGTGGCAACGTTTGACGAAATGCTGCGCGAAATCTACGCGCTTCGCCAAGTTATTAGAATACAAAGGAGTGAACGAAGGGAAATTATACGTAGGCAACGGCGACGGAATTACGACGTTCCCTTTACAGACTGTTCTCGTAACTTCCTACCTTGATCCAGAAGAGATTGTTGAATATCAAAGAGACAAATTTTCTTCGTATCGTGCAAAATACGTACACGTATACGCGTGTACGTAAACGTATGTCACGCAAACGATGGAAAAGGACGCGTTTCGTTCGTTATCCCCCAGGTCGTGTTTATCCGCGGCGGCCGATCTGTCCCGCCGTCGATAAAACCCCTTAACAGTGGCGGCCGATGGCAGTCCGACGCCGGCCGTCGTTGCGAGCGGATATGCCGAGGCTCGTCGCACTTCCGCTTCGTCGGGACCCCGCGTACACGATTCCAAGAATCTCGAGGATCTTGTCGCGAATCGATCGTTCATCGCTCCACTCACTGTTTTCCTCTTTTATTACGAACCGATGATTCTTGATTCGACAACGGTCGATGAAATCCCAAAGGTGAAAGCAAGTTTCAGTCTCTTTCTCCTCTCCGCCGCCGTGTTCTTTTCTCGATATATCGTGTTCTCTCGATATTTCAATATTCTTCGATTAAAGACAATCGGAAGAGAACGATCTATCAAAGAATTTAGAGTGCCGGTTTAAATAGAAAACAGTGTACCATTAGAACGTCGTATAAATTACGTGTCAAGCGCAACGTTGCTAACGATTCTTCGAGGGTTTAAAGAGTGAATATTTCTGTGAATTACTAGCAAGTTGTTTCAAGCGCGATCCTTTATCGGTATATATAAAATGATAAATTTTAAACGAACGTTAATCCGTATCTTGTTCGATAGGAAATTGGATCCATTAAACGCAATCGATCCCAAGTGATCGAAAAGTTTTAACCAAAGCTTAGATTGCTACCGAATTTGCAAGGAATTTTACACGGTGAAAAATCATATATTGCGTACTTGCGCATCTCTTAATCAGCGATAAAAACATCGATGTTGAAACGATAAACGACATACGTCGTACGTGTGTGTGTGTGTGTGTGTGTGCGCGCGCGCGCGCGTGCTTGCGTGCGGCGTGCGTGCGTGCGTGCGTGCGTGTATATTGTATCGTGGAATTGTCGACAGGGTGAAAATAAAAACGGGATGTCGACGAATGTCGCGCGGTTTACATTTAGATGGAAACGAACGTCCGAGTAAATGGGAGCGAGTGTTTTTATTTTCGTTTTCGTTGTTGTCGCGTCGCACCGTCGCGATTTTCCATCGTTGAAACTGGATCTGTCCAACGTTCGATAGATTCGGTCTATCGAATTTATCATACCGGATGACGGAATCCGCTACACAGCGACGTTTCCGTCCATGAAAATCGTTCGAGATAAACGTTGATCGCGTCGTTTATTCAATTATCGCGAACCAGTTAATTGTATTTTCTTCGTGAAATGTATTTACGTTTTCAACGTTTCGTTTTCCGATAAAGTACGCGACGTACCCTTATCCTTTCGTAACCAAGTATTAAGAAACGCAAACGTGGCCCCGTTAATAATAACCGTTGCAGTGTGTGTGTGTGTGTGCGCGCGCGCGCGTTCAAGCATTCAACGACAAGGAAGAGAATCGGAGAAGCGTAATTCAACTCCGACCGTTTTTGACGCATTGTATCAAAGTTCTCGTCAAACTATCAACCAAGCGGTGTATACCTTTGTGAAAAGAGGGATCGAATTTCGCAGTTCGACCGGATACGATTAGATCTAGACATTCGTTTAGTTGGATATCGTGCAACGAATAGACAGATATAAAATCCCCGATATCTTACGAGATAAATCGATAATGCATATAGTATATAGTATATAGTATATCGAGCGGATGAAATTTGCGTCGTTGGCGAATTTGACAATTTGAAAAAACGTTTCACCGATTGCTCGTGACCGCGCTCTAGAATTTTGTTCACTGCTCTCTAGAACGAAAAGATTTTCCGAAAATTATAGAAAGTTACAATCGGAGACGAGAAGAAAGAAGCTTTACTGTTCCAACATTCTCTTATCGAAATATTTTGAAATTCCCACTACCTTCGATCGATAAATCAGATTCGACTGAAATTCAGATTTGAAAAATTACAAATGTTTAAGAAAAAATACACCGAAGGAAAATTCCATCGATCTTGCGTTCAGCGATAATCAAATCAAATCCCGATAGATCAAATCGAAAGAGATTCTAGTAATTGTATGGAAATGTTTGCCGATTGGATAGAAATTGAGAATATCTGAAAACAATAATTGAAACGGAAAGATTGAGAAGTGATACAAAAAAAAAAAAAAAAAAAAAAAAAACCCATCCGTTAGGACACTTGCGCGTGACCGGACGATGAGAAGCGTTTCTCACCTGTGATCATGATCCTCGAGGTTGTTTCGTGGTCGAGTGGGATACTCGTGAATCGCGAAAGACAAACGGTATCAAGCGAGAATCGGGTACTCGAGCGGTCGTTTTCACCGATAGAGAACAAGTGGTGAAATTAGCCTGGCTGGATTCACCGGTTAATTAGCGGTGTAATTTCGATTTTTCGCCGAGTCGACGAGAATCGCCAGGAAAACTACGAGTCTCGTCGAGGTTCTTGCAGCTTCCGGTGAGTTGGAATGTTTGTTGGGCCTCGCTAATGAGTTTTTAAGTACGCGAACCGAGTTGGCGGAATTTAATTCATCCCCTTTCCTCCCTGTGCTCGTTCTTTTCGTCGAAAGCGCGTCAGCTCCTCTAGTCTTTACAACAAACAACGTCGTTATATCCTGTTTTTCCGATCGGTGCGCCAATAATTTATTTCATTTCGTTTCGTTTCGTTTCGTTTCGTTCTTCGTCGCTTCATACACGTACATATATTTGACAATTAGATTAGGAAAATACGATCCGGTTAAAAACGGTTTAACGATCAAAATGTCGTTTAACGCACGAAGAAAAAGCAAAGTGGGTCGTGTTAGCTATCGTCGAGATTCTTCGTCGAGTAAATTGGTAATAAATCGAAGCGATATCGTAATTCGTAAATAATTATTTAACGTGCCAATTCGTGCATTTCCGCTCGTAACGACCCATCGAAAAAAGAGATAATTAGAGAAAGAGGAATACGATCGATCTCGGCCACCGCGACGTTTTCCTACTTTCAACATTTTAACGTCGGCATCGTATCTCGTTAAAATCCACGTTGTAACGTAAACAAGGGCTCGTTTCCAACGGACGTTGAATCCTTTATCGACGCTCTCTGTTCTCTGAAATCTATAAAAAGATAACACGCCCGCGTTCGATTCACCGTGATTCGTTTTGCCAGCTTCTAGACAAAAAATTGGAACAACAGGCAAAGCAATGCTTCGAAATCTCGCGCGATCAACGGTCTTAACGTGGTTTTCGTAGCTCGTAAGTTGCGGTCTGTATAGAGAGTGAGATCCAGAGGGCCAAGCAAACGAGAATCATAGACGCGCGACAGTTTTAAAGTCGAGAGTTACACAGACTCGTATCGAGTCGAGAATCATAGAATCGAGGTGCTATAAGCTCGACGGTTATACGGTTATACGGTTATACGGTTATACGGTTATACGGTTATACGGTTATACAGTTATACGGTACACTGTACTGTACGCGGAGTTAGAAATTTACAAAGTTACCGAGTCTTAAGCTTGTTAAATCGCTACCTAATATAAAAAAAATAGAAAACTACAACCGTCACGTTGATCTATTAACAAGTATATAGTTGGTTTATCATCGTTGCTAGGTTTCATCCGATACCACGTAATCGACGGTGTCGGAAGAGAAGCGCTGCAATTCGCACAAAATCCTCTAATTTGACAGAAGCGTGGTTCAGGTCGATCTTTGATAATAATAATAATAATAAAAAAAAAAAAAAAAAAGAAATCTGTTTTACCAAGAAAGAAAATGTACTTAGCGCCAGTTTTGCTTTCACCGTCTCTGTCATCGATCCGACACGAAAAAAGAAAAAAAAAAATAAAAAATAAAATAAATAAATAAATCACGTTCGATTACAGTTTATTTTCTCAAAAGGAAACGAAAATACACTTGTAACTTGTGACGCGTTCCTGTTTTCCCCCGGGGAGAGTTGCCAGGCTCTTTCCCCTCGGGGGCGACATGCTTTAGAATTCCACCCGTCCAACAAAAAGGTATCGGAAGGTACCAAATTCTCGCTCGGACCAACTCCTAACAAACTCTTACAGCAGCGCTACTAACGTTGCAAAATCTACGTAAATCTACGTATTTTTCGAACACTTACCAGCCAGTCTATACCGAGTAATATCTTTCTGGTAATAACTTGCGCCAATTACATTTAGAAAGCGTCCGGTATCTTGCGTTTCGACGCAACTTTTAACTTTTTGTTTTCTCATTTTATTTTTATATCTTTGACGAAAATTATCGCAAGCGTAATCATCGACGCGTCCGCCGCTTGGAGATGCGTTTACATTTTCATGCGAGCGGCGAAACAAACGACGACGACGACGACAAAGCGACGGACGATACGCGGCGCTTTGTTCATTCCATAGGCTCGACACACCGATTGTCACAGAGCGAGGTCGTGAAGCTTCTGACATGCCGCGCACGCCGAAATCAGAGAGACGTTGTTACTCGCAGGCAGGTTCGTAACAAGTATCGTCCAAGCGGCAAATAGACAGTAACGACGAATACGAGGCGTTATTCTCATATCGAATCTTTCACATAACGTTACTGAGGTGCAACGTGGGCCGATTCTACGACGAGATAATCCTAAAGATTATAGAAATACGAACGTCAATGACGGACGAGATATGGAAGGAAGCAGAGCGGTATGATTTTGCTGCTCCGATCTCGCCATTTGCCGCTCTTTCTCTCTCTCTCTCTCTCTCTCTCTCTCTCTCTCTCTACACACGCACTCTACTGTACGTACTCTACGAATCTAAATAATCACTCGCAACGCGAGTCCGCGAGAAACGTCTTCGGACGTGTTACTCGAACGAAGATCTGTCTGTTCGCGACCGTCGTGATTTAAAACACTCGTCTAAACCTGACTCGGGTGATCATCGATGATAATCGTTTTTTTACATACGCGGTATTTATCGTATTACGCGCAAGGTGATAAATGTAATGCGAAAGATCCCCCATCCCCTCCAGCCGTTTCCTTTATACGCGTATACTAGATATACAGAGAAAAAAGATAAGAATCAGATGCGAAATAGATCTTTAAATTCGTCTGCCATTCGCTGTGTCGATACCGCGACAGTCTTTCGCCTGGAAATCTAAGATCGTGGCTCTGACGACGCGATTCGAAAATCGCCGATAGTATCGGAAAGAAAGAAGAAACGTGGAAACCGGATTCGCATCTTGGGTACGCATCCGTATTCTCTTGCTTCTTGTACCTGTGCCCCAACGGAGATGGAAGAAGATGGTGATCTCGTGGGATCGGTTTTAGGCCGCAGCAGCTAGCGCTGCGTCGACAAGTTTGGAAAAGACGAAAAGTCTGGCCGTGGAACGTAGAATGTGGAACGACAGAGCGGTGCCGCCGGTGGTTATTTTTGCGGCGATAAAGCCGGCGAACGCCGTCGTTAGACGGGAAATGCGCTCGTTAGAACGGCTTCCTCTTGACTCTGGCTGGCTGGCTGGCTGGCTGGCTAGCTAGCTGGCTAGCTAGCTGGCTAGCTGGCCGGTATCCCTGCTGCGAGCGGCAGCCAGGAACGCCGATATTACGACGCGTATCAGACCCCGTCTAGTCTGCCAGATCCCCTTTCCGTGACATTAACAAACAAACACATTGTCTTATACCGTACGGGATCTCGACTGTACTCGATCGAGCGATTCGCGTGGCAAAAATTTGCCTTTATTCGCTTTCCAGGATCGTTGTTCGACGATGATTCGTTCGACGATGATTCGTTCGACGATGATTCGTTCGACGATTCGAGGAGACCGCGGACACGATTTATCCGATCCGACGTTTTTCACGCGGATTTACAGCTAGCACAGCTATATCGCTTGCGTTATCAGAATAAAAACGTACACAACCGTGTAAAAATAGAAACGACGCAACCGTTGCTATAACAACGATATACTCGACGTAGATGCAAGATAATTGTCAGAGCTTTCACCGGCAAATCACGCGCTCCATCAAATAGGCGAACACGTAGCTGCATTCGCAGTAGTGATTTCGTGATATCGCGATGCGTTGAAGACGGGTCGTTTATGTCGATTAGGATTAGCGAACTGTTCGCTTCCGTTTGCACGCTGGGAAACTGACCTCTCTATAACGCCCAGCTAAATAATCGATTCATCTTTCTTCGAAACTTTCCAGCATCTCGTCCCAAATAATCTTATCCAATCTTTCTATTTTATTCAAGATGTTCGGATCCGTTTAACGTCCGTATGAAATTTGCAGTTGTGCAAACATTGATTTTGCAAAACTGTTTCAACGGCTTCGATTCCACGTAAACAGGTTTTACAGATACTCTAATCGAACGGGGATCCTAATATCGGAGTATCTTTGTCGATGGAACATGGAACATGGAATATGGTCTGGTGCGTTCGCCAGTCTTCAATTGGTGGCGATCGATCGGGATCGTCGCTGCCAGACAGATCGTTTCCGACTAATTTCGAAGCGAAGCAGTCTCGTCGATTCGGACGGCAAACAGTAACGTTCGTGGAAGAGAGGACCGGATACTCGCGTTGAACATTCGAAGAGAGAAGAAAGAAGAGCAAAAATCGGTTTACACGCCATTTGGCTGTACTAAAATTCAATTCTCCGATCTTATCGACTCTTTCGCTAACCTTCGAGTTCGATACACGTGTCTTTGTACGTATCTCGAAACTTGCAGAATCGCCTGAAAATACATTCAAGGTGCGCCGTAAAATCACATCGACGCAACGATCATCGCCAACCGGTCAAGAACCACTGACCACTCGTCGCTGCGGTCTGCTCGATCACGTTCGCTCCGAGAGGCAATTACCTCATTGAACACCGCTTTTGGTCCACCCAGTCGGCCCAACGACTACGAAACCAACGACGCGAATAAAACGTTAAAAAAAAAAAAAAGAAAAAAAAAGAAAAAAAAAAGAAACGATCTTCGACAGCTTCCTTCGGAGATTGGAAATTCTTCGAATTTCCAGTTCTACATTCGCGATTCAGATTTTTCAACAAGTAAGAGAAAAAAGCCATGGTAGATTTCGAAAAAAGACACCTCGGTTTATACGCTTGGAATACGTTTGGAATACGATGTCTCTCTGTTCTCTGCATTTTTGCTCGATAATTTCGTTCAACCCGAGTGTACTCTCGTATTCCCTAACTTCGCATCGAATCTAGCGTTTTACATAATTAAAGGGAGAGGGAGGATGATAAATAAACGATCTAAGCCATCGACGTGTATATACGGACGCGTATAATACATGTAGTCACCGATTAACAAACGAGCCAGCCAATGGATCAACGTCTTGCCACGGTTGCCACTCTATTTAGCTTAGCTTGAAGCGGTCAATCTCGGCCTGGAGTATCGTGTGCACGATGCACGCACAGTCGGTGCCACTCGGTGCCATTTGACCATTATGGCTTTACGGTTTCTTCGTTTTCCAGAATTTCTCGGATTTTTCGCAATCGCGGAGCTTCGACTCTCGCGATGGACCACGAACGAGCGATACAGGCCTCTTTGCGGAATAATTTTCGATAGACCGCGAAAAGTCGTCGACGAAACGACCGAAAATATAACCGATATTTTCCACTACGAACGGGGCGCGGACAGTTCAGAGACGACGAACGAGCAGATCGAGAAAGAGGGAAATAACGAAGAAGAAGAAACAGACGACTATCGTCCATTGTTTTTGGCGACAATGGGATACGAAACGGGCAAGGAAAGGAAGCTTCCGTTGCGCTTGCAGATCTCCATCGTTAAATTGGACGGCATTGTACGATACAGAAATCAAACGACAATGAACTTTTACGTTGAACCCATAGATAGGGATAGGGCTTCGCTCTCTCTTTCTCTGTGTGTGTGTGTGTGTGTGTGTGTGTGCGTTTCGCTCTCTCTTTGACTTTCGCGTTTCGAACGAATAGCATATTTCGTAGCTCGATCTCGTTCTATCTGCTTTTCAACCACCTTCCGTTCGATTTTATCGGGCCTGAATTGCAGCAAACGTAACGATTAAAGATCGTGTCTTTCGAGATAGGCCGTCTCTTCGATTCCAATGAAGCTAAAATAAACGCTCGGTTAAGCGATTAACGCAAACAGCGTGGATAGCAAACAAATAATTTCATACGTGTTAGCTTTTAACGAGCAAATAACCTCGTGCTAACGAGCCATCGCGATAGCGTCGCGCGTGTAAACACGTCGTCGATGCGTGAACCACGCGATATATGTAACTCCTTTGAATTCGCGGACGAGACGTTACACGAAACTCTCTACGCCAAATGTCTCGTCTTTCGATATTTGATCGATGATCGTTTCGATGATCGTTTCGATGATCGTTTCGATGATCGTTTCGATGATCGAATACAAGTAACAATTACGCGTTCAGTTTTTTTCAAAGCTCGCTCGTACATCCTACGTTTATGGCTCTCTCTCTATATAGCGTATATTATGTTATATACATCTTCTTCAACATCTCTATACATCATCGTCTGGCGACCGCGTTTACCATACCGTCGATAATACATCGGACGCGATGTTCGATAAGCTACGAGATTGTCGAAGGAACTTTGCTCGCAGAGAATAATTTATCGTCGATCCTTTCACCAATTTGTTTCTTTCTGACAGCGAATCAGGGCAGTCTGTGTCGGACAGTCTGTGTCAAGGCAGTCTTTGTCAGGCAGTCGGAGATACAACGTCGGACGAGTGTAGCCAGGGTGGAACCGAGGCGGCGAAAACTTCCGATTCTCTTTTTGCAGGAATCGACGACGATCGAGAAAATTGGAAATCGAACGAGGCGCTTTCTTTGATCCTCGAGGCCTGACACGCCAAGCAACTTCTTCTCACCGTTCCATTAATTCCCCGATTCGAGCATGTTTTACGAGTTTGTTCGTCTTTCTCGATGGAACGGCGACGATTCGGCGACGCTTGACGATACTCGATTGGCTCGCGATGACTGCGTACGACGGATGCGTAGTAATTTTAAAATTGGATTTCACGTTCATACGTTAAGCGATCAGACGTTAAGCGAAACGATCATAATCTTACGACGATTGTAATCTTAACTTGCACGTTCGTTTTCACGTGGATCGTTTTGTACGTGATCTCGCGGCACGTGACGCGACAAATGGCAAAATGAAAATCTCCATCTCGCGATCGATAACGTTCGTCCTTTGCTTCGTACCGTATATACTTCATCGCGACATTCTCATCCGTTCGTGGGTTAACGTTGGCCGAAGAGCGGCGAATTTATCGCCACGAGGCTCATCGAACGAATCTGAATCGCCCTTGATAAAGACTGGATTAACCTACTTTTTCCGATCATCCGTGGCTGAATTACGGTTATCGATTCGTCATAGTCGTTACTTCCTACCTGTCTTCCATGTCCCTTTCGCAAATCGACCATGTTTATCCAATTTCTATGTAAATAATAATAATAATAATAATAATAATAATAATAATAATAATAATATCAGCACGATATTCTAATTTGAATCTTTAACATACGCACATAAAGATAAAATACAGACTGACTTTTTAAATCCCTGCGTACGTTTTCTTACGGATTTTAATGTCTTGCAAGATATTTGATTGAAGCAGGTCGATAGGATCGCTCTCCTTTTGCTCTTGCACAAAGTATTAACGCTCACCGTTCTACCTGAACCATCGACTACGAGTTAATAGTTGAATTTTCCGAGTTCGTCGTTAGGCTAACTATTACGTACACCTTGTCGCACGATAAATTTGTATCTCGACAAAGCCGCCGCCACCGCCGCTTGATCGATGACCGGCACGAAACCAATTCGAGCACGAATATTATTTACAGTCGATTTAATGTATTTCTCCGCTTTCGTTGCTGGAAACATGAACATTTTGTGTGACAAACACGAGACGAGCGACGAGAACGCCATAGGTTGGTAGCTCTTTAAGGCTAGCTTCCGATGAAATCTAGTCGCAAATCAAATGTAAATTTTCCGTTGCATTCCCTTTATCCGTCTAAGAATTCTTCCCCGAGAAGAAAGTTTGCAAAGAAACGAATGGAACGAAATTTTTTTTTTTTTTTTTGTTTTTTTTTTTTTTTGAAAAGAAAACGAAATTTTGACAACCTGCCTGATTTCTAAAACTTTAGAACAGAAAATGAGCGAATAGCGAGTCGCGATAGAGACAATAGATCGCGGTGCCCCGATCCTTTTCCTTTCTTTCGAGCGCCACGTCCGTGCAATTATCCGACGCCACATCAGCGTGTTTGGTGGACGCCTCCTCTTCAACAACACCGTGTAACGCAACACCGTAACGCAACACTGTAACGTAACGTAAGTAACGTAACGCTCTCCTTCTCTTTCGCTTCCGCTTCCGTTTCCGCTTTCCAAGCTCGCGCAAAGAGGCTCCCGAATCGCGTTAAACGACTTCCTTTCACGAGCTTACTCCGCGTTCGTTCCTCTTTCTCCAGAAAATGGAATTCTTCGGAAAGCATCCACGTCTTTCCATATTTTTGTCGCTCCGCGTTCGTTTAAGAAACTCTTTCTTTTCGTCGAAGAAAGACTTTCAATCGTGATAACTTTCTATCCGGCGGTGGTTTCGCCTTTTTAATGCTGTATACGTAGATTTTTTTTTTTTTTTTTTTTTAATCATTAAAAAGATAGAAATAAGCGTTTTCCAAGCTTGACGTATAGTCTTTTATATCGTACCTACCAATTGCTATTAATTTCCATTGCCGATCAATTTAATCGCTTCTTTTCCATCGAAAATTATCAAATATATATGTGAAAATAATCTCGTAGAACGAAGAGACGTATTAACGTATTATCTTTTATCGCTTATTATTTCGAGTCCCTTCTCGTATGAATCAATCGCGTTCTTCGAACAGTTACCATTCCCAACCGTTCGATACTTTATATACGAAAGGATATGAAAAGTTAGCGGAGGCATTATCTTCGAGCGCATGACGTTCGGCGAAACGCATAAATATATTCCAACGAAACTCCATCTTGAACGTCAAATTAAAAAGTCTACGTAACACGCATTTACATCTTTGATCGTATCGAGCTATCACCCCACCCGGCTAACAAATTTATTCTACGAAGAAGAATATGCTTATCCGCTTTACCGGCCTGGCAACGAGAAATAGCTGTATAAATAAATACGTTTTAAAACTTGGTTAAAAAGTTTTGAGCATTGTGGAAACGCAATGTACGGAAATGAATCTTTAGATACGTGTTTCTTCCACCGTCTTGCTAAGTTCGCGACGTTCTTCGTTCGCAAATCGTTTCAAAAAACAAAAAAAAAAAAAAAAAAAAAAAAAACGTAATAGAATACAGAGCAATAGTTGGAAAATGATCGTATTATAATAACACGAAGTTATAACAACAATTCCAAATTACTAGTAACTGTTATTGCGATGTTAATAAATTCCCATCGTTACATACGTTACATACGTTACATACGTTACGTACGTTACGTACGTTACATAAATGTAAATAGACGAATGATTTTCATTTAACAAAACGTAGGAAATGGAAGGAAACATTTTTCGTAACGGATCGTTTCATCGTTGATTTCTCAACGATTTCGAGGAAGAGGCGAAATAAATCGCGTAAGAAATCGAGGGTTGCCATAATTCAAAACATCTCAATGGCACGAAAGCCAACCTTATACGTAACCAGCTACGTACGAATCGAATCAGCGAAGTAGAAGGCTCAGATACAGCGTTTAGTACGTGCGCGCATGTGTGTGTGTGTGTATGTGTGTGTGTGTGTCCACGTTTCTCTTCTTTCTTGTTTTCGTTTCAAGCTCTAGCGGCTCTATTGATTTACCTGGCCAGTCGTGTTAAAAGATAAGCTTGCACGCGCGTCCCGCACTCTCGACGATTCGTTTACGAACCATCTGTGGCGAATGGGCCTCGTCTACTGCAACGTCGATTGCACCCTGCCAAAAATATCCCGATATTAAACGAAGATCGTTTCAATGCCCCAGCTCTATAATATGAAACACAAGGAATTAAATAAAATGGAAAATATTCAATTTTAGCGAATCTTCTCCAACGACTAATGGAAATATCTCCAACGACTGCCTTCTGTTTCTCATCGTAGCCTGTTATTTTATTTCATTCTATTTAATTGATATTCCTCGTCAAATTAAACGCATCTAGCTCTCAAGACGGTATCTCGTTTTTCTTTAATCGTAATTATATACCGCGTACATGATTATGCTCGTATACCGGTCGCAATGATCAAGAGATTTCTACCGTACAAAGATTAAACCGAACACAGATATTTAGAGAATTACTCGATGTTTGATCGCGGCAGAAAATTTCTATCGCGCGATCGGTAACGCGGTCATCCGTCGAGAGAGAATCCGTCGCCAGTTAAAGTTAAATCATACCGGTTAATCATCCCGTAATTATACCCCTAATTATTCCCGTAATCATTCCCGTTAATTGATCGCTTTACGCATGTTTCTTACTCCGTCTAAATTCCAATTACGATACTTGATAACGCGTTGTTCGAAATAATTAAAGAGTCGACCAACTATCATCCCACGTATAACGAATTATGGAGAATCGAGATATTAGCGAAGAATTACGGAAAACGGTATAGAGTACACGAGGTACAACACGCGCATCACGAATATTTCAAATAAGCCGACGATCTACGGGATCCTTTACGCTCGAATAATCTAATAGAATTTTCGCAGAATAATGTTTGGTAGATGTTAACGAGTACGATATTTCGTTTATCGTATACGAATATATATGTACATATATCCTTTCATAACAGATACAACACGATATAAACCTGAGAGAATATTCGGTAAAAGTGGGGTCTCATATAGATAGATACTACTGATACCGTTGAAAGAAAAACGGTACAACTAATTTTTCGGTTGAAACTGAAACGCAAAAAAGGAGTTTGTTTTCTCGTCGTAAAATCCGAATATAGAGGTCGAACTGTCGTTGTCGGTCGACGCGGAAAAGCGGTAATTTCGTGTATTTTTTGCGGCGATGTACAGTCCACGGTATTATACCCACAGCTCGCCTCGAAAGTCGCACGCGAATTCGACGTCTGCTTTCGCTCTATCGGCGTTAGTAAGAAACCGTGTTTTAGCAACACATGAAAAAAGTCATAGATCGAAAGTTGAATCGAACAAAGAAGAAATCGATTCAAAAGTTAAATCCTGCAAACGTCGGTTTCGTAACTCTATTCTCGTTTTAATCGAAACTCGTTGCTCCGCGTCGCTCATTTTTTTCTCCAACGAATAGAATTTTGTCTCGTTTCGTCACCGTTACAGAGACAAGACACAAGAGACAAGAGACAAGAGAAAAGAGAGAGAGAGTGAGAGAGAGAGAGAGACCAGCTTTTCATCCGAGTCTAGCTTGGCAATATCGAAGATGCATTTTTCCCTTCCATTCTCTATCCGATTGCTTAAGGACACGTTCGAAACACCGAACGTCCTTTCTTCGTTTTCCTATTTCCGTTCCAGGCATGAAAACAGGATGGAAGACAATACAAGCGAAGAGACAGAGACGGAGAAAGAGAAGGAGGAAGAGAAACGATCAGTCGACAGCTGTGCCACAGATATTCTCTGTACTCTCTTACTTCCTCTTCGTTGTTTCGAAAGAATTAAATATTTCAGCCTGGCGATTCGCGAGAGTCAAAGATTGTACAATACATGATTTAGGAAAAATTCGCGTTTGTTTCTTAGAACAGCTAGATGCGTGGACAAGTAAAGAAATTAAGAAAAACAAATGTTACATTCCTATACTTTTTACAATACCGTCAACCGAGACAAATATCGCTTCCATCTAAAAGGAAGAAGAGCCGGACAGCTAAGGCTGGATTTCACAAAGGAGAATCAAACTGTACACTCTGTCGTCGAGTTTGCTGAACAAAATTCTCTAAAAACGATTCGATTGGAATTACGACAGTCTGTATCGGACAGTCTGTATCGGACGAAAACAAGCTTCCTTGTTCGAGAACAGCTTCGAAAGCTTCGTAGAAAAACCCAATAGCGACGGAATAAAGATAAAATCTTTTATGATACGACTTAAAAAGCGCGCGGTCTCTCTCATACAGGGATGGAAAGACATCGTTGTCGTATCGATTATTATCGATAGCTTTCTATAATTCCACGATATCTTTTACCAACTGAGAAATTAATTATTTTCCATGCTTCGTTCGTAAATGCAACAAAATCTTATAACATATTGATTCGTATTACTTACCTCGTTATACCTATACCCATCGATCATCCGATAACGTCGTATTTCTATCACTATCGAAATCTTTATCCGTGATAATTATATCGTCGCCAGAGTTGTTTAATTTTCTCTGTCGTTTTTTTAGATTACACGCATAGGACACAGGAGATCGAGTCGTTGCGTTGGCGTTGGCTCTGTTCTCGCCAGGCGAAATGTTTACTTTGTCCACAGGGATCATGATCGATTTAATGAAATTCTTAAAAATCTATGAACTAGCAGGAATCACACGTAGGATATCAGCCGGATATTTCACGGTTCCATGAATAATTCATTCGCAATTTGTCACGCGATTCAATTTACCTTGGACTAACGTCCTTTTCGATTTTTACGGTAATGCCGCTTCACCTTATTAATCAAGGGCTATCCATCTTACCCATCTTTATATAAAAAAAAAAAGAAAAAGAAAAAAAGAAAAAAAAACCACTAAACCTTAAAAAGGGAAAAAAAGAAAAAGAAAAGAAGAAGAAAATAAAATACTAAAAAGGAACAGAGGCTAAATATAAATCGATTATTTTCATTCTTTTATCCCACAGAATTCCGAACCAACCTTTCATCTCGAACCAACCAAATTTTCTCCCTCTTAAACGAAGCTGTCCCGACAATATGATCCGACTTCTTAAGGAAACACTATGCTTTTCAATACGTTTTTCCGCCGTTTCGATCATCGGTATATCCTATTCAAATAAAAAGGAACCTTCTTCGTTCACGAACGGGCAAGGCTAAATGCAAATCTTGATATATATATATATATTTTTTTTTTTAAAGAATTCATCGTTACTATCGCTTGCCACTCTACGAAGAGGAACTAATACTTTCTGTTCTTAAATATAGATAATGAGATAGTTCGATGAAAAGAACGAAGAAAGAAGCTTGATCGATACGGCAGCTAAAATGCGAATCGATCGAAGAAACGCTTGTCTTGTTTCAAAAATGGACTCTGGAAAGAAAAGCCGAGAAGAAAAGCGAATGAAATTCTTTGAACGTTCGACAAGACTGGCGAGTGGAAGAACGATATTTTTGCCACGGAAACATTTCGAACGGGCCGATTACGTATTCCGATCGCGAGTCACCTGTACATTTTCTTTCGCTTGTATCCCATAAAAATTTCCGCTCGTGATTTAAGTCACATTCCCCGTTCTTCGTCGCTTCTTGTATCGCTTAAGACTCGTTCCTCTTGAGATTCAAATCAGCCTGCGCTCCGTTCCGGAAACGAAGTAGATGCTTCGCCAGTCACCAACAGCAAAAAAACGAAGACAATAGGCATGCGATAGTCGAGCAGACCGAATCGAACGGAACAAGGATCGACTCCTCCTCCTCCTCCTTCTTCCATGTGTCCTTATAATTGATCTTTACCGTCGAATCGCAGAAAACATTTTAATCTCTATTAAAATTAGCTTCGTTCGTCTACTTTTATTACGGGAAAGTTAACATTTGCCGGACTATACAGATCTTTTTCATCGATATTATTTGTCTTGGTTTGATATTTTCCTTATCCACTACTTTCTATAACTTTTAGTTAAAAATAGGAGGGAGACAGAAGAGAGAGAGAGAGAGAGAGAGAGAGAGAGAGAGAGAGAGAGAGAGAGAGGGAGAGAGAGACGTCAAAGCCACGAATCGATACGTTTAATTAATCAAATATGCCACGAGAGTCTAGAATAACGTTGGGCTTTGCCTTTACGTTAGCGTTACATCAAAAACAATCGATAGGCAGGCTTCTCCGTCACATAAATTCGTTCGGAATATAAAACGAAATCAAATACCTAGAAAATAATTGATCGAAATAGAACGTAATCGAGACTGTGTTGCGATCACCAATGTCCCAATGATATCGGCTCAGCGTTAATAACGTAACCTACTTACTCGATTATTTCTATCCCAACAGCGGTAGAAAGCTAAAGAATTCAAAAATTGGAGAAAATCCTGGAATTATATTGCCAGTTGAGCAAATGTTAATAATTTACAACATCGTTAATCATGTAATCATCCACGCAACTATCTTTTACGCGATCCCCGAGCCAAAATAATCGACGCTCGAGTTTGCCCCGCGCTAAATCCACTTACGATACAATCTCTGTGCCAATATCGCGAAAGAAAACAGAGCGAGAGACGAAAGAAGAAGGAGACTCGTTGTTTTCTGGAAAAACAGCGCACGAACGGGAAGAAAATCAGTTGCCGGCATCGTTCGACGATTAGTCTCGACTCGACTCGACTCGACTCGACTCGACTCGACTCGACTCGACTCGACTCGACTCGACTCGACTCGACTCGACTCGAGATCGACTCTCGAGCAGTTCACCTCCTTAAGAACCGGAAATCCACGGATCGCGTGACGTCCGCGCATGTGTAGGCAACGCGTCGGGGTTAGGACGAAGCAGACAAAAGCAGCGAAGATAAAGGCAACAAAACCGTGAACCGGGTCGTTCTCGCGAGAAGGCGAGAAAAAAATCGACCTCTTCCGTAAAGGCTATTTCGCCGAGATAAGTACGGCAAAGTTTACCAGTTTCTTCGTTGGCTCGGGGCTGGCTTCCACCAGCCAATACCTCTACCTCGAAGAACGTCTTTCCACTTTCCCGGAAGTCTCTTTGTCGTCGGCAGGAAAATTATTTTCTTTCGAGTTAGTTCAAAACGGTTTCACCGCTGATGCGGTGCTTTAGAAGATTCTATGCGGATCGGTTTTTACTTTCTTTCCTATTCGGTGAAACGCATCTACTGCTGTGAGTTTTTAGATTGTGAATCGAGTTGCTCGATCAATCGGATCGGTGTGATCTTTGACGAATGATTTCTATGAGAACGTTGGTCCTACGAAATATAGGATATATTCGAATCGTGTATAATAGGCGGAAAATGTTGATAGTCGCGTTGTTCGTTCTGTTAATCGAACAATATTAATGTACGTGTCGCCGTTTCTTCATCGTAAATTTCAAAATCGATGCAGCAACATCGATGACCGCAATTTTTACGCAATTAAAATTGCCCATAGATTATATTACCAATCTTTCGACGACAAATATATCTGTTCTGGTCAAAAATCTACTAAAATTCTTCTTCGTTGAAACTCTTTTCTTTCCGTTTAACGATTGTTCGCTTCCGTCGTAATACGAGTTCGTTAAAATTATACTCCGTCCCGAGAGTAATTTCAACGAAGGTTAAGAACGAAATATCTCATTTTCTATCACTTGGGGCGGATAAGGCCGATAAGTTGTTCTTATCAATCATGTTTGACGCGAGCCAGAACAGTATCGAGTCACGTGCACTGGGTAGTTTGGCGAGAAAAAGTTCGTGTTTCTACTTCGTTCCCGATGACTATCGGCCAGCGAGGTTTCAGCGTCGGTGAATTTTTAAGATACAAGCCACGATCTCGCTATATCCTTCGCGTAATCGATAATAACAATAAGGAACGCGCGTTTAAATCTTTAAACGAACGTTTTAACGGCAACCTGATTTTCCTCCAGCTTTTATTTTTCCTTTCTGCACACTTTCTCTTTCCCCTTTTATTTCCAATTTATTTACTTAGTAATTATTCCTTTTTTTATTTTTTTTTTTTTTTTTTTTTTTTTTTTTTTTTTAATATTATTACACATTGGAAAGCAAAATACATTGACCTGAATTTCGATTCTGTGTAAATATTGTCCTCTCTTGTATATTTTATTTATTTCTATTTATCTTGTATCCTATCATTTTTATCGTTACGTGTTTGTATCGTGTTTCATTGTATTTTATGTACAACTTTTTGGAAATTACGAGAAAGAGAGAGAAACTGTTTCAACTGTTGCATCGCTAAATTATTTCACAAACACTCACTTGTCCTTCTTTCCTATCTGTTACGCGACGATTAACGATTTAGGGAGATTATACGTAAGGATCGTTTACAAGTAGCGTAAAATTAATCCAACATTTACTTAGTATTTTTCAACGTATAGCCGCAAGACCACTCATCCAACGGACTTTTCTTTTTCATAAACCGATTCCTCGTCGCTTGAGTCTCAAATTTGTTACGATTATCATCCTCGTTTCAACATTTTCCAATTCTTAAACAACCAAATCTTTCTTTCTTTCGTTTAAAACTTCATTTTTGGTTCTCGTATAAAGCCGGTCTCGAATAAAACCAATCATCCTTCCCCCTCTCTCTCTCTCTCTCTCTCTCTCTCTCTCTCTCTCGAAAGGAGTACGTAATTTCGACACGTTAAACTTGCTAGCGCTCACAGACAAGCGACAAGCAAAAAAGAAGCAAAAAAGAAGCAAAAAGGAAGCAAAAAAAGAAGGAAAAAAAAGGAAAAAGGAAGAAAAAAGAAAAAAAGAAGAAGTAGAAGAAGAAGAAGGAAGTAAAATCGTTTAACGAGCTGCGCGAAGACCGACTAATATCGCGAAAGGTGCTTAGTTCCATTAAAGAGGGAAGTGCATATTTTACGCTGGCGTCTCGTCGCACTTAAGAAAAAAGCGTATTACAGACGGTTGAAATGGAAAAAGGAAAGGAAAAAAAGAAAGAGAGAGAGAGAGAGAGAGAGAGAGAGAGAGAGAGAGAAACGTAAAACGATCGAAAAAGAGAAAAATAACCGTCACCGAGACGTTCAACTGTTTTTCTTTGCCACTTTTCGCCTCGATGTTCATTGAGAAAAGAGCTACAGTCTGTGCCAGTTTCCAGAATTACCCCTTTCGCCTTTCCGAATCTTAATTGGCGACTTTCTGCCATGTTTCCTCCTCCTCCCTACCTTCGAACGTCCGTCTACTTACTACCTTGCTTCTTCCTTCTCTGATTTTCAACCCGGTGTCCTTGCTCTCTCGCGTATCCGGTTAATAGTTTCCTCTTGTTTCGCTCTTTTCTCCTCGAGATACCGGCATTTGCTGGGCTTTTTTTTAATTCTTCTTTTACCTTTCGCTTGTTTCTTGCCTTTCATGGGCAAAGTATATCTTCCGCCGTTTGCTCGATTCGCTTAATATTCCTCGACGAACTTACAGAGGTAACGCGCACGGGCAAAAAGAGGTCTCCTCCTCTTCGAGCGACAGTTTGGCGAGTTTCCACTAATAGATTATACTTTTTTTTTTTTTTTTTTTTTTTTTTTTTATAATTTTACAGTTTCACAGCGAATAGAAATTTAATTTGGTTTATATAAGAGAACGTCGATTCTACGTCAAAGCATTTACTTCTACCGAATAACTTGTTACTTATAATCGCTAAAATTTCGCTAATAGCGTGGATTCAGCTACGCGAGAAGATGCTTTAGATGCTTTAGATCCGCATTATCCGCATAAATCTTCGGAATAGCGAATAAATCGTCGGATCAACGATATTTCCGGAAATCCTTAAAAACGCGTCAGAGCGAATACGGACGATTGATTAAAGAAAGCTCGATGTGTAGGCAAAGGGTGAGAGATTTCGAGAAACTCGCCCTCGTAGGCGCTCAACGAATCGACCAACGCCCACGGTACAACTGTGCTACTCTTAACTCGAGGAATACAAATGGAACTGCTGGCTGGCTACCTACCTACGCGTGATATTTCGAAAGGGCGAGAAACGAGTATCGGGACATGGGCGGATAGGTCGAAAGAAGGAGAAAGATGACCGGAAGAGAATTTCCTAACGGCGAAACAGACCAGAAATCGAGGCTAATGAAACGAACGCGGTCGTGACGCGAATGGAACGAAAACCCCGTTCCGAACAAATGCATCGCGTTTGATTCGAAATGAAAAGAAGCTTTGCGGGATTTACCCTGTTAGACGAGCGTGTGTATACCTATACGTAGTTATTACAACATTTTTAAGTCGATCGTTTTCTCTTGCTCGTAGTTCGAAATTTAGTAATTCGGAGTTACGTTACTTATATGGAATCGTAGAATCAGCTAGGACTGTGGATCACATCCTCCTCCTTACCAGTAGGATTTTCTTGCCTTGCGATGATAAAATCAGGGTGAAAAGCGCGTTTATGGTACCGTTATGGTATTCATTATGCCTACATGTACGTACACGAGAAAAGAGAAGAGAGAAAGAAAGGCGTCTTTTTCGTAGTAGTAAAGCGTGAGTAGTAAGTGTTTTTTTTTTTTTTTTTCTTTTTTCTTCAATATCTTGGCACAATGTTAAAAGGCTTAATCGATCGAATCGTTCGCGACCAAGCAGTTTTATCGAGCGAGATTGCTCTTGGCTTTTAGCCGTCCTTTTTATTCGATGGCCAATCTTTCCGCCAAAGTACATCCAGTTTGTGATCGAACGATAACAAGATCGGTGTTTCTATCGGATAAGCCGAAGGCAAAGCTTGGAGATTTAACGCGACCAGACGCAACGTGGACTAACGTCTCGAAGAATAACGTCCAACCAGAGATGCCGTCATTCGACGATTGTCGAAATTTGGTAACGTAGAATCGCGAATTAAGAATTTGCGGTAAGAGAGAATGGCGTGTAACTAAATTTGTAATTGAAAATCCTGAAAATCCTGAAAATCCTGAAAATCCTGAAAATCCTAAATCAAAAAATTTGAAATTCTAGTCTTTTAGCGTTTTATATCTTAATAGATTATAAAGCGATCGATTTAGTAACACTGTAATGGGCGAATATAGCAATAATTCTTTCAACACTGTACTCTTCGAATAATATTAAACAATCAATGAGAGTCGTCGCGCTCCGATCGATTAGAATTGAAGACATCGTCGAATTTATGAAATTTCCCGGGACTTGACAATCTCGTAACCTTTGTGAAAAGGACCTACGAATTGCGCGTAGGAAGTTGCGATAAAAATTACACGTAGTTGGCTTTGCGAAACAGACTTGGTGTATTACATTACATCTACCTCCTACCTTTACGAATATCGATCCGAAATAATTTCAAACTGTGATCGGATCTCTAATTTTCCCTACAAGATGTGAATTCCCTATTGGGAAGTGGAATTTGCCAAGCTTATCGCATTTGTAAAGAGAGGTCGAAATGTTATTTTTCTCGACTAATTTAAAACTCTCTCTCTCTCTCCCTCTCTCTCTCTCTCTCTCTCTCTCTCGCCGCATGCTTTTAACTTTCATATCCCTTAAAAAAGTATTTTGCCTCGATCGAAACAATCCTATAGACTGTTAACTGTTACGTGCAAACAAAGTAAGAGATCAACGTCGTTACGCGTCTTATTTAAGACGTATGCACGCATAATAAAAGGTAGAGCTTACCGGTATATATAAAATAAAAAGTTACGATTATCATTTGACAATCGATTCGTCAAAATGTTGATCGTTTCTCCACGCCATTCGTCGAGTTTACTTCGATTTTCCTGATATGATGTTTCTAGAGGTGACATATCCGGCGGGTTGCGATAGGTCAGGCACGTAGCTAACCAATATTCAACATATTCCGTTGGCATATACCAAGGACCTTCCATTCTCGTACCACGAATTCCGAAAACGCTTTCTCCTATCGGGAACGAGCTTAAAGCTCGATCCACTCGGCTTGCGACCGAGCGTTCTCGCTTCGACCAACCTTCGACGATCTTTCTTCGTCCTTAAATCTGTTTCACCATCGTTGCCCCATCATACCAATCACAATCCCGTCTCAAGGCGTTCCAACCATTTTAAGTCGACGCGCACGCGGATTAATTGACGGACGGTTGCGTGGCGACCATGGCGTGAAAATTAGCGAACTCGAGTTAAGCGGACCCACTTTGTCTTTCATCCAGCTCGTGTTTCACGTTCCTTCTCCTTTTTGTTCTCGAGGGAATGAACTTTACACCATACCGCCGTTTCCTTTAATCCTAAGCTATCGCGTCGATAACATTCGATCAATCGGAAAGATTGAAGGCGTAATAACTTTTGAACACGGCATTCGACGTAAATTCGAGTAATCATCGTATATACTTGTATCGCGAAACGGTATTCGTGACATTTTCGACCACTCGCCATTGACTTGTACGATCACCGGGCTTACATTTGCAGGCATGAAGGAACTCTCGACGAAATCAATCATGTTCTTTGGCGTTCAAGTGCAACAGCCAACAAAACTGCAAGTCATTTACGGTCACGTCGTTCCACTAAGTGACAAATTACGTTTTTTTTTTTTTTTTTCTTTTTACACGATCCTATCGTCCATCATACGCCATTTTCCATTTTCCCTTTTCCCTTTTCCCCTTTTCCCTACCAGCATATCTATCTAGATACGTCGAATTCGACACTACCGAAAGTTTTCTACGAACGATCGATCGATCGATCGATCGATCGATCGGTACATTCAACAGGGGAATCGTTCTTCCGCGAAGAAATTCCACCAATTATTCAGAATCGTAACAATCGCAGGAATATATCAAGGAATAAGAAAATCGCGTAATTGTACGCGCACCGCGTCAATTTCCCTAAAGTTACTCCAGTTTAATTTAGTTTTCATCGTACCGTATAGTTCCAGAAGAATTGCAGGCAAACACGCCATCACTGCGACTCGATCTCCACTTCTAGCGTATTATTAGTTCAGACTCGATCGAATATTTAAGACCGAGATACATACAAACTTGGTCTCTTTGGTTATTGATTCGATGATTAATTCAAACTGTAAGTTTAGACGATAGTTGCGATATTTGCTGGTTCGTTTTATATATAGTTCTAGTCGAAACCCGATGTTCGATGAAAAGAGACAGGAACTTGTCCGCAAATGCAAACGAAAACAAACAGATTTTCTAGCTCGAACATGCAGAGACTCGCCGCCGGGCTAACCTTTACGTTATGCGACTGTTCGGGCAAATCAGGCAAATCCAGTGTTGTTACTCGACGTTGACTCGAATTTCCGACGAATTATATACGCCTAACTCGAGAAATATAACGCGTAATCACGCTTACGATTAACGTATGCCTAACGAAGGAAGTCGCGGCAAACGCAACGCTCGACTATTCTCGGTATATCTGGAACTGCGAAAGTACACCCCGTTGCTAGGATGTTGTTAGGATCGAACAAAACGTTATATAGAATACGACTGTTCGGCATAATGGTCGCGGCATAATCCACGTGTACGCTCCATGTCACGAAATAAGTAATCTCTAGAGAATGTTAAATCCAGTTAATTAAGTTTCGATTCCGACGAAGCAACATTCTAATCGTTTTTCACGCAACGAGCCTACCAGCGATTCAGAGTACAAGTCGAATAAACCAAATGGAATAGAATTTAGAAAAAAATTGGAATTTTCGTCCATTTGCTTGACGCAGTATCACGCGTAATTTGTTGTTGTTGTTGTTGTTGTTGTTCGAAAATTTCCTAGCGAGAGTTTAAACAAATTTTAAGAGAATACGTTTTCGTCGAATTAGAATTTTTTGTCAAATAATTTATTTCACTGACAAATTTCGAACGAATTCCCTTCGATTCCTTTCATTATCCATCTACGGACGGTATTTCTTTTTCGACGTTTCGTTCTTTGCTACGAGTTTATAGCATAAATGCCACGAACATTCGGTAGACTCGAAAGGATCGACGTTATGGAACGTTCATGGTAGCATGATCCGACTTCTTGGTTATCTAGATACATCAGTTTCACGTTTGTGGAATCAGTGGATTCACATTTTTCTGCGATTTTACGAGAGTAATAAATCCTTGGATTTATATGCTGCTAGGACGTAGATGGCGGTGTGAAAGATAGCGCGTGTCTTTCTCTTTGAATTATATAGGTGAAAAATAATCACGTTTAAGGCTCGAGATTCCAACGTAGTTCGCAAAGTGTAATCAACGTGTTTAACGCGTGTCGAGCGTTGAATTACACTCGCGTGGACATGTATCTGCCATTTATACCGATAAGCGGTTTTTACTTATAAGCGGTCAAATTACTTTGTCGAAAATAAAATTCTTCTTCCCGTCGTTACTCTTACTTGTCTCGCCATTCACTTTTCCGTCTTTACTCGTTCACTCATTCGCTCATTCACTCACTTACGCGCACGCGCGCGCACTATTTCTCTATTTTCCGCTTTCGTGGTCCAGCTGGCCTTTTGAATCTATTTGTTTCACAGTTCGCATCTACGACGAAGCCAGTCGACCTTTTTGGATCGATACGCTTCCCTCAAAGACTCTCGAAATCGTTTTGGTTCCGCGTTACGATGTATAATATAATATTTACTCGATACACGATCGCCTCTGGTTTGTAAACACGGTTTGTAAACCGACCACGATCATCGCCAACGAAAATCGCCAACGAAAATCGCCATCGATTCGCTTTGAGAGGAGTTCGCAATGATCGACCCTCGTAACACAATGCCCATTCGTCATCATCGTCTCTACGATTTTTATCTTATCTAAATAAGATCGTTGGTATTCGGTGAGCAGTTTCTTTTCAAAATTTGATTTTACGCGCCACGAAGATGGGTAATCCCTGTCGGAGATTTGTCAGGATAGGATGGCTCCGGCCGTATTGTTCTTGTTGTCGTTTCGGTATCGACGGTCGAGTAAAAATTATTTTTTGCTTATTGCCTTGCGAATTAATTTACATCAGATTATCTTTGCTACAAGTTTGCAGTAACCGATAACCGATAACCGAGTTAGGATTATTACATGTTCGGACGATTCATAATTTTCATTTCATAATTGTCGTACATGGGGTTTTACTGTTCTACCAAGTGCTGCTAATTCTGCTTTAAATTGGCTTCCTTCCTTCTAAAGCTTCCTACGAACTGGCAACAAGCGAAACGTCAAGTTACAACTGTTTAAGCCGAGTCGTTGTTTCATAGCGAATAAATAATTCCAGCTTGATACCGAAGAAGAATATACATCTAAAGATTGGTAATCGAAATATTAAAATCCTACTTCTTCTCTTCGTAAGGAGGAATAGAAGAAAGCACACCAGCGAGAAAAGCCGTGATATTGATAATCCTCGTCAAGCATCTTCTCGCATCGGATTGGAAACGTTGCGATTTTTCGGTTCGCGAATCCCGTTCTCCGCGCGTCTCGCTCGCCTTGTCTTTAAAGCGTTCAAAGGCGTTTTGCTTGGCTTCGCGCAGCATCGACGCGACGCGCGAAGCGACGTGTCCGCCTACGTACCACCATCGAGTGTCGACATCCTTCGTTGTTGTCGACATCCTTCGTTGTCGACATCTTTCGTTGTCGACGCCTTCATACGGCCAGAGCATCGCGACGACGCGTACGTGCCTCGTTTTCGACCGGTGAATTCCTTCTTTTGGCCGACTCTCGAGCACGCTTCGTTTCCCCCGTTTCCGTTCTACCTGTTTTCCCGCGTGGTTCCATCTTCGAATTCAATGCTATTCGCCAAGAGGGAATCGAAAGGAGTCGAAAAGCGAGAAGGGTGCAAAGAACCTTGGAGCATTATATATATACCAACCAAGAGGTAAGAAATGTTCGATTCCATGTTTTTTTTTTTTTTTTTTTTTTTTTTAGTTTCCTATTTCTTTTCCTTTGGTTCGTTTGTAAAAGATGAAAAATAGGACAAATGAGAATGTTAAAGACGATTATGCAGGATTGGATTTCACTGGAAAGCGGCAAGGTAAGAAAGACTCGATTCTCTGCTCTTTCTTATATCTCTTATCGCATTGGAAGAACCGAGCAGGGGCAATGGTACGAATTCGAGATTTACTCGTGTGCCCCTTTTCTTTAATTGTTTGTTCTAACGGGAAAAATTGGAAAAAGTCGATAAGCGATAGAGTCGAAGAAAATCGTGCAGCATTGTCGCGTTAAAAATGACGGGTCTCGTTTTATATATATATATATATATCAAAGGTTTGCACGGTGAGTTACGAGCTGTGCAATGTGGGTCGAGGTATCGATGCTTTTACGGAACAGGTGTGGATGGTGGGTGCGCGCTTCCAAAGGAGGCAGAGAATCAGAAGGTAATTTGCGACGGAACGATATTTAACGCGGCTTGAAATATTTACAGATAGAGTAACGTCGTTCGTTGAAATTTTTGAGAATCGAGCATCAGTCGTCTGCTCGTATCGAGATGGTATCTTAATATGTATGATAAGTAAGTCGTTATATATATTTGTAATCCTGTTTATATAGCAGCAGACTACGTAGGAATATCGCGAATGTATATCAAGAGATGTTGTCATTTACCATAACGCAGTTGCTTGGAATTAAGATACTCGTGGATGGAACGATGTCGTCCATTGAATTTCTTGCGATATGAGCATTTGCCAACGATACGGTTGAATCTTTCGAAACACTCGTTTTCTCAAATTACAAAACTATACGTACGCGACGAGTAAAAAGTAAAAATATAAAAAATTAGCACGATCCACGATCCACGATCGGCCACGGCGGTACGGCGGCCGATCGTCGGAAACCTTTCGAATAATCATGTAAATGCCCGGACACGAATTTCCTCATCTCGTCCGATGCTGACGTTACAATTCGAGAAAAGCGGTTCGCCGATACCGCTAGATACGGGATCGTGTTCCGTTCGGAGAATTGAAACAGCCATCGCGAAACAGCCATCGATAAAATGGAGTAGCGTTATGTGTTACCGCCGAGGATATATATCTTGGTCCGTGAAACAGGTGATTTCCTTCGCGAGCGTGTGAAAATATCGCTTTATAAAAATGATACACGGCCGTAATCGTAATATAGTCGGATACACGACCGACTTGGTCCCGAAACTCACGGTCCTTCGACCCCAAGTACCAGGTGTTTGAGTAAAATTGTTCGTACAACCGTAATCCGTCGTTTATATTGGATCTAGAAACTATAGGAAAATTAAGAGAACAACGATAATATTCGTGGTTTAATGGGGAAAGTTTGAAATTATGGTTGTCGCGCGAATCTTTATTTAATTAAGAGTAGTAGTAGAGGCGGCAGTGTATTTAAGAGAAAAGGAGGATCGTTTTGCTACGATAAGATTAAGCGAGTTTATACAACACACGACAGTATACAGTGTACAGTTTCGTTCATTGGTATAATTAAAGTAGCAGGATATATAAAATATTCGTGGGTGAATAAGGGAAAATTTAAAGAAAGTTTCAAATTCAAATAAACAAGGTCTGTACACTTGCTAGCAGGAGTATGCAGAAGGAAAACCAAACGTTGAGATTACGATGAGATTAAGCTGGTTTAGCAGTAAACTAGCGTGCTAGTTGACTTTATTCGAACGTTTTATATGTATAACGCAGACGCACACATCGAACGTTTTCCTGGGGGCAAGCGTCGAAAAATATTTTCGCGAGCTACTCTAAATCATCCGATAATCACGTCACTAAGCTTCATCAAATCCCCGATTGTCAACGTTGATCGTCATGGCCAAGAGAAGAGCAGGAAAATAAATGCGAGAGTGATGTATCCCGTGTGCGAAACGACGCGTCGTCTATGGTGTTCGTTGGCGAGACGGTAAAGGGATAGAAAGGGATTTGTCATTCTCTCTTGTTTTACTATATCTTCAACTTTTGTCTGCCCAAACCATTCTTTTCTCAGGATTCTCGTTGCTCGGGATTTTCTAGCTGGAGAAGTCGTTCTTTCTCGAGAATTCCTTAATTGAGAGAAAGGCATAGACGGAGCGCGCGAGAAAATTTGTCGAGAAGACGCGAGAATTCGAGAACTCGAGAATTACGAGCGCAGCATTTCTCAAACATACATATGTATATGACAAAGGATTTTCCGCCGGCTTTATCATCGTATCGTTCTTTTGAGCCTTTTGCCAACGTTTCTTCCTCGCCTTCTTCTCCTTCTCCTTCTTCTTCTTCTTCTTCTTCTTCTTCTTCTTCTTCTTATTTTCCTGCTTTTTCTTTGCTCTCTCGTTGGAATTTCATTCTCGCGAACGGAATGACGCAAAGGATTAACTTGTAGAATAGCGTGGCTTTCTCATTCTTCGTGTTGACACACGACAAATTAATTATACATGTGCAAGCGAGGCGAGTGAAATTCTATGACCTAAAGTAAGAATAACGAAATTGCGTTGGAAACTTGGTTTCTGAGAAAATCGGGTTTGCAAGATCCAACCAAATAGATCTACCGATAAATCCGATATATAGAGTAAAATATATATATATATATATATATATAGTAGCCTTTTCGTTTAAGGTTTTGTTTTCGATAAAATCGAATTTGAAAATTCGAGTGTACGCGAGTCAAGCGTGAAAGCGTTTTGGTTAGTTCCGAGTCGAACAAGCACGAATAAGTGTGGAACACGTTGAATACAACTGTTTCTTCTAAGACTTTTTTCTTTTTTTCTTTTTTCTTTCTTTTTTCAGAAAATAGACGTATATTCGATTAGCAGTCGATCGACGTTACCAGATTGGGGTTAGGTTACTCTCATAAAGGCATAAACGTTCACAATCTATTAATAACACAACTTTCAATTCGTCCAAACGTTTGTTCTATAAAACGCGCAAACTTTGCATAGTATGGGATATTTTGTATGTTTTAAGCGCGTTCTGTCGAAATTGTTTTGTCGTTGAAAGATTAAACAAATCGTTCATCGTACGATTACAATTCGAATCTCCACGCTGGACCATCGAAAGCTGCCTTTATAGGCTAGTAGTTTCGAATCAATTGTTCATTCGTCACGGCCCATTTGAATGTAAACGAATCTCTCGGAGCCGATTTTCCCAGTCGTTTTTTTTTTTTTTTTCTTTTTTTTTTATCTCTCTCGTCTCTTTTTTACCTCGCTTTTTTTCGACACGGGTCGATGAATCGAGAGGGCAGCGAGATACGCATCGCGTCATTCCGCGTTTGCACGGGATCACGTGGAATTAATAATATTTTACCGAATACATCGATGAAGCATCGTTTGGAAATGTTGTCCATGCATTATGCATGTTTCCTTCCGAAACACTTGTGCGCAACAGTGTCTCTGCTAAATTCATTTCGCGAAATACATATTTATTCAAGCAACAATACTCGTAGTAACACGACAACACGATTAAACGAACATTTTTAATTTGAAAATTTGAATTTTTTTCGTAAATAAGTCGAGCGCGCGTCCCCCCTTTTTCTTTGTTTCAATTGTATCGTATTTTATCTGTGACGATATGCATAAAAGTGTTCGTATACGCGTCAAGAACACTTGGCATTTTCCATCAACTGCTCTCGCGATGTTTTCGACAAATCGATTCCGCGGGGCTAATCCGATAGAACGTTTTGCAACCTCGACATACGCTCCAACGGATCTAGAACGTGCAATACGATCGACTCCAGAAGTCGCCGATCGTACACATGTTTGCATTTCCATCCAGAGAAACTATCGAGCAACGCGCGTGTACTTCCAACCGCTACGAGATCTTCTTCCAGGAGAATTTTAATTAAGCGCCGATGCGGTTCCTTCGTTACGTTTTTTGCCACGTTTCTCTATTTGACAAAACTGGAGTTTTGGACGTTCGCACGGAATCACAGTCCAGTCAATGTCCATTTGAAGATTTCTTCTTTTACATTTTAGGTACATATCGATTTTCAAAGTATTTAATATTTTTAACGAATCCTTTTGATTTTAGACACGTATTTGCTCGAAGTATGTATTAAATTTTGCTTCGACTAAGGTATTCTTCGTCTTTTCCATCTTCGTATAGTATAACGGAGCAGTATAACGGAGAGAATTTGTTTCAACTGTGGTAATCTTATAGCTTACGAAAGAACTTGTGCTTAGAATTTTAATTCGCTCTAGGTGTACGAGGATAAGTGAAAAGTTAATGACGGAATTGAGAGACTTGAAACATAAGTAGAACCGATCGTGTAGAATCGCTAGAAAATTTCAGCGAAAGAACAGACATCCCTTGATAGACACGGTACGATACGGTAGTATAACTTGTTACCAATTTCTCGACTTAAGAGAAGTAAGGAAAAAAAAAAAAAGGAGAAAAACAAAAGAAGGAAGAAAGAATTAAATTCTCTTTTCCACATACTTTTCCACATACGCGCGTACACAACTATAGATTATAAGATTTTAATTAAGTTTGAAAAGTCACACGATGCATTCGTGCACACGCAAGTATCTCATAGAGTTCCATTCATTTACGTACATACCTAATTGCATGCTGTTCACTTGCATTCTTTTATATGTAATATTTTTCACGTTATATGCTAATTATATATTAACTAAAATATGGCGATAAGTATGTTTTACGTATCCTCGAGCGTTTTACGATTGCTTCGTTTTATATGAATTTTTCTTCCATATGTTTCTATTATTTTCCGATAAACACTTTGAATTAATTTTCAATCGATATTCGAGTCGTTTAAAAGTCTTTTACCGATCAATTTTATAAATTGGAAGCCGGAGAAAATCGATTTGGGACGCTCTTCTCCTACGATAAATAAACTTATAAAATATTAATGTCTAATTCTATTATTTTATATTTATGTAGTATACAATATCAATTGCGTATTTAGGAAATAAAATTCAGAAATTTAGAATAGACGATACCGACAACAAGTTTAATCTCAAAGAAATTCGCTTACGCTTTCGAGAATTAATTTATCCTTTCCGTGTTCGTTAAATATTCTCGAATAGCTAGCTGTGTTTTCGATTTAAATCTCGCAGAGACGTTTCATTAACTTTTCAGCGAACGAGAAAGACATCTGAAAGATAGAAGTATTCCGCGAGAAATTCATCTGGCCACGCGACGCGACACGTTCAACCAAGTCTTTGGCTTTCCTTTCCTTTCTTTTTTTTCTTTTTTTCTTTTTTCTTTTTTCTTTTTTCTTTCTTTCTTTTTTTTTTTTCAATCTTATCGCCGACAGTTCGTGAATTTTTCCTATGTTATTTCAAACTTTCTTCCGTTCTTTCTATGCAGATACACGACCGTTGAAATATTCACGGGCAAAAATTCGGAGGAATTAAAAAAGCGGAGCGCGCCACAAAAGGCGATAGAAAATTTTGTTACGGAATTAAATGTACCGCTGAAAGAAGATAGTTACGCAAAAGAATATTATAGACATACGTGTATCCGTAATCATTATCGAGTATGAAAAGATAAAAGAAGCAATTTTATACTGTTCCAGCGATGTACCAAAGTATTTTAAATAGGTAGCATTGAAACGGGCAGCATTGAAAATTCAAGTCAGATACGCTTTTAACGTAATACAAACGGACGAAGAAATTACAAAAATTAGTTAGCTTCTCCGAGAATCTTCGAGTTCACGTTGATTTATTCGTTTTTCTACAGCTTTCAAATATTTACGCGTTAACCTCTGTTGAGAGACGAAAGGATTTCTAACGTTTCAAGATAGATTTTAGTATAATATCGAAACACAAACAATCACGGAGTTTAAAGATGTTTCTCTATATATTTGGCCGAAAGGCGAAACGTCCTCTGGCTTGTTAGAGTACTTTCTGTAAATTAACGACAAATGTTTTTATTTCGCCAAAACGCTACGTAAAACGCTTTGTCTACGTTTGTACAACATTGACGAATTATCTCACCGGTCGATTCTTAACGCTTTTTATCAACTCGAATAAACACATTTACGCGAGTTTAATGATCGGCAGGACACGTATACGAATACAGGCAACGTTCTAACGTATTGTTACGTCGCGCGAGATGGTCCGTGCGACGTCCCACACTGACCCGCGATAAACCCAAGGAACCACCACAAACCGGGTCCGTTGGCTATTAGGCCCTATTCATACAAACATCTTCGGTTCACAGATGGTCCTTAAAAAAGTCCTTAGGTTTATTGCACGCTCTTGCTAATACGGAGAAAGCGGATGTGCCCAGCGAAACAGCCGGTTTTTCCCAGGTTTTTCCCAGGTTTTTCCCAGGTTTTTCCCAGGAACAAGGACACCCATGTGCCACATCTGCAGCAGGATCTTTCTCCTCGTATTTTGTTTATTAAACATCGGCTACAACCAACGGGCATCGCGGATCGTTACCCTCACTTTTCTACCGAAAAGTCTGAACAACGAATCCGCGTTCTCAGTTCAAAAAGGCACACCCACATCGAGCTTTTCCCCCTTAAAATAGTACGAGACGCGTTTGTTACTGTTCTCGTAACCCTCGGGCAGCCAAGTCTACCGTTCTATCGCAACTCGGCCAGTCAAACTCTCGATGTACATCACTTCTATCAACCTTCGGGTCAATCAACTATTGTATTTTCCGATACGACGAAGTCAAACGATACGACTCCTGTCTACGCTATAACTATTGTAAATCGGTGTAAATATATATATATATATATATATATATATATATTATATAACTGTAGACCACAGTTGTATTTAAAAACAAACACCCTTATTATCCCACAAGAAATTAAGGGGATCGCCCTGCTCGTGGTGTCGATTCTTATAATCGTAACGGGAATTTACGACTCCCGCTGACGCGATTCAACGCGATCGCGTCTCCCCGCGACTGGACGAAAAAACACGTATCTTTGTACGTCGGTAAATGCGGGCCAAATCCCATATTGTCCGGGGACGATCCGTGCAAATTACGAGCGCACCCTGATTGTGCAATGGAGAAAAAAAAAAAAAAAAAAAAAGAAAGGAAGGAAAAGAAGAGGAAGGGGGAGGAGAAAGAGGGGTCTCGTAGCATAGTGATCTTTCGCGAGCCAGTCGTTTGCGTTTCGTAGCGAGTGTGTTAAATAGGCTACTTTGTATTGCACTCGCTTGCTTTCCCCGAGACAAATGACTTTCTCCCCATCCCCGCCCGTTGTTTTCATTAGTATTTTTCTTTTTATATTTTTTTATCTTTTTTCCTTCGTCTTCTTTTTCTCGTTCCTCTTCGCGGTGGAATCCACGGTTGGAAGAAATCGAAGAGAACGAAAACAAGGAACGCTCGGACAGTCTCGTAATTATTTTCCCATCCATCTGGACGACCCGTTCGGTAAATGCACACCCGGTTTCCACCGCTGCTTCGCAAAACTTCCTGGGCTAGTTCAAAACGGCGAACCTTTGGCGAGAGCTCCGTTCATGAATTTTATGCACTTAAAAAACGAGTCTCAAGTATCGAGCATCTGTTTCGGCTATATAATCAAACTGGATAGATATAATCGCTATATCGTGTATCGGTCTGATTTTGTGGCTTGAAACGTCTGATGATAACGTCTAGGTGTGGCCGTTGAAAGAAAAGAGGGGGAAGGGTGGGGGAAGAGAAGAGAAAAGAAAAGAAGAAAAAAAGAAGAAAAGAAAAAAAAAAGGAAAGGGGGAAACTGTGAACGACGAAACGAAGAACAAGAGAATAATTCACGCATCTTCGGTTCGGTACGCTCTGTGTATTCTCTGTGTAACCTCTTAATTGTCGTCCAAATTATCCTCCATTAGCAAAATCAGGAGTATCGCATGCACGCAGCGCGCCTACGCGGCTCATCCATTATCGAAATCAAATCTACCCAGCCTATGCTACTCTCCATTAATAGATGATTCCAGCTGGGGATAGATTGAAACGAGTGCCCCTGCTTTTCATCGATGAGGAATCGATCGATCGACTAATTGGAATTCGACGAAGGATCGCGGTTACGTCGTCGCGTCGTCGCGTCGTCGCGTCGTCGATGAACTAAGACTAAACGTTGTCGACGTTGAGTGCTCTCCGATGGCCAACTGGCCTCTGTTTCGCCATTCCGTGAAATACCAATTAATGCGCTCTCCATGTCCGCGTTCTTTCGTCGAACTCGCGTTCTTTTTCCTCGACCGTGTATCCAACATTTCTAACAGTTTATCACGATCTAACGGAGCGGAGGTAGTCTTTTTCAAACGCTGGTTAAAGAAGCATTGCTTGCAGCGAAATATATTATACGTACATGCTTATATCGACAGATCGTCAGCCACAGTATCCTACGGCAATACAACAGGAAAGAAGTTTATCCAGTATCGGTATTTTCGGTATTTTCGGTATTTTCGGTATTTTCGGTATTTTCAGTAATTAGAATGTAATTCCATAGCGTGAGTATGTCACTTTATTTCTAAAAAAATTACTTTGCTACAAATTTTATTAGACCTTTAGACTATTACTCGACACCCTGTTGCTGATTCAAATCATCCTCCTACTATATAGGTTTATTTCGTTCGTTCTCATCGTTTTTGTTTGATATTTTTTCATTCTTTCGTCTTTTCGTTCGTACAAACGACGTAAAAAGCTCGGCTAACTCGAATAACTAGCTTACTTTATCGCAATTAACTTTTCTTTGACGAAAGAGAATTCAGGAAACGAATCCACGCGAAAAGAGAATTCTCGAAAAGGAAGGAATTCTCGAAAATGCGGGGCAAGCGCGTGAAAAAGCTGAAAAAGCTGCAAACACGATGATATAGAAATGGTGAAATCATCGTCGGAGAGGGCAGGGGAGAAGGCCTAGCAAATATCTCTTATTCCGCCTCTTTGATACTTCCACTTTTTCGTATTCGCTGCCCGCCATTCCTCTCGATTCTTTGAATCGTTCGTTAAATCGTTATTCATCAAATGCTCTTAATCAACGGTACTAACGTTCGCGTGGAACAAGTATACACGCGTGTTTTCTCGCGGGATCGAAGGCGCAGAAGGCACAATTCTAGGGGTGATTTGTTAGGGGTGATTTTATCAACATCCGTTCGTTATTATCGTTATCAAATATTATTTTACATTTTATGTTTGTATTATATAAATAAAAGCTTTATAACGATGTATTATCCATACCAGAAATTAGCAATTCCTCGTCTTTCGGTAATCGGAGTAAATCAACAGATTTATCAGCTAGCAATCGAGTACTTTTACAATCGTGCTATAAACTTATAGTCGATTAATATCCGCGATGCACTCCCTCCCCCCTCCCTCCCCTTTCCTTCTTCCGATAATCCGTAGGATTCTGAAAATATTATAAAACGGCATTCCGTGATTCGTTTAGCCGGAGGTTCGAGCTTATCGCCGGTCAAAGTGATTTCCAGTTGTTTGCCGATCCATCTGTGTAGCTTGGCGATGCTGTTCGCCTTACCGAACCTAATTCCCTTATCTCGAAGATAAACAGATTTAGATGCCCGTTTGATACTTGGCCACTTGGTAATGGTAACCGGTGGCTATACGAACGACAATATAACGATTATAACGCCACTCGTATGTTGTTGTTTCGATCGATCAATCCTCCGTCCAACGAACTTGGGAAGCTCCGATCATCTCTCCGTTGTTCTTATCTACTAACCGTTTCGCGATCGATTGATCGCTTGTTTCTAAATACGGATCGTATCGATACACTTTATCGCGAGTATTTAGCGATAATTCGGGCATTTGAGAACTTTGGGAAATTAAAACGCTTTGATAATTCTCTAATACTATTTTTCTATTTTTCGAATCGCTATATCGCGATTATTTTGAATTTCGGCAACAATTTTAACGTTTTTCCGCGACGTTACGGTTGTTCGATCGCATCCACTCGTATCAGTAACTACCAATCGATCTAATCGTCGTATAGGGAAGATCGCAGAGGGAAGATGAACGAGATTCGATCGAGCTCTGGCGTTTGTCAAACAAAGGTATCGTCGATAGCTAATGAAAGAGTATAAGTCGCTTGTGTAATTACGTCAAGTTCTAAGGCGATATCGTGCTGCGATATACACATACACACACATACACTGTCTCGGTTAGTTTCTCGGTTAGTTTCAGAGACTTTTAAGCAAGAACACAACTCACCGAGAGGCCTGAAACGGAGAAAACATCGATAGAGTTTA
Organism: Bombus dahlbomii; assembly: GCA_037178635.1. NCBI lineage: Eukaryota > Metazoa > Arthropoda > Insecta > Hymenoptera > Apidae > Bombus > Bombus dahlbomii. Next base: position 240,542 of record CM074110.1, on the reverse strand, counting down.
GAGATATCGCATTGCCGTACGTTCGCTTTATCACTTTTCCTGATAAATTCTATGGGTATCGGGACTCGTAAAGGATAAAGCCAGCACTTTGGTTAAAAGGTGCATTAACATTTTTTGTAATTTTAATAGCCCAAGGGATATAAGTAGCTATATTCTATTTTCAATTTTTTTCTTTTTTTTTTTTTTTTTTTTTTATATATATAAAGATACGATGATTTATCGTTTACGACCGACCGGAGATGGATGATTGGCGAGGCTGGTAGGCAAAGAGTGTCCTCGCCGTCGAAAAAGGAAAGATCCTCCGCGAGGATTTAGTTCGGGGAAAACTTCCCGAAGCCTACTGCGAATTTAAAATGCGCACGACGCCAAAGGTAACAGGCGTTTCCACGAATGGCCACAAATTTCGCTTGATCATCGTGCTTGAAACAAAGATTGACATTAATAGCCGTTGTTGAGTCGGCCCTAACCCATCATTTACACTTTGTGCACTTTAGACGACGAGAATCGAACTAATCTGTCGGTTCTAAATACTCGTGGTATCGAAAGTATCGGTTTCAAATTCTACCCGTCGCGTTGCGTCGCGTTGCGTTGTATCGTATCGTATCGTATCGTATCGTATCGTATCGTATCGTATTGTATCGTATCGTTTGACGTTCGACCGAAATTTGTGTAACGCGACGGAAATTACCAGTGGTCGGTTCACCGGTCGCTCAAGTTGTCGCCATTACGCGGCTTCCAGGACTATCGCGTTTCGATTATTCGATAAAGTCTACCGAGCGACACCGATAGCCGCCAACGTTCAACGTAACAAAGACAAACGTCAATATTAGCCGGTAAACAATCGAGATGCATGATAATTCACGACGATTCGATCGAGCTATTGTTTCATTCGGCATGACGATACAGCCGATCCACGCACGGTTTCGCTTTGGTTTGGTTAGTATAGTATACAAACTCTGAATTATAGGATAATTTCGTGTCAAACACGGGCAGGTGAGACATTTTTTTTTTTTTTTTTTTTTGAAAAAGCGTAATTGCTTTCGTTTGAGATATAATTCCTAATAATAATAATAATAATAATAATAATAATAATAATAATAAAAAAGAAAAAGAAAAAACTGGTCGTTCGATCCGTTGGAGAATTGGTGAAAAAGATACTTTCTCTTCGATTTCCACGATTATGAAATATGTTACGAAGCTCGAATTCGAATTCGATTTTGAACAACTTGCTCTTTTGCGATTTAACGAACGATTTAACAAGCGTAAAAATTGAAAAGAAAAAATTAGAAACATTTAGAGATTTAGGAAGCTTAAGAATTTCAGATTGAAAAATTTCAAGAAATTCGGAAGAAGAAAATTCAACGGACGTGAAAAATAACTTTCACGAGGGTGTATGAACGATCGCGGTAGACGTTAAGGAGTGGTGCGTGCAAATGGACATTTTTATTCCGAATCACGTTCCCGTTAGCAGGAGGAACAGTGGCAGGATCGTTTGTGATCACGTTTCTCTTACAATGCGAAGCAATTGCGATATCGTTGAATAATCCTGTCACGTGGCCAACCGGAACCTCTGGAAACCTTCATGCCACGCATTAGTATTTCTTACTTCGAATAAGCTGCCTATTAGACTCCCGCGTCATTTCCGAATTATAAAAGCGATAGGCGTTAACGATTGCTACAATTTGGAAAAATCAAATTCCTCGCCTCTTCTCCAACGAATTACGTTTCGTTCGCTCCAACTACATAAATTTCTCGTCTTCGTCTAGTAATTCGGTGCAACTTGGAGCCACTCGATCGCTTGCCAATCGTTCTTTAATTCTGTCGTCTCGATTCTCCTCGAACTGCCCCATCTCCTTAGATCCACCAAAAAAAAAAAAAAAAAAAAAAAAAAAAGTTTAGAACTTAAAACGAACGATATTACGATATCGTGGTATATGATACATTTAACAGAACGAACGCAGAATTATTACGCTGAATTCATTCTCATAATTCAAATACTGCATATTCTATTTTTAAAATTCACTCTATTACGCTATTTGAATTAATTCTATCGCTTTGCTATACTTTTTTTTAAATCGACATTTGTTTTACTATAGGTTTTCTCGTAACCTGTCGTAACCTCAGTTACAAGAACATTCTCTTGATTCTTGCTATCGAGGAAAAAGACATTTAAATTTTATCTCGTTCATGCTCCCTCCATTTATAATATCCAACTAATTCTCCACTTTCTCCTTACTAAATTACTAAATTTCACCGAACCAAGACCATTTTCCTCCTCCCGTCTGAAATTACCCACCACCCTTCGTAAGATTATAAACCTCTACGACATTCAGTATCTCTTACAAAGTGGCTGAAATCCTTGCCGAAACGTCCCCTGAACCGTTCGATCTCCCCTCGACCAATCCCCAGGGCAATACGTATCGCGACGTCTCGTCGCGATCCCATTCGACTTTTCACGTCCATTTAACGGCTATTCTCTCGAAAGAAGTCGTTTCGTCGTTATCAACCCTCGTCCTCGTGGTTATCGCCGCTATTCCAGCTAGCTTTCTCAATCGGTTCTCTCTGGTCGTCTCTACAAGTTGATACCACATCTGGTACCACACGTTTCTAATCGTGCGAAACGAATGAGAAGGGGATGCTAGAATAGAATGGGATTGGAAACGACTTGGCTAAATTTTACATGGATACTAAGTTTTCTATGGAGCGTTTATTCGTTTGTTATCTTTACTGTTCATTAAGTTTCCTTGCTTCGTAGCTTCCATCATTTCCTAAGCAGATTCCAGAAGCAATATTTAAAACAATGAAATGTTATTTTATGGAAAGTGCAGCAGTCAACAGCCTTACACCACTGCAGTTTTCAAGCCTTCGCATAAGCATAATGTGACATAAATTACAGAAAAATATATAGAAATATAGGAACGAATGTTATGTTGGGGTAATAGCGGGTGAACGGGTAATAGCGGGGTAAAGAGTAGTTGCGGGCAAGTAGTATGAAACCGCGTGCAGTCTAACGCACAACGCCGCATCTCGTGCGTTTTTCTTCAATATTTGCGATATGCAGTATCACTGTGAAAACTTTTTATTATCGTTTGTAATTTTTTATTATCGGTTTAACGTAGTTTAATAATCGACAACGCGTAGCTACAACATCGTACTTGGCTGTAATCTGACAAGTTATCAAATCAAATAACAAATATATTTTTCTCTCCATGTATCTTTCTTTTTCTTATTTCTTCCTACAAAGAACACGAAGAACACGAAGAACACGAAGAACAGAAGCAAAATATACGTTTCTATTAATAATTGACAAAGAAAAGAGTTTGCACGGTTAAAAAGAGATTCGATTCTGGAAAGGTAAACATAAAATGGAACATAACATGAAAAATGGTATAACATAGAAAAGAATGAATGTACGAGCGAAAATAAAGAATAGAATAAAATGCTAGATGGAGCACCGTGTAACGCAGAAATGAATTTCGATAGTTCAATACACGATCGATTATCATTCAAACGAAAGACTTAATACAAAGTCCATCGTTATAATATGGACCGTGTATTGTAACATTGCGAAATACAGCATATATTATATACCGAAACGCGGTATCGTAATCGTATATACTGTAAACTAAAACACAGCCTGTTTGACGCGATCAATTACCAGTTATTAAATTATATTAAAACCCGTATTTTATATTCGCGGATATTGAAACGAAAAAATATCTAACGCGAGAAGAAGGACAAACTTTTATCCGTAATGAAAACGCGCACCGCCGCTTCAAATCTATACAATTTTTATGAAAAATTGCCAATTGGTCATTTCAATCTCTCTGATATTTCTTGTGATAAAACTACAGGGAAATTTACGAGCACCATTATTCAAGCTTTCGAAAACACGACTGCCTGGGTTATTCTCGTTTCTTCGAGTTTATTGTACCTGCTATTTCGATAGAACGGTTTCGTGGTATGTGGGGAGAGAAATTTGGTCAGGACACGATGGCAAGCCATGAATTCTCAATAAGCAGAATTGGTGCTGTCGAGAGTGGAAACAAAGCAACGCATCCGGAAGATGAATGTGGCAGCGGTAAAGCACAATCATCGGCGAGTTATGGTGTCACCTCGCCTTTACTCTCTTCGCGTTTCTTCGTTTCTTCGTTTCTTCGTTCCTTCGAAGAAACATCGATCGTTCTCCGTTTAGAAATATCTTACATAAATAACATAAAAAAAAAAGACATAATTTCTTGGAGAAACAGAAAAATAAACGCAAGTCCCGAAATTTTCTGAAGAATGAAACGAATGAAAGTAGGACTGAAAGTTTCAAAACGCTATTAAAATGTTAGATATATGGGGAGAATGACGAAAGACGAAAACAACTAAAAAAAGGTAAAAGCGAGAGATAAAAGAAATTAGGAGTACGAATCCGCGGAGAGAAGAAACACCAACGACCAACAGTAAAAGAGATCAACGTAAAAGAGAGCAGGAAAATAAGGTAACCGTCAAACAAGTGAAAACTGAAAATTGAAAACTGAAAACTGAAAAGAACTGAAAAAAGAACTGAAAAAAGAAAGGGAAAGATAAACGTACGTATAATCTAGACGATTAGACCCAAAGAAATCAAGAGACAACGAGAAAGAAAGAAAGAAAGAAAGAAAGAAAAAAAGAAGCACAGATGCAAATAAAAAGCTGGTAGCTGGCATCTATTCGAAAGAGCGCGTTGAATCAACGCGAACCATGACATTTGGGGGCAAACAACGGGCACACTCGTAAAACACGGCGCTAAAAACACATCCGCGGGTAATTTCATATCGGGCAAACTGTTTCCGCCCTATGCGAATAAACTCTAATGTCTCCCCGCGTGTATTGTAAGGACGCTGCTACGTGGGCTGAATTACGCGAATAAAAAAAAAAAACGTGAAAAATCACGAAAAACGTCACGGAATTTCTTTCTCATCTTACAGAAGTGGAAATATATAATTTTTTGCGCGGCTTTTGCCTGGCTTATACGTGCCGGCTCGGATCATTTTTCCCTACGAGCTAAGAGCAGTCTTAGATCGAATTTTTAAAAAGTAAATTAATTTTTAAAGTTTGAGTAAGAATTGTACGATACAGGAGGTTCGCTCCTCTTGCAATTATTATCTAAAAGATATTCTGTGGCTGATAGATTTATTAGCCAGAGATTTTCACAATCTTTTCTAAATCCTTTTTATTTCGTACCTTGAATAATTTTCGGACGGATGCTAAAGGGAATTATAAAACAACTTCAACGACGAAACGAATTTTTAAGATTCAAGGATTATGTGATATTCACGAATTATTTATCGTTCATTTTTATCGTTTAATAGCTCGACGATAATTTTTTGGCGGATAACAAAAGCAATTTCTAGTCGATTCTAGAACCTAAAGCAACCTTTCAAGTTGGAACAAAAAATATGTAATTTATAATTATCGTAAAAATATCCTTTGGATAAATACGTTAATTAAACGGATTAATTGGAAGTTGAAGAATATTTGTGCAATTTATGCAGCTCGAACAGGCTTAAGTAGTACTTACAAAGTTTTAGTTTGTTGGTACTTACAAATATTTATAAATTTGATCTCTCGTAGAAAACTTTCTCGTGGAAATCTTTTTCCGAGGAAAAGAATAAAATACAAACTTGTACTTGTAGTTCGTCTTATTTATTATCAATAAATACCCACGCTATAATGAACTATCAATAAGATAATTAATAAAATTAAGTTACCTGGTATTCAATTACCCGATAAATATACTAGAATCGCTATTGAAATTACTTACACCTCTATTAATAACCATAATCAAACAGTTGTTAACATCTTTCGCTATCTTACGCTACACAACCTACGCCCTACGTGCAACACAATATTCATAACATCGATTTCAAATTCTACGTAACCTAAAATTATTAAATTATAATATTACGTTATCTAACATTAAACTTAAAATCGATAAAATATACTTTCAAATTCAATAATACTTAATGATATTCGTAGATAGTCAAGTTTCCATTTTATTATTTCCGTCATCGAGTATACATATATTATAGCGTGATTAGAGGTACGTATTAGTTTATAGGAATCTTCGTATCGTTATCCGGAATAATTCTTTTCGTTAACTTACCTATATTACCGCCTATATATCGTGTTATATATAAAAACTTGTGTTGCTTTGTTTTAACAATTGTCTATTAAACGTATTTGACATGTATTTGAAAGAATCGTTGTTGCAAGTATCTCGATGTCGATTCACGAGCAATTCGATTTCAATTATCTGGGTCTAATTTATCAAATAGCTATGAATGATAAATGCGGTATAGTTGAACATTTCGACAAGATCTTTCATTCTATTAATCGTTTGTTAAACGTTTGACGATTAATTTAATAATTGTTTATGAAAAATTCGCTTACTACACTCGCTTACTATACACCAGTAATTTCAATTACCACTAAGATAATCTCCCGTTTCATAAACAATCTCTCCGAAAACGATACTTTTGTGTGGAAGCGTTGGCAGCTGCCGATACACTGAAATTAATTCGTCCCTCGGAGTCGTTCCAAGAAACCTTTTCCTCCATTGGTATACGGAATGACGAACGAAACTTTCCGAGTAATTTGAGAAGAAAATCGATCGATCCGTTTTATTCCAATTTCATCATCATTAATCGCGATCGAAGGGGAACGAAGATTCGTTGAATGATTTTTCAACGACCGTGTTGCGTAGAAATTTAGCGTAGAAATTTAGCGTAGAAATTTAGCGTAGAAATTTAGCGTAGAAATTTAGCGTGGAAAGGTTCGAGTTTTCAAGCTTCTTTAATACGAAAAGTCTGTCGCAGTGTATCGTGCGAACGACAGTGTGCGAGTCGAAGCGAGTTGGGGATCGAGGGTGCTTAGCACGCGACTTTGCAAGGCCGCGTGACGTGGCGTGGCGTGGCGTGGCGTGGCGCGGCGCGGCGTGGCGTGGCGTGGCGTCGCGTCGCGTCGCGTCGTGGGAGGCCATTTTATAACCAATTAGTTACCCTCTTTAAGAAACTGCCTACGGAAGTAGCACTCCAACGTCCTTCGACTCGGTCCAAGTGGCTGGCCAGAATAGAAAATCATTGTCCCGCGATGACTTGGCGGCAGGATAGTCACGAAGCAACTCGGGGTTGTACAATGGCAGACGATTTATCGCGTCTGATCATCAAAGGCTATCGATCGAGTGTTGCCGATCTAAGATTTAATTAACGTCGTTTGACTTTGTTCCACGTTTATTCTTTCGTATCTCTTTTATCTTTTTGCTTTATCTTTGGAGCAAATTAACAATTGTCACGTAACTTTTATCTATTTGTTCATCAGTTCGTGAGAATTACCCTCTAATTGCTACGGCGAAATTGAAATATTTATAATAATAACAATTTGATGATTCAACAAACACGCTATCAATAATATGATATTAATAATGTAACAACAACAACAAAGACAACAACGATATAGTGAAATATATTATATAAAAATATAATAATTTTCTCTTTGAAACTAAAAAGCTTTTCAAAAAGCTTTTGAAATTCGACAATTTGGATTTTATATGACTTGAAGAATAAGAAAAAAAAAAAAAAAAAAAAAAAATGTGGTAACGGCAAATACAATTGGTAATATGGTAATTGGAAATTGGTAATTGGTAATATGGAAGTAAATTAGAAACAATTTATAAGCAATTTTAATAGAATTTTGAACTTGGATTCGTATTCTAAAGTTGCAATATAATTTACAATTCAATTAGACGAATTAAGAACTAGAATCTGTAGAACGAAGGATTAGAAGAAGGCGGCATTTAATTGTTCGAACAGCGGGATAAAATATTACGTAGAAATTGCGGTGTAGAATTAAATTCGATTTAACGAGGTCTCTTAACCTTCTTCCAGATGCCTGACCGCAGGAAAAAATCAAATACCGGCAGTTTCGCCCGATCGCCGCGCCGCGGGATTATCCTGTTGCGTTTCAGCGATTCGATTCTAATGAAAGCCTTCATCGATAAAACCCTTTACGATTCACAGATTTGTCGTTTCCCGTTTCTCGTTTCTCGTTTCTCGTTTTTCGTTTCCCATTTGCCGATGGCCATGGCTGAGCAAGAATCGGGAATCGAAAATTTACATACCGTTCAAAGATAATAATTCGCGCGTTTCTAATTTTCGATAAAAAGAAGAAACTGATGAAAAGTATATATGATCGAGTAAACAATGATTACAATTTAGATGCGTATTTGTAAAACTCCAACGTAAATTTGTAAAACTACTGCTTTTCAAATGCCTCCTCCTATTTCTCTGGTAATTTATCGATATATTTGTAATTTATTCCGAGCGAATCATATAGAAAAGGAAACTCTCCTACTCGCAACTCAACCACATCAAATTATGCCAAACTACTTTTCTCCCATTCTATCCATAATCTTCCACTCGTACGTCCGCATTTCATTAAAATGCACGCTCTCAAAATGAAAAATGCCCTGAAAAAGAATTCTGAAAAGAAGCAAAATTACACGAGTTTTTGTTTCAAGGTTCGACTATGTACGTACACGTTAATTCGACACGCGTAAGGATCGAAGGAGCAATTTGCAAACGAGTTAGAAGAAAATTCCATTGATCCTGGAGGTTAAAAGAAGAAGAAAGAAAAAAAAAAAAAGAAAAAACAGAAACGGAAGGAGTATCTACCGCATTTCTTGCACGTGCGATCAACAAAGTGCAATCCCCCTTCTTCTTTGGATTCGGATTGCTGGCATCTCATCTCCGGCTAACGATGAACGCGAAGCTTTAAACTGGAACCACGATACGGAAAGAGATGGTCGATTACAGCTGCGTGAGTTTCTGCAACGGAGAATGCATTTTCCCATTCAGCGTTCACAGAGTGTTTCCGTTTGTTCCCAACTCTTCTCTCTTCCCTCTTCTCTTCCCTCTTCTCTTTTCCCCTCTTCTCTTCTCTCTCCGCGCATTCTGTAATGCGATTACGGTTTCATCGGAAATGATTGGCCGCCGCGTCTGATCAATGCCCGGTCCGTATCACTTAATCCCGCTGGAATGGCCACTAGGACGTTCCGCGTATTACGTAAAACGGGAGTAATTTATTAATTCATTCGCCATCACGACACTCATCGTCTGTGCTTAGGTTCAATCGTTTGTCGTTGCTGGATAGCGATAGGGGGTTATCAAGTAACAAAGTTTAAACAGAAATTTGCTTCTACATATTTTGTTTGTCGAGTGAAACGAAACGATCTGTACGTGTTGAGTCGAATCCGAAAAGGGATCTTATCTTGGTCTGTCCATTCTCTATCCTCTCTTTCCTCTCTTTCTCCGTCTTTGTCATTCCGTTTCTCCATTGCCTTGCTTATCCTTAGTTATCTCTCATTCTGCTCCGTTTCTCTGGTTCACGGTACATATTATACAATAGATAGCGGTATCGAGTCGCTTGTCATCGCTGTCGACGCATATGTAACACGAATTATTATTAACGTAATTTACGCTCTTTCGCTCTGACAGTTCAGCCGCTCCAACGATCGAATTAATTCCATCATCGTACCTTCTAACGGATAATTTTCTTCTGTTTTTCATCGTTTTGCAGATTGATCTTTTAAGCGACGTATCATTTTTCTAATACATTACGATACATTACGATACATTACAATGCAACGTTACGATCGTGATATTTTATGCAACAAAATAGTATAATCAAATTTTACGTAAATTCGCGGTACGAACAAAGCCAAAGAGACTATATGTACAAGTTTCGAAACGACACGATTCATCTTCCAAAATGTTTCACGATGATAACGCTCTACCGAGTTCCTTTTAAAAGATTCTTCAAAATCCATTTCCGATATCCAACGAGGGAAAAGAGTTAGGATAAAAAATTCGTACTAACTTCAAGAAACAGCAACAAAAGTCGCCAACACACTTGCTATATCGCGTGAAAATCCTCCTGAAAAGTTTGCCATGCCGATGGCGGCACGACAACTTCCGCATGTAATCTGGATCAAGACCTATAGATCGTAAAATCAGCGACGATGGATCGTTATCGTTATCGTTATCGTTATCGTTATCGTTATCGTTATCGTTATCGTTATATATGTACACAACATTGTCTCATCATTGTACGTAACTGAAATCTTTTACGTGTTACGAATTACTTGTAAACGAAACTACAAATTGTATCAAAAAATAAGGAAAAAAAAATAAAAAAATAAAAATAAAAAAAAAATAAAAAAAAAATGATACTGATAAATCGATGCTTCGTGCATCTTGAATATTTTCGAAATCGTAATTATTCGTTATATGTGACTCGTCGCAGGGGCATCGAATTTGAATTTGAAACAATCCGATAAAAGGATAAAAGGACGGCGTAAATGCGTCAAAACGTTTCACAGCATAATTTAGAAGAAAACAAAAAAGCGTCTTCTCGGCATTGCGAAAGCGTGAAAAACTCGAGGCGTGGAAATATTTCGTGAGCTTTGGTCACTCGAGATGACCGAGTGGCTTCGAGGGGTGAAATTTTTAAGAGGCCACGTCTCTTCGCGGCCCGAAGATGGAACAATGGACTTCTCGATTCTCGACGAGCGTCTCTTACCGTCGACCCGTTCATTGCGTTCGCCCCTTTTGTACCGGAAACAATGGATACCGTGACTAGGAGAAGACCTCCTTCTTGGTCGCGTCGTGCTGCAATTTCTCGTTTACCCTTTTCGCGTGTACCGCGTCCTGATTCACTTAAAATCCCTTCGTGAGACACCCAACGATTCGGTTCCTGTCGAACGATCGAGAAACTTGCGACTACCCGCGGATTCCGCGCTAATCGTGCAACTTGCTCCGACTCGATGATTCCGACCAAAGTTGCACAGCGAAATTACGACAAAAAGATAGTTGTTGTATCGATGAAACGTTAGAAAAGTAGAATGACGAGGATAGATCGTGTTACAGCTGATTTAACAACTTTTATTTTAGCCAGTCGCTGGATTACTTTACAATAATATTATAGTACAAATAAGGATATAGCGACGGAGTTTGGCAATTCAATTATTTTGACGAATTATAGGGCTAAAGTTAAGGTAAAGGACAAAAGACGTACGGGACGGCTGGCTTTCGTGCGATTTTGAAAGTACAAAATAAAAAACAGAGACACGATTCTCGTATAATTACGTTGCATCGGTTACATAATTTCGAATCCATGTCCGTGTCTTCGACAGATTCGTCGAACGTCCGAGCAGCGTCGATAATTAGCCTAATGACAAAACGGCGGCGCATTGCAAACGGATGGGAGATTTGGCCGGTAACACGCGTTATTTCCGTTCAATTAGGTCATTTGATCGAAGCCTGGAAACATTTGCGAAGCCTGGCCTCCGCTTCGTCCGTTTTACGTTTGCCCGATTCACCCTCTCCCCCTCTCCGCCAATATCCGGTGATTACAAGCTCGCGGTTTAAGATCAACTAACCGAAACGCGAGCCGTGTCGTCCAATTTCCATCGATGAACATCGTGCTTCCATGTTTAACGCGTTTCTCCTCCTTCTTTCTACGATAAATCAGCTTTCCGCGTTCCAATTGTATATTATAGTAATCGCGTAACGTGGCCAAATTCGCTACTTTCTAAATACAATTAGAGGAAAGTAATTTTACAAAGTGTACGCTATACATGTATGTATATGCTTCCATCGAAGATTTTGGAAAAATCCTTCTCGATATAATAATATAAATGCAATCTCTATCTTATCTTATGAAACCTGTTGGACAATGTGACATCGACGATGAAATCGACAAAGAACGAGCGCGATCGAGAATATCAATTACCTTCTCTGATACAAAATATTCGAATCTCGTTATTACTCGAATCACAATCTTCCTCTAACGTTTATTATCTCTTGATTCAAATCATTCCACGTACGCGTATCTCCAAAATGACTCTGCCAATTAAACTTGCCTTTACTTTAATTCGATGTATCTACGTCTTCTAACTTCCATTTATAATTAGCGATTTATACGTTTATATTTATACGTTTATATTTCAAAATTGGCGTCTAATCGCCAAATTCGCCAATTTCCCCAATTTCCCAGTCGAAAATACCGCGTCACAACTATTCGCGTATCTCGTTGAAGAAGGTTGTTCCACGACAGAGTCAAGTTACACGGATAAAATTCAGCTCGATTCCGTCATACACTTTTGACCGATGATCCGTACTTGTTACTTTCGGCTGCCAGTTTCGCCTGTCCACTGTTAATCCGTTCCACCCCTACGAGCAAGGGTTGGCAGTGGTCGTGACGCAATAGCTCGTGTTCCCTTTACTCGGTTTATCGAGATTGGTTTAACGTCGCGTCGTCGACCAAGTCGCCGAGTGATTTTTCCGCTCGTAGCCGCGTGCATTATGATGCCCGCCACTGGATAACGAAGCGTAATGGCGACCACCGATCCGATTAACCCTCGCAGGGCTTTACCGGCCAATCTAGGAAATTTGTTCGCGCGTCACGGCTCCATGAAAATCCAACCAGGCCGATAACAGAATCCCCGAATATGGCTGGAAATATCGGCGTCTTGAAATTTACAAATTTTTATTACGTCTGTTCCGACCGGATAACAAGAAATATGTTTATGTTATAGATACGTACGATATAATACCGCGACGCTAATCACAATACTTTAAATCGATGGTAACCCCGTGCTAATTGTTCAATTAGATCAAATACAGCTTCTCGTAAAGTGACTCACATCGATATTCGAATGCACGACTATCTCGCTATGGGTTGCTCTGTACGATGTAAAAGGGGAGCGCGTTTATACGTTCGGTTGCTTATTCCGTCAGGATACCGATCGTTTATCCTAACTTGAAGCTAGGAAGAACATACGTAAACAATTTCTCCGTAACGATAACGTTTAATTGTACGATAGATTTAAAAAAAAAGAAAAGAAAGAGGATAGCCCTCGTTGTACACACTAACTCCGTCGTAGCTTCGCGACTATGACTATGGGACACGTGGTCAGGCGGCCACGAATCATCGGAAACGAATAGAAACGAATAGAAACGAATAGAAACGAATAGAAACGAATAGAAACAGAGAAATAACGAGGATTGGAGAATACGAGCAGCGAATGTCAATGAGGCTTATTAAAGTCAATATCGAGTGTGTACGGTTTTCGTTTGTCGCGTATACTCCAACATAACGTGGTCGTGGATACGTGTACCGAATCGAGAGAAAAGGAAGCCGCGAAATTTTCGTTAATTAAATGGGAATAGAACTACCGTGGTCTAGGTTACGCACAATTTCCAGTTCGCTCATCGCGCACCTACCTGTTTCTTTTTTTTTTCCATTATTTTCTTTTTACCTCTACGTTTTAGTTTTGCCTGCGCACGCTGGCCGAGTTTATTAGCCGAAGCGCAAGCGAAACAGAACGAATCGAATCTAAAAATCTCGGACTAACGTATGCAAGTTACTTTTTCGTTATCGTTTAGCGGAGGTTCTCACCATGTCGGCCATCGGATTTAATAATAATTTCGAGTATTTTGTCACGTATTTTGTCACGTATTTCGTGTGATTCGGTATTTTTCGGTGGAAAAAGAAAGATGTAAAGCAATCTTTCCGCAGTGAAAATGAAAACAGATAATTCACGAAAGAATAGAACAGGTGGCGGGTTTCCACCGAAATCACGTGCGACCACAATTGTGACCAGGTGCTAAGCCGCGAGTCATCAGCCGCGTAGCAACACACTGAATCGTGTCGTCACGCAGTCGAAAATTCGCTCGAAAAATCGCTCGAAAATTCGTTCGAAAATTCGCTTCACTAATTTTATTTCCTATTCCTTCGGTCACCTTTCTCGTCGTTCTTCTATCAAAAGCGACACGAAACCAACCAACTCTTTCTCTCGTTATCTCCCTTTATCTATATTTATTCGGCCGAACCTGTCGCGCATTATTCGATATATTCCGTAGCCATCGAACTCGGTATACTTCCATTAAATTTAATTAATGTAATCGATCGACGAGTGAAAATTAACAAAGCTAAAGTTTCTCCAACCGCCTCTTTTACGTACTGTTCGTGATCTTCGTTCTCGTTATATTTCTATTTACTTTTTTATAGATTTGGATCGATCAGGCAACTCGAGGTGAAAGTAGGTAAAATTTGTTCACAACTATGGCAAGAACATCGGAGTTTTCGATATTCGATGGTAAAGATCGTTCGATTACCCAACTGCATCGTACGTAAACGCGATTCGTAGGATTTGTACGACCAATCGAACATGGAACGATGGAACGCGAAGAAAATTAGGGAGGTGTGGTGGTCAAAGTGTGGTGATCTAGCGTCGCTAGAAGGGGCTACTTCTGGCGGAGTAGCGCGTGAACGCGTAATTATAGCGGCGCACGTAGGAGAAACCCGTGTACGACGCAATCACAGGGTCGCCTATTGCCGTCTGGCCACATTCGCAAATATTGACATTCGAGCACAACGTCCAGCGTTGGGACCACGTACCGGCTATCTCCGGTCAATTGGGTTAATTGAATTGCAGGTCGACGCCATTGGAAAACGCGTCCGGAACAATCCACAAATTGTCGCGAACGCGCCATCCTTTCTCTTCTATCTAGAAGAAATTTGACAAACTCGTCGGATTTGTGCGGTTCGATAACTTGTATCCTATTATGTTTTATACTATTATAAATTGTGGTGCAAATTTGTTGAATACTTCAACGATCGCAACTCGTATGCCATAATACGACACTAAATCCAATGAAATCTAGAAATATACAGAGAGTATTTTTTTTTCTTTTTTTTTTTTTTTTTTTAAATCGGGGACAGAAATAAAGAAATGTTCGGTTATAGCCAATGATACGACGTATCGTACATGTCGAAGATCATCCATCTATCTATCAAATTCATCGAATCGGTTCGTCAGTTTATTAAAAATTATCGTCCAATTTCATTCAAATTTTTCCAAATTGTTATTACGATCAACTCGCAAAGCAAATAATTCTAAAAATGTACACATTTTATTTTAATTCTAAAAACCTACGTCAATGCGTGTACATAGCGATGGAACATAGAAACGATAGCAAACGATTCGCGGCGATTTTGATAAACAGTCTTCTCTCACAGAGACCAAATACGTATACGTTCAATAAAGTTGCCGCCACGTGTTATCGCATACTACCAGCATATTATATCGAGCCAAACTAACTCAACTACAGATCCAAGCATTTCAACAAGATGCCTAATTTCTCTGTTTTCTACTTCTTTATAACGTTTCGTTCGATCTTACCTTCGTAAGATTAGAACTTGAAACGCCAAACTATTTAATAAACTTGTGGCTATCGTTTCTGAAATATTAATTTGTATTATCGAAACCTTTTTTGGGTTCTAAACGAATAACGACCGTTGAGTAAAAATCGGAATCTCTGATACGTAATTCGAGATAATTAATTTCGTTTCGTTAATTAATTTTACAACGTTAACGGGATAGGCGTATGTATGTATACATTTTCTAAATATTTTATTCAAATAACGTACAAGCCTGCAAAGTACATTTTCATACTGTAATACGCTGGTAATCGTTCTTTCCGAAAGTTGCGAGCAAATTCGCGGTCTGGCGAAATGAAACAAACGCCGTTATTAAGGACAAGTATACCCGTAGTAAGCGTTGTAGAGAGGAGAATCTTGTCCGAGTATCCGTGTGCGGCCAACTTCTCCACAGACGTTCCGTAGTTAATAATACCTTGTTAAGTGGCCGGCCTTGTTCAGTGCACTTAAGTCATGCATACTGTATGCGAGAGCGTGCAGCAATATAGGTACAGGCTCGAAATTACCGCCTTGATTTACGTCAATATTATCGTGGACGCGCGCGTGGAAACGCGAGCCTCGACGAAAGTTGCGCCCCGCTTTGCGACTCAACAGAATGTAAATTGGACCGAAAGGAATCTCCTCTCTGATCTACATACGTTTATGTAGATAGATGGTCAATTTCAAAAGGATGTTTTGTTTCCTCTAGGGCAAACTTTCGTACCTTTCGGTCGTTGAGCGTGGTTGACGGTAGTTTCAAGTTTCAATAACCAAGTTGACCATGGTTCTGCCCAGTTGCTAAGAAATCGTTTGATATTTTACTTATCTGCAACGTTCATCGTGCTTTCCTCCTTGTTTTCATTCATCATATATATATATATATATATATATATATATATATATATATATATATATATATTAAGATTACAGACATACGATTAGGTAACTCGAAAGAGACACCGTGTCATATGCAACTAGGCATCGACAGTCAAGGCGTATTCTTCAGGCATCGATCAATCAGCGACTTGCGAGGAAACGAAACTTGGTGGAGAACGGAAAGGCTTGAAAGCCTTCGGGGCAATAGCTAGCGCAAAGTTCACCAAGTCGATCATCGGACATATACGTGTGTACGTGTACCCGATGGAGACGATACCAACGATGTTTGCATTGAATATTCCAGTGAATATTCCAGTGTACCGTTATATATATCTACTGCTGAATAATCCTTGTACCGCTTTCAACAAATTATTGAAAAATTGAAAACAAGTGAAACGTATCAACCGTGTTGTCGTCCTTTAATGAGAAATTTCTATAATCATGAAATGACGAGTTAATAGAAGCAAATCGGTTTCCGATAGGTCGGTTTTAACTCCTTCGAACACATATATGTAAATGTAGTATAATATAATTTCAAAAAAAAATTCAGTAACTTAGAGAAAGGCTTAGCCTAAACAAGCGCATAATATAAAAATCGATACCAATCGATATCAAAAACGCTTGCAATTATTCAACGACGAAAACTCATAGAAACGGCCTTCGGTTTTCATCTTAGAATCAACCATCGTCCAATTAACCTTAACTTACTCCGTTTTCCGGTTTGAAAGAAAGACAGGCTCACTTTTCCAAAGGAACGAAGGAATAAAATATTTGCCATCCTTCGATGAATATAGCCAGTAATAACTGGCCAGCTTAATAACGAACATCGTAGCCGATTAATGGAAGGCTAGACGAGCTTTTGCAACTTCATTGTGCCGCTTTTTCCGCCGCTCTTTCCGCCGCTCTTTCCGCCGCTCTTTCCGCCGCCATTGTACTCACCGATCCATTATGACGGTCTGAAAAGATCAACCGCAATCACTGCCTGCTTGAAAGCTCGATCGCTCGGTTTCAGACCAAGTCGTGCAATTAGCTAATCGAACGGTGGTTAACCGATGCTTTTTCGATCGATGATAGGCAGAAATGAAAGATTCTAGGTGGTACGGTGTCGTCATCCAGTTTGGATGTAGGGGGGTGTTAAAAGGAAGGCAAAGGCCTCAAGTTTCGAATCGTTGCATGAAATGATTTTTTTTTTTTTTTTTTTTTTTTTTTTTTTTTAATATATATAGCCAAACTGTCTCAAGTCTAGAGTCTTTCTTTTTTCTTTCGAAATTCGAAATCGAAAGGAGATCCTAAATGTCTGACAAGCTATTTTAACGAAATTACCCTGAAATAATCTTGAAAAATCTGGAGAAACGAGCCCCTTCTTTTATCAAATAACGTAAAGAACGTTTAATTTCTCGTCTTCTTAATTCTACGCGATATCGAGATAAGCTTTTCTCTAACTTTAACTAAAATAAAATTTCGCTCCTCCGAGCGAACGACTCTCGGCGCAACATGGATCAAGATCGAGAGAAATTGAATCGAGACGCAGGAAGCTCGTCGTCAGCGTGAAACGCGGCTGTGACTCGGCTGGGTACCACCTCCTTATGGAGAGCGGCGACGCGATGTGACGCGCGAACTTGATCAAAGAATCGAAGGAATCGACGCCGACGCGACGCACGCCTCGAAAACGGTGGCAAGATCGATACGTGTTCCTGGTAAACGAACAAAGGCGACGATAAGCAAGCAATCTCAAATTCGTTGGCGGCGCGGCACAGCGTTACGTTAATATTTACGTTGCACGCTCGAACGCGATCCACCGATGACGTGATTGCGCCAACGTTTCGTTGAGAAAATCGCCATCGCGATGATATTGTTCTCCGTCGATTAGAGCACCCTCTCTGATTAAACTCGACAGTCGTTAACTTTTGAAACTTTCGAAATTCTTCGTTTCATATATGAATTATTCGTACAACAGAGAAATACAGTACAGACAGAAACGTAGAGAAACATTCAAGAGCGCAGGAGAGATTTCCACAATGCTCCCTTGAAATTGAAGAATGATTAAGAAGAAAACAGTAAAGGAACCGAGGTACGACTACGTCGTATTAAATAAATCGCTAGGAATAACTGGTTTCATGGAGAACATACAATACATCTACCAACATTTTCCTTACGATTGATAAATCACAAATTTCTCAAATAAAAAAGAAATAATACCTATCTTTGCCCTTTGAATTTTTTCATTTTGTAAAAACGTATCGAATTCAGAGATCAGAATCTAGAGTGCAGCCTGTAAACGTGTGACGCACGCGTTAATACACAGTGAACGTTGAATGGCGTTGAAAAACAGAGCGAGCTTAAACCTATTAATTTCATCGACTTTACCTTATCCTCCTTCGTTGAATCGTTCAAACTTTCGACCGTATAGCGGACAAAAATGAAGACGAAGGAAGGGAAGAACAACAGAAAAGGAAAATAAAAGGTTGAAATAATCATACGCAAGTAAAATAACACACGGATAATAATGAAAAGTAAATTCAACAAGTGGAAAGAAGAAAAATATGAGAAAGTAAGTCGGAAGAGAGAGAGAGAGAGAGAGAGAGAGAGAGAGAGAGAGAGAGAAAAGAAAGTAAAGTTTATAAATATAACGAGAGAGGAGAAAAGGATAGAGAAACGTTAAACGAAGGGAAAAGTTCCATCGACGTTTCTTGTTTAAGGCAACCAGGTTCGCGTAAGAAGCAGCCAAATTAAACAAAATTCCGTGGAAAAGGTGTTACAAGTTGGCACGTTCGAAGCGAATTTGTTCTCCTGCGTTCCGCGAGGGGCACACAACACATTCGAAAACTTGGATAACAATCTTCGTAAAAAAAATTGCGAGGAAGGATGAAAGTAAGCTGCGCGAGAAGTGGGAGAAATGTCAAAGGTCTTTAAACGTGGGTTGAAACGGCCATGGGAACATAAATTAGTCGCCTTTCGTTATCTGGCTAAAAGTTTCAACGTTGCTAACCGCTGAAACGCGACGCGGCGGTAACTGTCGGCTTCGGGCAGAGATTTCGGAAAAATTTCACCCAAAGATGATTCGAAATTTACGTTTATTACGCCGCAAGGAATACTCAATGATATCTCGTTAAATTCTCGTTGTGTTCGCGAAAAGACGAACAAGGTGGAAAATAATACACGACGACGACGACGACGACGACGACGACGACGACGACGACGACGCCATTGTTTTCGTTATCGTTTGAGAAAACTCATCGCTCGATACGATATTAGAGCAAACGTTTTTTAAACTCTCTGTTAAAATTCGACCGGTTTCTTCGCATTGAAAATTTTCGAATCTTTGAAATTTCGAGAACAAAGGAATAATATAGCAAGTGCCATTTTGCTCGCGTTACTAAATAAATGAGAAAACTGTTTCCCTTGTTTCAGAATGATCCGACTAGTCGAGATAGAAAGATCGGTTGTTCATTCTCGAATCGTAATGTGGCTGAAAGACGAAAGAGAGATGTGACCGATATTTTGACGTTCACGAGAGCGTGCAGGAACGCGTAGGAAGAGACTGCGGGGGAGTTGCAGCACACAGTGGCTCGGCCGACAGGGATGGAAAAAGAGGGAAACGGGATTGAGAGCGGTGGTACAGTACGGAACGATGACAAAGCGGGGAATAGGGGAATAGGGGAATTGCGAGTGGAAATGGAATACCGGTAGGGGGAAATAAATAGACAGACGGGATGTGGTAACGACGGAATTGTTGGAATCGAGCCGACGTAACCTGCTCTCCATTGGAAAATTTGAAGAAGAAATTAGCCAAGGTCCATCTTTTCTAATTAACGTGTATAAGTATGATTTTTTTCCCGTTCTTTTAACTGTGTATATCCAAGAAATTGTACTGTGTACTGTGTACTGTGTACTGTGTATGTAAGAAATTGTAAATGGGCTTGATTCGGATCAAGTTCATCCGTACATTTTCAGTGTCATCGATGATCATAAATGGGATCAGGCTCGTTTCTCGGCTAGTTGCAACACCTAAACTCTTCTGCTTCTTTTACTGCTTCTTCTAATAATTTTATTTGGGAAAAGAGAGTGACGACGCGAACAAAGGAAATTAGCATCCTATTCGGAGAAAATGGTATTTTCTACTAACGAGAATTGCGAGATCGATAGAAAATAGAAAAAAAAAAAAAAAAAAATTATTATATTATACAGTATGGTAATATGATAAAAAGCTAATCGATTCAACGAAGGAATCGTCTATCTAGAAACTACCAAACACCTCGATCGTCACCTAAACTTTCGTAAACTCTCGTTCCAATCTTACATCTTCTGCCGTACGGTCAGCATTCTCAAGACGCCACCCACCATCGTTCCAATCTCAACCTTCGACCCCAAATAAACTAGAATTCTATAAATTAGAAACGATTGGAAAGAATCGTCAGCTGCTATCGATCCATCCTCTCAACATTTCCTAAGGTAATAAAACATTTATCATATTATTAGAGGAAACGTATGGTCGTAAAAAGTTTTACGAGCAGGAAATAAAATCAAACTACCTGTAGCAAGAAATTCGAGTGTAATTACTTTCAACTTTTCTACGCCTAGTAAATCTTCCTAAGATACTGTCAACGTTAGTTGGAAAGTTTTCGAGTAACGAAGCCGAGCGAAACTCGAACAAAGTACCTGCAACAAGCTTGTCCAATCTAGTTTCTTCGTTCAGTCAAATTTTCCAAAATACCATCCTTATTTTTATACTCGGGGTGTGGAATTTTATTCCCATTCAAACGTTCTATAGCGTAAATCCATAATTCTTTCTGCGGACAGGTGTATCCCTCTGCTAGGTAATTAACAGTATGTAAAAACCGGTGCACGATCTAAAAGCAGATACGGAAACGAATTCGAACGAAGGGAAGAACGGAACGGAACGGATATAGTGGTCGGTCGTAGGTCTAAGGCGATAGAAACGAGAATGAGAGAGGGTGAGAGGGAGAGAGGATATGAATTCCGTTGGCATGGGGAAGCGCGCATGCGGCTGCAGTGGCACTCCAGTGCCCGGATCCTCAGTGCGATCCTCACCCGCGACGCGTCTAGCACGATTCTCTCGGCCCTCCCGGGAGTCCCGAGGGACTCTGGGTATCATCGCGATCGCCACTGCCTTCTCGACCGCTCTGTCAACCAATCGGGCGCCAAAGTATCGCGGATTCCATGAAAAATCGATTCCCATTTGTTTTTCTTCCATCTTTTTTTCTTTCTCTTTTTTCCTTTTCTTTTCCCTTTTCTTTTTCTTGCTGGAATACCTTCATCCGGGAATAGAGGAAGAACACGTGCAATTCTATGAAAATCGCAAATGAATTTGGCGGTAAGGAAAGGAAAGGAAATCCGGATGAACGTTATCGCAGTGGCCGGCCATTCTATCCGTACGTTTACTTCGAAAAAATTATACAAGCACGGCATCTTTTACTATATTCGCTTACCGTTGCTCTATACTGCTCGGTACATATAAACAACTGTTTCGTATAATTACGATTATTTTATACGAAGGGACATCGATGTTTCGGACCGATCGAACGAGTTATTTATCAAATATTCATCAAACGGGTTATATGATTGTGAATCGTGCATCAATGTTGACTTCGGTTCACTTTTACTTTAATTAAAACAGATGGATTTTTATGGGTAACGAGGGTACGGTAAAGTGCAATTGTATTCTTTTTCCTTTTTTTTTTTTTTTTTTTTTTTTTTTAAACAGAATTTAGTGGCAGTTCGTTGATTTCATTTTGAAAACGAGGTCGTTTGCAAAAGGACATAGACAGGTAAAATTGTGTGTGTTCATTTTGTGTTTTTCTTTGCCACCTTGAAAAGAGTTTAGCGCATTAGATTCATTGATATCATTTTACGAAGGTCGATTTACGCAACGTTTCTTTCCTTTGATGGTTGAATATTTGCTACAAGATTTCAGGCGTATCGTTGCTTTCATCTTGAAATCAGTGAATTTTAAAAGTTAACGAAGAATATATATAGAATAAGAACAAATATAGAATAACGTTCTCCTTCTTCTCTGAAAAGATTTTGCTATGAAATTTCGTTTCTACAAGTTGTTCCTTGCTAGTCAGATATTTAGTAAAAATCGACCTGTTATACGCGTATACGGTCCGCTGTTAGCATCGATAAGATGGATTTTAAATTAAAATGCTTAAATATTTGATCCAATCGTTCTTTTTGCTGTTTTGTTGTCTTCCATCGAGTATAGTAATAAATAAAATAGATTCGTTAAATAGATTTGGTTAAATTAAATCGGATTATCACACTTACACTCTGTACACTTGTTATTTTTCGAGGATAGTAATAAACGTGTGTATTGTATAACAGAGATTCGATGATTAACCTTGAACGGATTGCCAAATTAAACGTTGTAAGTCTTTCTTTCATCGATGAGTCGACAAGATTTTGTAGAACAAGCCAGTTGCGAAACACGAATACGAACATAATTGAACAGACGCTGACAGAAACTGTTACAATATGAAAATGTTAAATTAGAAAAACTCTCACATCTTCTAACCTCTAAAACTCGACAATCACTCCATTTACATATGTACGTACGTACGTACGTACGTACGATATATTTATATTCCTATATGCAAATATATATGTATGTCCCTATGTACAATATATCACAGTGTCCAATTAGGGCAAATTGTCATTTTAGTATAAATTACAATCGTTTCGAATGGTCGAAAAATTTCATAACGCCCGAAACTTCAAAATCATTGCTTTCGATCGAACCTACATTTAGGTAATTATTAAATTCGCGCAATTACATAAACATCCATGTATCCCCTTTCCTTTGCGTCGACATCACGAGATTAATTATCAGCTGCGCGAGCGTAGCTACAGTTGATTTTACTCTTATCGTTAGACTCACCGACGAAACGTCCATCGAAGAAGCGTTGCGTTTTAATTAACGAATCGCAATTGACAGCGTTTCTCCATTCCCCCACTATGGTGTGTCGTAGATTTGCGAAATTTCCTTATCTCTATTCACCGTAAAGGTGCAGCTCGAGAGCTCGTTTCCGGCGCTGGTGCGACCCTTCGTGTCAGCGCCTCCATTATCATCCATCAGGACGTGTCCTGATGGAGGGCACGGTCCACTTTTTCACAACGCACTCACAACGCTCATACTTTCCATTCGTATCGACTCGAAAATGAAAATCTCATTTTTCCTTTTTTCTTTTTGCCAGTTTATATATCCCTATAATTAAATCGTGGTAACTTGTTGCCTCGAATTATTAGTAGATTTAGTGGGATCAATGTGAAATTCGTTAGTTGCAGAGCAATCTGATCCGTTATATTTCATTGGAAATCTCTTAAATCCTTAAAAAGTCAACTCTGGGACCAATCATTCCTACGAATACTGCTTCGAATCTTCATATTCGCTAATTATTAAGCAACAAATTCTAATAACGAAATAAAAATGAAACATCAAAGAATGCCATGCAATTGATCTGAAATTTTAAACCGAATCGTTGTTTCAAAATCGTAGAAATTCCAGTCGATTCAGGGGAAAAAGAATATAGAGAAACAGTAATAAAAAAAAAAAAAAAGAAGTTTATCGAGCGTCCATAGCTTTCATTCTTGACAGTTTCCCGATGGTTTCTCTGAAAAATGAACGATCGTTAGCGGCAATCGCAGAATCCTTCAATTTTATTCGTAGAACCGACTTAAGCTCGTTCGTCGAGAATAATTGTACAAACGTAATTTAAAAATGAAAAGGGCAAAAAAAAAAAAAAAAAAAAAAAAAGAAAAAAAAGAAAAAAAAAGAAAAGAAAAAGAAAAAAAGGAAAAGGAGCAAAGGGGAAAAGGACGCGTGATTCGCCGTCATCAGTGTCCACGCGTTCGATCGAAGGTATACACGTTATTATTACTTTGTTTTTGTACGAACAGCCATCATGAAATGATCGTCGTTGATCGTACACGCAATTTCCAGACTGTAGATAGATGTATAATTAAAGCCAGCGATTAGTAGTCGAACGCGACGATGCTTAACTCGCTGCCACGTTTTCTCCTTGAATTATTCACTCTGTAAATGTTTTCTCTCTTATGTCGACCGATACCGGTTCCTCGAGCAGCTTTCCCTTCCACGTCTTTTCGCTTGTCCTCTTTCTTTTTCTTTCTTTCTTTCTTTCTTTCTTTTTTTTTCTTTTTTTTTTCTTTTTTTTTTTACCATTTCCCCCTTTTTGGTTGGGTACCGGCGGAATTTAGCATTAAAACGATGTATTATATTAGCGGATCGCTGTTTCAAATAGATAAGAAAAAGTAATCCTTTACGAAGAGGATGACACACACGTTAATTAGAATTTGATACCGTATTTGATGGTTCCGTAATGGTAGATTACGTAAAATCGTTCGATTAAGGAACATTTAACGATTTCAGTTAATTACGATGCACATTTGCGCAAGCGGTAGCAAATAATCAGTTTATCTGGCAAATGACCGAATTGCCAGTGTTTCTATCTAAGTATCGGGCCATTTGTAAAATCGAGCTTGAATTTTTAAGCGATTGGTTAATGGGCAACGAAAATTAATTTCGCTAATGCGTCATTTCGGCCATTCCCGGGCTGCCAATCAACATTCGAATTAATTTCTTCTCCGATTATCACTGGGCTTAATGATAAAACTACTTGTCGATTTGGTTCTTATAACGTGTATCAGAAATAACGGTCCCCTTTAGCTAGTGGAAACGTCCAACCGAATGATGGATCGATCGATTGATCGATGGATTCAAAGAGAACAAAATTTGACGCCATTACTATTCACAGACCGCAGGGGAAGAAAATGACAAGTAGATGGCGAATATTTATGCAAATTCATAGTTTTATGTACGTGTTGAAAAACTGAATCATACACGGTATGTATAGCATACGTATAGACAGCTGTTTTACCGATTAAATATAATTAGCTGTTCGATAGAACACGCGATTAGCGGTGTTGTTTCGTCTTGGACGGATGAATCAGGGGTAATCGCAATCCGGATCAGATCTTCGAAAATAGCCCTTAACCTAGTGCCACGATGCCGTCGATTATGCAATGATATCGGCCGGTTGTATCAGCACTTTCTTTATCCGACTGCGGAGTGTAGATACCTCGACGCACACGCCAAAATACGTATGCTATGTATGGACTGAAGCAACAACTGTGTCCATTTCGGATATTTCCGTTACTGGTAATAATATAAAAAGCCGTTGTGAAAAAATGTTATACATATACGAATCTTGCACAGTGATAGAGGTGGACGCGAACATTTTTTGTGTGCGCGAAGGCATAGAGGAGATTTCAAGATCATCTATATCTTTTAAATGCAAAACCGTGTCTTTTATCGGTTTGTCGGGACAACTTCAGTAAGTTATCATTGGATATTATCCTCCAGTTATCCTAAATATCTTAAAAAGAAATAACACGTAGTCTTTGTAGTTGGTTTTTGTCTTTTCTTTTCTTTTCTTTCTTTCTTTCTTTCTTTCTTTCTTCTTCTTTTTTCCGTTTTCTCTTTCTTGATTACAAATTCCAACATCGAGCATTATCAAATCAAGGGGTTCTTGACTTTAGGTTTAGGGCGTTTCAGAGACTATGCAAGTATTGGAAATTTGTAGCGGTAAAAATTTCGAGTACTCGAGGCTTTCTTTGCGATTTCGAATTCGAATGCCAAACTATTTTTAATGAAATTACAGGGAACTTTGAATGCCAAAAATTTTGAATGTTTAAAGTTTCTTCGTGTCTCGATGTTTTAACGTGAGAAATACATCTAGTATTAGTGGTGTATCATATTCTCTCTAGTATTTTCACTTTATAACTGAAATCTTGAGAATTTCAATATACATTCGATATACAACTAGAATATCATAATATTACCACTATCAGTATGTTAGAATTTTCCAAATTTCAAGCTGTTCCGAACACAAAATCTCAAAGCGTGATCTTAAAAATTCTGAAACTATCAAATAGTCGATTGCTTTGGCATATCGAATCTCTAATGGAAATAAAAAAAATTGAACGATGCCTGAACGTGTTCGCAGCATTCCTTTCGCCGACATCGTTTACCCGGGCAATCCCCGTAGAATTTTCCCTGCAATGGAAAATATTTGCCGCGTAATGTGTATACCGAGGGAACGGATCTTGCCGGTAAATAAAACGGAAACGCAAATAAGATGAAATATGAATCGGGCGAGATCGCTCCGAGAAGGAAATGTTTCTCAACGATAAGAGCTAGATTGCTTGTACTGGATGCGAGACGCGTTTCGGACGGTTACCTACCTACGGCTGAAAAAATATTTGCTTAAATCGAAAGTGCAGGCAGTTGCTGAACGTGTCAGTTAGACAGAGACAATTTTCCTGCGTCGCGTCGCGTAGTGTCTTTTAACCAATGTCTCGATATTAACGATTCTAAACGATCTTCTGACGCATTTCCAATCACTGACGTTTTCTTTACACGTTTTTCTTTATCGGAAGCTTTAAAGGGTGAAACCAGGCTTTTAGAAAATTCTACTCTCAAAAGACATTTAAGAGCTTTGAACCGTGAAAATCCATTTATGTTGTTTACTAACCGGAAATTGTTGAAAGTTAACCAAGGCAGATAATTCTACTTTGGTCCATTTTGTTGCTTGCAAATATATATAAACATACGTATATGCATATGATATAATTTACTTTTAACAGAAATAATTGGATGTATTTAAAAACCTATAAATTCCATGTTTAAGTAAAGAAATCGATCTATCAAAGAGATGGTTAATCAGAATGACGAGTTAATTCGTCTAGCACGGTTAACAGGGTAAACGATCGACGCTTGAAATCCTTAAACCCTGCTTAAACTTGTCGTAATACATACTTGAAGAACACCGAGCGAACAAGTTTCCGTTAATCTCGTCATCAATTTCAAATTTCTCGCCTACCGGAACAACTTTATCCCCTGCGATGTGACGCGACTCTATCTTAATCGGTCGCACCGTTCCCTCCAGAAACAGAGGATCGTGCGAATAAAAAGGAAAAGAGCAAAGGGAAAGGATCGAAGAGCGAGAAAGGAGAAAGAAGAAAGAAGAAAGAATAGAAAGAGGAAGAAAGAGAGTGGACTTTACGCGAAATCTTTCGGCACTGCCACCTCCATCCCAAGCATCCGAGAACTCGCTAACTTATATATCCTACCTTTACCTACTTTGCTTGACGGCTAGATTAAGATTAAAAGATGACCTCGAGCCTCGCAAGACTTTCGGTCTCCAGTCACGTGTACGACCTTCCGGTTCTTTGTTGAAAATCCCACGAGTCTCTCTCTGCCATTTCTTCTTGTTCTTTACCCGAGGAAACTTTGCATTTATACCTTGATTAGACGATATTTAACCTTCATCTTCGCCAATCTAGCCTAAAAATATCGTTTGCGCCGTCAACTGTTCGAGACAAAAGGTAGCTCGGTGTTTATGCGGAAAAATGACAGACGTATCGGCTTGCCGGCAAAATAGAATGCACCTAACTCTCCTTGTAGGTATAGAGCTATGATAGCCGCGCATCTAT
Organism: Bombus dahlbomii; assembly: GCA_037178635.1. Taxonomy (NCBI): domain Eukaryota; kingdom Metazoa; phylum Arthropoda; class Insecta; order Hymenoptera; family Apidae; genus Bombus; species Bombus dahlbomii. Next base: position 212,846 of record CM074110.1, on the reverse strand, counting down.
CGAACTATGGATATACACGCGCACCTGCGTGTGTGTATATACATACGGAGTATGTCCGCAAGTAGTAGGTCGGTAGATGAATTCCCGCAACGAATCTCAACGGACAACGCAAATTTTCTCACATTTTCGTTCGGTAATTATGATATTATTTTTATATTATCTTATACTCTTCTATCTTTATATGTTATTTACGGTTATCGTTTGTTTCGTTGTACTGTCGTCGTTATTATTATTATTACTATATTATTAAAATTTACCAAACTTCGACACAGTCGTGTTATTGTTACACCATTCGCATCATAATACGAATCTTTCCTTCCTCCGTACGAAACGTACCCATACGTTATGAAACATAGATAATGAACAACCACGCAAAAATAATCGTACAGCGGTACAGTGAAATTAGTACAGAACATAAAAAGCATACCTCTTAATCCCGTACGCTACATATTTGATTTATTTACAACTCATTTTGTCCTGCATTCTAATTCTATGTAAGCTTCACCATTTGAAAATTTGAAACACGAGTGCTATTTTAATCATAAATAAATTCTCGCTCATTTTCATCGCCAGGCGAGATCATTACTTTGCAATTTATCATCGACGCGAGCCAATGGTTTTATCGGTAAAAGGATTTCTCGATCAACGGTCGTGGAAGCTCGTTTCACGCGGAAAATCTATCCCGGCCGGTCGGTTTACTTATTTACGCCGCTCGCTCGTAAAAATCCAAGCGACTGTCGCTTGTGCGAGGCAGAACGGAGAAACATTCGCGATAAATGTTGCGATTTGTTAAACATGAGCCCGGTGTTTCGCTATTATTAACAGACGCTACTGGTAATCATATCCTCTTGATGTTTGGCTATTATTACAAATAGAGCTACTAGTAATAACAGCGAAACACCAAGAAATCTTAGGGCAATATTAACACGTAGAAACAACGGGGAGAGAGAAAACAGCTGAGAAGTAGAAGGAAACCGGATGAAATGCGAGTAAAGGAAGATATCAAGAAGGGAAAAAGAGAAAAAGAGAACAAAGTAAATTGAATAATAAATGTACGATACTGTTTTGGTTACTACAACGTTAAACGGAACAAGAGTTGCTGCAAATAGTCGATAGCATTTGAAATGTTTTAATCGATATAATTTGTTCAGATAAGATATATATAGATAGATACGAGGAAATAACCAGATGCATAATTCAACGAGAATACAAATTTCTTAAAGATAGAATTATCGTAAATTTTCATAAGCCGAGTATAATTTCATTATAGGTACGCATACATATGTATGTATAAAATATTTCATTTACTTGAATATTATTCGTATATTTTCTACGTTAGTAAGTAACAATAATTTGATGGTACACGTGAAATATTTTAGATATAATACGCGAGTTTCGAAAGAAACGTTTCATTCGCAAATATTTCTTATACTTTTCCAATATAAATCAATTATTAAAAAAATAAACATCTATATAAAGATAAAAAAAAAAAAAAAATAAAGATCTATATGCTAAATACACCGTTGCAGGATTCACTAGAATTCCGTGTCACGTGTAAATATTCATAGGAATTCCTTATATTTGTACAGAACCGTTTCTTACAGAACCGCTCTGAAATCTTTTCGCTTCTGCCTGTTTAATTGCTGCGATAGAACTATTCACAGTAGCGATACGTACGATCTTCTTAGCAGCTTATTAGTCAAATTTTTCATTAATTATTTCTAATAAAACAGCAATCCCTGCTTCAAAATTCCATGAAGATTTCCGCAGAACGATCATTCTTCCATTCGAAGAAACATGCCAACCCCTTTCGTGTTTTTATTACTTACGCAAAATTACCAAGACTTATACTCGATAAATTAATAAGATCCTATTAAAACAATAGTTGTTCGATTCAAAGGGATTTACGTATAATTTGAACGTGCTAACAGGCCGATATCAATGAGTACAGCCTCGACGCACGGCTCAAAGGCGCCAGATATAACGAGCTACCTGGCTTCTTACCCTCTACACTGCTATTTGCATCTCGTTCGCGTCACACCCCCTTCAAGAAACGACGCGATTCGAACAAACGATCGCGACCAGGCAAGCAGAAACGCTCGAGGTACGTATTGCTGCAGCTTGCTAATTGACGATACCGTTTAATGGTAGTAACGATTATGACTGTGCCTGTAATTAACGAGTATGATAATTAATGCTCAACATGTAGCATGCTGATTGCAAATATCGACGGCTGTCCGTAGGAAATCGTCTCTCTCTCTCTCTCTGTTAATTCGTAATTAACTTCACATTGCAACACTTGTTGGAGAACTATTTTTCTTCGCGATAATTGTCTTCCGAGTCGCTTGAAACGTCGTTCGATTCTCGATCGAATTGTTTCTATTCGAAATAAATCCGAAATAAATCCGAAATAAATCCGAAATAAATCCGAAATAATCGAATTAGTAATTATTAGTTTAGGATAAAAATATCTTTCTATACTTGTGGTATTTCAAACATCGAGAAAGATCCAAGTATGTAATATAATAGAATATAGATTCGTTGGGTTTATATTTTATCGGCGCGACGTTATAAGTAGAATAAGACTGTTTCTGGTCAGGTAGTTCGGATTATCAAAATAGAATTATTCTTTTCCCAATGGAGATCTGACGTGTGTGGAATAATTTTCGCTTACGACAAGTTAAATATGTATTGGCTATTTCAAGCTAGGCTGTCTCGTTCCGTTTTAATTCGTCGTTGATAGATCGTTGATAGAGTAAGCAATGTAAGCCGAGTATCCGTGTTTTTGACCAGACCGTGATAAAGATAGAATCGTTCTTCGTTTAACAGAAATCGAATAATATAAAATAGATTTAATTTGATAAAAAAAAAAAAAAAAAAAAAAAAAATCATCCGAAACTCGAGTAGTCATATCTTTTAACGATAAATATATTAGAGTATGAATAAAATAGATTTTCCAAGAATGAAATTACACCATTCGGAAACTAAAGTCTCCTGAGATCCTAGTTTCGTAAAAAAGGACGCTGGTATAATGATTCGTTACTTCGATTACACGATTCGTGTCCTAGTTAAAACGAAGATTCCACGCTGCTGAGAAGCTTTCGACATGGGACGACGCGATGCAAATATTAAATTAAGACGTCGCGTCGGTGGAACAAGTTTCACCAGAGCTTTGGGGCCAATTTAAAGCCACCTTTGGAAATTGATAAGCTCTTTCTGGATCCTCGTTTAATTGCAGCTTGTTTCGTAGCTCCGCACCTACTGCTTCTTCTTCTTCTTTCTTCTTCTTCTTCTTCTTCTTCTTTCTTCTTCCTTCTTCCTTCTCCGCCACCTGTCTCCTCCCTTCTTCGTTCTCGTTGTCTCCTCGAGCAACTTCTGTTTTAAATTAAACAGCTTCGACGGGTAAAAACTGTTGCCTGAATCGGTCCAACACTCGGTTCCGCCAGTAGATCGAACCAAGTTTCTCGTAGGCTTTCCAAGAGATTCGAATACGACGAAAAAGATTAATATTCAATTATTAACATTGCTGAGGACGCTGCATTTTTTGTTCAGGTAATTTACATTATACGTAGTATATTTATCATTTTGATGCAATTTTTTATCTGGATAAAATAATATATAAGTCGTTTTATTTATATTTTTTAATTATACTACGTTCACACAACTTCTACGTATTATTTTATTTCCTTGTTCTTATTGAGTCAACCTTGATATTACTTGTATCTTTTGCATAGATTTGTAAATTGAATTGTGTAAATCGTGTAAATCGTGTAAATCGTGTAAATCGTGTAAATCGTGTAAATTGTGCAATACATGCAACATATATACTATTCCAGTTGTTTTAATTTCGTAATTTCTCGGATGGTTATTGCGAATTCGAACGAAGTTGTATATGAAAAAGCAAGAGATTTTCTTTCCACAAGATATCCTAACGTACTGACAGATCGGTGAATTATATATTAAAATTCGCAGGTTTGTAGAATAATGGCACGCGTGTGAGCTGTTTTCAGGCAACGTTGTTTTCGATGATCGAGCGCGGTTTTACCGACTTAATCCTCTTGTTCCAATTTACCGTGGTCAAAAGACACTTGTTCTCCGAAAATACACACAAACAAAATCGATCCAAGCTGAATTACTCGTACGTGTTAATCTTTAATCGTTCTAAGCCCTGAAATAATTTTAATAAAATTTCTACGCAACATATTCATTTCGCTAAATTTACCATCGTTTTATGTCGTTCAATTTTTCTGTTTTTAATAACGCGTAATATACTTTCGCAAATATCGTTCTTTTTTTCTATAGAGTTCTCTAAGCAGATTAAATTAACGATATAGGCTGTTAAACATCAATTAAGCTTCGACCCAATATCTTTCGATACAATTCTTTAAAACCTTCACTTTCCTAAATATAAAGTTCGATAAACAAATTCATATTCTATTATATACACAAATTTCCTATCCTAAATTTATTATTTAATACATATATCTGTTCCACGAATCTACATCTTATTGTATTCGAAACCTATAACCTTTCTAAATCATCTTCAGTTTCACCGGATCCTTCTTCTTTCTTTTTAACATGGCAGTATAATTTATCTTTAAAGTTATCTTTTGTAAAATTTCACACAAACAAACTCTCTATTCCCCTACGACTCGACAAACTTTATTCCTGTCTAAATATAAAAATCTCAACTCTCTCTCCGATACATACTACGTCTTCTTGTCTTCCCCTTGATCCAAAACATTTAATGAAACGTAAAATAATTTCTCGAAAATTTATCAACTTTTCATAACACGCCCTTCTTTTCCAGATACGAAATATCAAATATTTCAAAATATTCCACATCCTACGTTCCAGGAAAAATTGAAAAATTCGCTAGAAGGATTTCCCCAAAACTTCTCAACATTTTTTCAACCTTCTTCAACGGCCTCATTCATCCAACATGTCATTCCTTGCTAAATGTCGGATCTCAAAACGCCGAATCGATCTCTATTTCCTTTCGCATTCGAAATTTCTACGCTCCTGCGAAATAACCGCATCAAAATCACGTCAATTCCTCTTCGGAACCGTTTCGACAAATATCCTATTCACCGTTATTCAACATTCGTGGCCTTTTACAGCGCAGCAGCAGTGCTGTCGAAGGATTTTGCTGTCAACTCATTTCGCGATCTTTATTAATGCGTATATTCCCCGGGGTGCACGAAGCGAAACGAGACGAAAGAAAGGAGTTCATATCACTCTTATATCTTTGCTCCTTCACATCCGTTTTCCTTCTCATTTCCTTTCTTAAAGAAAACATTAAAACATTTCACTATAATACCTTCTTACTAATATTTTATATATTTTATATTTTATATATATATATATATATATATTACATTCGTAATAAAGTTCCGTATTTTAGTAATCCTGGTAACGTCAACGCTAACAAAAGAATCTTGTCTTGTAGCAGTATTTTCAGTAACAAACGCAGTAATAAGGGGCGCTGGAAAAGAAACAAAACGCAGTACCCAGAAGGGCTACTGAAATTCAATCGTCTTCCACTCTATATAAACAACCGGTGAGTGAAACGTAATATTCTTCGTGTTTCGCAACGTTAATTCATAATCGCAAACGCGATTGTCATTTTATCGCAACTCTAATTCAAACCGTAATCATCCTCTCGCGACGCTAATAAAAAAAAACCGCGATTTGCCCAATGGGATGATGAGACGATATATAGATCGGCCAGAAAAAAAAAGAAAAAAAAGGCCACTACTACAAATACTAAAAGCGAGCATAATGACAAAGTAGTAACAAAAATGACTTCCCATGCTCTGGATGACCCAGAGGATGGGGAGCCATTTAGTAGTTGCCCTCTTGAGCGGCAGTTTGCCGGGCCTCTTCGACTTATAAGCCTCTTCTTTCTTCGGGCGCAATGCCCGCTGGAACTTAAATCTAAGCTCGAGTCTTCCAAATCGCAAACAAAAAAAAAAAAAAAAAGAAAAAAAAGAAAAAAGAGAGAAAAAGAAAAAAAGAAAAAACCAGCAGCGATCGTTGCTCACTCGCACGTGCGTGCTCGAGCAATAAACGTTCGTTTCGAGCCGACTCGCGACCGCGATCGCGAAATTCGAAAAATCGATAGGCAAAACCAGAGACGAGAGCGTGCTCTACTCGTGCCAGTTTCACCGTCGATTTTTCAAATCGGATTTCCAGAAACAGGTTGGTCACGCGAAAGTGCGCCTACCCGACCAGAGACTGTCTCAACCTGCCCGGCCCTATCTTCTTCTAATTAACAAACACACCAGAAAGTATACTACCTATCCTACCTAGCGCTATATTTGAAAAATAGCAAAACGGGCACACCAACACGCTCGCTCCACGGTTCTCAAGCAAACGCTCGGGCGTAAAGGTCGTACACTAGAGAGGACGTCCCGGGACGCCTCCGACACCCGAGCTTAACAAACAGCATGCACACTCTAAGGTACGTACCATTTTCCTGAAATCGACTGACGAAGGCTAGTGACCATTGCGCAAAACGTGATAGAACGCGTCTAAAGAAATTATCCCGTTGGAATAAATGTAAGTAAACTTGGAGTTATAATTGTAATATACGGCACTATTAAAAGCGTGGTTGTTACACGTTATATGTCTCGACATTTTCAATATTCTAAGTCGTAGCGAACGAAAAATACGACGCGATTCCACATCCTAACCGCACAGACGCGCGCTCACGCAATGAGAAATTTTTGCATTAATTATGGTCATCGTGCCGAATGTCTCTCTCCCATTCGAGTAGCACCTGGACACGTGAATCAGATCCTGACAATGGGCACGGAAAGGGTTAAATCTGAAAATCCTCATCTAAATATATGATTAGCTTGTTCAATTTCTATTTAACGCACTAACATTCTCCGATTTTATATTTTATTACTCTGTTTTGAGATTATAATAGCTCTACTTTATTAATTTAATAAATCACTGAAATTTTAATATTACAAAAAATAAAAAAAAAAAAATTAATCGGAGAAGAACTAAGAATCGATGAAATGAAACAACTGTTTAAATCGAAACGTATTACTAAGATAGAAATAATCTCAGGCGATCTCTTCGTCGAAGCGATTTCTCGAAAATGTAAAAGCAGCGTTCAAAATTATTGCTTCGAGTCAAAAATCTGCCTGCCGCGAAGTTTCCTCTTGCACATAAAACTTTACGCCGTCTTGTACGAAAAAAAAAAAAAAAAAAAAAAAAAAAAATGAATTTTAACTCACATTTTAAACTCTATCCAAAGTCAAATAAACGAATGTGAATGGAAATCGTGTCACGTATAGAAAATTAAATTCAATTATTATTATTTACTGTATCGTGCATTGCCTATTATCGTCATTATGATTGAGTGACGATTGCAGCTTTCGTAACAACGAAATCGGAGATCATTTCGATATCTCTCTTGCTTACGCTAAAATTCATACTTGCGTCATACCGATATATTCGTGTAGATATTTGCCTTTTGCAAATATTCTCACTCGATATACTAATATACATATTTACAAGTACCATGAATTTATTCTCAAATGTGTACGTTTAAATCAACTATTAAGAAACTAATTATTATAATCGCGATGTGCAAGAAGACATCCTAAACTAATCCTATCCTAGACTAATAAATCTGAAAGAAGAATGTTACTACTCGCGGGTATAAAAAATACCCGCGATCACTATGCTCGCAGAAAATTCTACGTAATACAACCAGTCACCCGTGCCGATTCGAACCTTTCATCCTACGACATGATTGAGTGACCGGAGGAACAGAAATGCATGCGACTCACCCGTCCGAAGCGGAGAACCAGAGAACGTTGGCGCTATCCCAGCTGATATCATCAGGAAGACCAACATCAGGCAGAAACCCTTGAAAATCCAACGGTGGAAACAGAAAAACAGCTTCTGAAAAGCCTGTTACAAAACAAAACACGATCGATGGTTGCTAATTATTTGAAAATTTGAAGATAATGAAAAATGAAAGTTTATTAAATCGGTAATTTCGATAAATATATAAACTGAAACTCTAATATAAAAGTTTCAAATCTACGTGTTAAGAATTTAATGATTTCTTAAATATGTTGGACGTTTGTTTAGACGTTAGACGTTGAAACATTAACACTCTCTTTATCTTAACGAAAGAATAACCTGAGATGAGCCTAACCTTCAAAATTGTCAATCAAATTCTACATCTTAATCGATAATTTTCAAATTATATAGGCAAAATATATAGAATAGACATAATCGAAGTACGATATATGAAGATACTTACGTTCTTGGCTTTTCAGCCACCGTGATATCAATCCCAAAGAACACGAACAAGCTGCAGCTGTATCTGTAACAAAACATAAAATACAGTTTTAGCTTTTTAAATTACCGATCGTTTTTATTTTCTAATTAACAATAATTCGAACAAAATATAGAAAATTGGACAAATTGAAATACTATACGTAAAACTACTTACGCTGTTGAACTCCTGGAGAGGCCCCGTCCCCTTGATGAGAGATGCACTGACTGTAATACCGAAAACCAGCGTTCAAAAAGAACACATATATAAAAAAAGAAAAATAAATGACTACGTTGCGTGATTATTTGGTTGAATTTAATCGAAACTATCGTGATTTGAAAATAATGAAAAAATCTTTTGCGTAACAAACACTGATTCTACAAACCGCATTGCGCGCGATCGCAAATATTCTTTGAAAATAAAGTTGTGTAATGGCGGGCTGATTATATTTTACAAGGTGCAGGGGGGGGGGGGTAGAGAGAGGCGTAAAAGAAGCGAAGAAATATCGTTTCGATATTTTTCTTCTTTTCCCTATCGAACGTTTATCTAGAATATTCTGTTGTTCCTCTACGCTTGAAAGATTATTATGAAGAAAGTGGAATAAGCGTGAAAAATATTAGCTGAGAGTTACAGGATATTTCTCGGTATCGAACAAATGCTTACGAACACCGCGAATGCAATGCGATATCATTTGCCAGATTTATACTGTGAATATTCGTTATCAGAGTACGAAATATACACTCCACTGACACACTGTGATCGTGTATTATAAATATTCGAAAATATTTGCAAGAATTAGAAAATTCACAACTAAACGTTCTCTAGAGAATACTGAACAAACGCGCGCGAAACGTTGCTTTGAAGCATTCGAGCCTACTAGCGCGCCACCTCTATGAAAAAAATATAAGCTACGAATTTGCAAGTATATGACGTTAACTGTAGCGAATTCACATAATATTGTAAAATAATTTGAATTCGATATACGAATGTTACGATATCTATCGAAATAAGTTTAAGCTATTTTTATTAAGATTTCCATGTTTCAAACTCTGTCTACACGAAGCTGTCGTTAGATTATCAATAATTCTATATCACAGATTACATTGAAACGATGGGATAATTCGTTAAAAATTCGTTTGAAGCAAAAGAATAATTTCGAACGTTCGAAATGGAACAATGATTTATTTAATCGCCGTTACTTTCGTCTTAGTATTCAAAATAATTAAGAAATTATTTATTACGAAACATGTATCGAATATATTTTCAAATAAATACTCACGTTGGAACAAAAAGACAATAGAATCGTTCATACGTCACTTTCTTAGTTAAAATAAATTAAACCTTACCAAATGTCCAGGAAAATTCGTCGGATTGATCATTAATCGTCGTTACGTCCATATATTAATATTCGTGTTACTTTTAATATTATCCCTGCTATCGATCGATAACCTGCACGAAAAATAACTAAAAGTTAAAACAAATGTATAAAATAATTAAATGAAAACACAATGAAACTGAGATCTTGTTACAAAGGCTTACGACAGAAGGTACCGGTAGTAAAATCATTTGATAAATAGACGACTGAAGAGACATTAAGACAAAAAATTTCTTAAAACCACTTAACTTTGTTGCTTTGATGTTCGAAGAATCGTTAAATAGACGTGTATTAGTTGAACGATATTAATAACGTGATATAACGATAGTAAAAATGTAAGGTAGAAACGACGCCACCGAAAGCACGCGCCAGTAGGTTAGAATACGTTAGAAATCTGACGCAACGCGACCCATGTTATCGGCACGAAATGAGACGACCGAATGACTTCTCGAGCCTTTGTCTCGCTATTCAATTTCTAAAGTGGTGGGAGGTCGTACGAGCTTGTGGCACAAGCAGGTACGGAAGATCAAACGATCAACACAAAAAAAGAAAAAAGTGTATACATTTGCATATACGTATTTGTAATTCGTGTTCTACGCAGCGCTTAGATGAATTCAAACAAAGCATACATCGCCCGCAATATTTATATCCCGTACAATGTTTACATCGATCTTTCTAAACATGGTACGATAATTCGTAGCCCTACTGGCAGCATTCGGTATCAAAGATCGATATTGTATTTTTACGTAACTCTACATAATATTTGCAAATTATTTTATGCATTTGTACAACTTTAAGTTTCTCATAATTACGTAAACACATTCGCAGCCAATTTGGAATATTTTCAGTATACATATGTACGAATACATTTAAAATAATATAAATTGAAAAATTTTATAAATCTATAATGCAATTTTTAGAGAACTTACTTGCTAATCATTTATATATAAACATAAACATAAACATAAACATAAACATAAACATAAACATATACATCGTAGATATATCGTATATCTAATAATGTATAATAGTAAATTAGACAAACTAAACAAATTCTTTGGAGAAAGTATTTTTGTAAACAGGATTATTCATTAATTGTGAATTAACCTTGCTATTTTTATAATATAAATTTATTATTAAAAAATTATGTAAATTATGTAAATATTTATGTAAATTATGATTTAGGTAGATATATACATACTATTTATCTACAGAATTGAACGTTGTAAAAATATTTTTCTTAATTTTTCTTTCTAACAAAGAATGTAAAATTTTACTTATATGGAAAATAGAAAATTTTCGAATTGGTAAAATCGTTTAAAATCCAAAGAAATTACATAAAACTCGAATATATGAAATTACGGTTACGTATTGCTTTAGGATTTTTATTTCTTATTGGCAGCAGTTGATATTAATATGTATAGAAAATTGAAAGGAAAAACACTGCAGGGAAGAAATGTTGAAAACATTCATAAGCACTCGTGTATTATGAATTTATGAATCTGCAAAATACTAGACTACTTTTCGACACTTTGTGCTGCGTGTGGTAAATAAATTGCGAACGGTTATGCAAATTAAAATAATCGTTTACCGTGAAATCATATGAAATTTGTCCGTAAATCGAAGCAACGAATGGTCACGTTCGGCAACCGCCGCAAGCCTCACCTCGAGTCACTATCGACATTATCGATGAGAAATGCATTCGAAGGTTGGACGAGTAGAAATGAAATCATGGATAACGATCTGTCCGGAAAGTTTTCAAAATCTACAAGTTATTTTTCTAGTCTCGTTTTTTATTTCCGAACGAGTGATTTCGAGACTCCGATGAATCGATTCGCGATTTCCACTCGCGATTCCCACTCGTAATCCGCGCAAAACAGCATAGAAAGGATTATTCGATGGAAAGATTCGTTAGATCTTTAATCCTTTCATCAGTACCGATGATGAAAAAACATTTTGATGCTCGTTCGGTCGATATTTCCTTTTGCATATATTTCTTATTTCTTTGTATAATTTTTGCGAAACAATGAAATACATAGGCTGATCTTAGGTTTTTATATCTTGCTGGAAGGATTGCGACGAAAAAGAATTGCTTGAAAACATAAATTACGACGAGTTAAGAACATAAACGGTGATAGACCTTTTGGTGTACAGATCTAGTGGAATTCTAGTAGAAAATCGAGTAGAGTAAGATAAGATTTTCAAAGGATCGTTACTACTTACTATAGGCTCCTTTAAAGAAAACACGCTACGGAAAACAATAAATTTCATATCTAGAATCTAAAGCCATGAAAAATTAAGGCCAGAAAGGGTGCCGATCAATTGCGAGGGCAAAGCATTAGACGAAACATTTTCATTCGTCGAGAACAACGAAGAGTAAAAGCTATCTCTCTGTCGAAATATATAAACGCATGCTTCATATAATTGAGGATGACCGAAAGGAACACACACAGGCGTATACAATGTCGACAAAGTTCTTCTTTTAGCAAGTTCACGTTTACGAAAGCGTTCCGTCTATCATTAATTAGGTTCTGGCAGCGCGCGCGTTCCTACACATAGATACACAGCCGCGTAACGGTTTTAAACGAATTGTTTCGGTGTTAACCGACTGGGATGCAACCATACCTTATTAGGAATTTCTGTTAAATTAAATGCTGATACCCGCTGACATTTCGCTGAGGTTACAGTATTTCCTATTTTGCGTCGAAGGTAACCAACCAATGTAACGAGCATGGTTCTGTGCCCTCTCGCTCTTTGCCTGGTAATTCCGATTATTTGATTTTCCAGAGGAATCGTAGCAGCGAGAAAACATTGCTGCATCAGTTTTAGCTAAATTCGAGGATAGGTAAGCAAGAGATTTTTCATGTTTTCGATGCGTCTGGAGAATCGAGAATCGAGAATCGAGAATCGAGAATCAGCAATCGATGATTTTGTTTCGCTTCCTTCGTTCTTTCGGATTTAATATAAATTTGGTGGAAATTTTATTTTCTATTTATTTTTTGCGAAGCTGTGTCGGCTGAATTCTTCTGAATCGGCAACAGGATGAAAATTTCCGTCAGGCCGAACAATTAGCGCTGCCAAGTATCACGGATCGTTAGACTCTGTACCGAGAATCTCGATTCTGAAAGATCCTTTATGATACTTGCTACAATTAAAATGCATAATGAAATGCTTTCTAATAAATGAAATTATTTCTCTAACAACGAGCGAGTCTCGTTACTTTGCTTCCTAACACTTTGCGAAAAATAGAAAAAAACCACAAATATTATAAGTGATCGATAAGTTATAGTAAGATCTTGAATCATCGCACATTATCATTATAATCTTTTAACGCCATAAGGGCTTATAAAATTTTTCGATAAAATAAGAAATTTAATGTACATAGTTAATAACCTCGGAAAGTTAATCTTCAAACACTCGACACTCTAACCTGTCGTACAAACGATTTTTATATGAAAAATAAAAACTAAAAGCGGAGTTTCAACTATCAAAATTTGTACATATATTTTTTTTTCTTTTTTTCTGTTTTTCTTTTTTCTTTTTTTCTTTTTTTCTTTTTTTCTTTTTTTCTTTTTTTCTTTTTTTCTTTTTTTCTTTTTTTCTTTTTTTCAGTAGAAAATTCATTTGAAATTTAATTTGTCCGATTCGGTATGGCCGAGCAAGTAGAATAGGTCTATGCTCGGTCAACCGATTCTTTCAATCTAATTTCCATAAATGCAATTCATGGAAGTTGGTTTTTGAATGATATTTGATATAAACAAAGTTTCAGATAAATTTGGAAACATTTAATTCATTCCATTTACCAAGAAAATTTCTACCGATATCCACGATACCTCGGTTGATGGTTGATCAATGTTTCCTGGTTAATTAGAGAACAAAAAAAGAAAGACAAAGAAACAAAAACGTATATACCGTCTAGTCCGTCGAGCGCAATTATTGTACGTTGACGATTTTCGTCGATGGTCGAATAAGGGAGAGGGTGGAAAAAAAAGGTGAAAAATCGCGTTGAAGACAAAAGCTGGACGTACATCGGTGAACAAAAATGGCGTGCCTTAATTCGTGAGGTGCAACCTTGCATGAATTCGCATTTCAAGCGATCCTTGTCCATCAGCAACGCGGTTTCCGGTTGCTGCGTGAACGAAATCATCTTCCGACCGCGATGCACACTCGGCTGTTCTCTCTCTCTCTCTCTCTCTCTCTCTCTCTCTCTCGTTACACTTCGTTCGAATTATGATAAAAATGAAACGTATTCGTTCTGAAAATTTTCATAATTTTTTATTCTTTCTCTAGGCATTTGGATATTTTTGATAATAGGATTAGTATTATACAGAGTTGAACTGATCTCTACTCTAGTTTTTATAACAAATAAGAAGTAACTTCTAAAGTTGTTAAATCTATTATATATACCATTATATAATATTATACACCATATAAAGGAAGAAGATTCGAATCTGCTTCTTTTTATATGTTATCTTTCATATGTTATGTGGAAACAGCAATACACATACATTTTCCTCACACACCTAACGACCTAAAGATCTCTGTTTTCTTTTTCAGATTCCACAAAGCACATGCCAAGAACACAAGAATTCTCCGTTTGAACAGGAGAACAAGGTCTATCAACTTGCTGGAAAAAATAATGCGAGCGAAGCGCATCAAGCAGGAGACGCGCTTCAGATTGCTGATGTACACGCTCCGCGCCAAGTGTCGCAAGATCATTTAGTCGATGTTGTCAGTGGCTAATCTTCTCAGAGGCAGATTTCTACTTGTTGTCGAACGAAAATCAATCGCAGTGGCTGTAATTTGTCTTCGTGATAACGATTATATTCGAACGTCGCGATAAAAATAACGAAATCGCTGCGTGTATCGACGTGCGTACCTATCAAATAATATACTCGTATGTGTAGTGATCGAGAGACCGGAAACCGAGGCTGAGGACACGGAAAAATACGCTCGTAATTGTAAGCTCCGCGGCTATCGATCGTTCCGCGGGGAACGTCGCCCAATAGGAGTCGTTGTTCGGCACTCGGCTTCGAGAAACACCTGGCCGTGCCCGATGCTGAATTTTTGGTTTCGTCGAAACACCGCGATTCGAAGAAACTCGATGAAAATTTCGCTTGCATCGAAATAGCCGGGTTTCGTCGTCGAATCATAAGTACCTTGCTGCTATTCTCACTGACGTTGATAAAACACGCTGTCGAATAACCGATACGAAAGAAAGAACAAATTTGCAAAATGGTGAAAAAGTTATGCCGTTTATAAAAGAAAGTACTAAAGAAGAGCACTGAATTTTCGACCAACTTTCATTCGTTGAAAAATATTAAGTAAATTGCAAAGTTTAATAGAGAATGGAATAAAAGAGGCGATCGATGTTACGAAAGATAGAATAACGAATAGCTGTGAGTTTTGAGCTGAATGGAATTCAGACTGAATTAGATCCGTCGAAGAATATATGATTCTTATTAGAGGATTACTGTTACAAAAGAACATTTTATATAAAATTGTTTGAAAATCGTAAAGTTTGAACAGCATTGAAAAATCCGTAGCGAATTGACTATTTTAATTTGAAGAAAAGATCCGAGTAATTTATATCTGCAGATAAAAATTCAAAGACTATATACCATGGTAGCCGGAAAGGAAGTTTGCAGACGAAACTACAAAGAGAATCGTTAAATTCGTTAAGCAAGTTACAAGTTCGAAACAAAAGAAGAAAATTTCCCGAATAGTTGGTTAGTGCGCTTCGTATAAAAGGACGAACGCTATTAAAGCTTCAAACCGTGAAGAAGAAAATCCTGAAACTGTTGAAAGATTCTCGTGTAAACGGTAACAGTAAAATTTCCTGATCTGTTGAAATGTCTGTATAGAATGAGATCGAAATACGGAAAGAGGAAAATCAAAGAACGTCGTTAACAGCAAAGAACATGATTTTCGAAAGTTCGTTCGTTACTCGACGCAGCAGCAGAGCCGTGGGAATCCGCGATATCGCTAGAAAGATATTCAGAAAAAACACCAACGTCTGACTGATTCATCGTCACTGTTGTCAAAACACATCGCGTTGACAATGAAACGATATCCGGAAGCACGATGGATCCTCCGTCGCAGCGAGAAAGACGTTCGAAACTCTCGTGAGATGTAAGGATAAAAACGACAGGGTGGAAAATCTCGAAGAACAGTCGATTTTCTAACCCCTCGTCGCACGTTTTCCTTGAACGAAAAGTATTTCGCTACGGATATTTACAAACTTATAATAAAGTAGATGGACTTGTGGAAAGTTTTTAAGAAGCAATACAGAGGACGCGAGACATTTTTAATTGGAGGGAATAATTTCTGCAACTTGAACTAATTATTCCTATTAATAATGAACGTGAAAGTTACGGAGAAATCGGGAAAATTGGTGAAAATCGGTGAAAATGAATTTGAATAAAGATTCGGACGAGTATCGAAACGTAGAAAAAGAAATTAACGTCAAAAACGATTGATCCCGGTAGTTTAGGAATTTTACGCGATTGCGTTAGTTAAAAATTATGCGAAAAATGATGAACACACGTACGTGTGCTAGGTATATTACCTTTAACGAAATATAAAATTCCATAAATATAAAACCTGTTTCAGAATCTCTGTCAGGAGATTAATTCTACTAAAATCACTCGGATCTTCTTTATCGTAAATAAACTTTAATAGATGAACAACGGTATAAAATCGTACAAGTATCGCACAATTCATCACATCTATCGTGTTAATAATCGACTTTAGTAGAAAATCGAAAAACCGAAAAGAGAAGGAAAAGTAGAAGGAAATCGGGTGGAATAAAGGGTGAAGAAGCTGGTAGTGAAAGGTGGGAATGGAAATGGACGAAACACGAGGGTGGAACGAGCAGCGTCAGCGTGCCGGTACGATTTTCTCGATGCAATAGATTCGGGACAGGTCGATGACGGTGAACCGAAATTTCCTGAGTGAACGCGAGCCTCTGCCGGCTAAAAGATAGAAAGGATAGTTTAATCGAAGTAAAGTCTTGTTAAAATCGTTGAAGACGTGGAAAAAGTCGATGTGGAAGAGAGACTCGGGTTCGAATTAGCAACCGAACGTGTGTGTGTGTGTGTGTGTGTGTGTGTGTGACTAGCATTCAGGATCGAAACAGCCGCTGAGATAATCGCCCTAGAAGAAAAATGTCTACTCAAGGATGGTCACCGATAGAATCGAAATTCGAATCGATCAAACTTTCTATCCCTTTTTTGTCTCGAAAATTTCTCTAGAAAATTTATTTCGTATAGTCGCAGACACTTTTAACGCGTTAAGCTACAGGGTTAAGTGGATACATACTTCGTATGATGATAATTCGTTCGTGCTGGAAATCGGTGAAACTCGACTTTCGGTTTCGACTTTCAGTTCTTCGACAGTTTCCGATACTCGTTTAGTTAAACTCGAATGAAAACGGTCGTCGTGCGTTTAGTGATAAAACGAATAAAGTTCTACAGGGTGATTCTAAATAAATAATAAAATAAAACAAACAGATAGATATCGTATAGATAATTTCAAGCTGTAAAAAATATTGTAAGAAACTCTGTACTAAAACCCTGTGGTTAGTGACAGCGGAATAAAAGTGTGTGATAAAAGAATAAGAAATATCGGTGGTTGTGCATTAATCCGTTGAAAATATCCGTTGAAAATATCCGTTGAAACTCGTTGAAATAAAATAAAATACAAGAAAGATAGGTATCGAATAAAGGCATGTAGGAAGAAATATTAAATAGTAAATGTCGAATCTTGATAAAATCTTAAAAAATCGTACAATTCGCACATTAGATCGATAGATAGTTGAACTTGATTTTTCGGTGGTGAATCCCTTCTCGATTCTCGATCAAAGGTAAGAGAATAACGCAAACCGTCGAAGCGTTTCGCTGCTTGGAATGCTGTGATTTAAAGGCGGTTGAATGGTGTTTCTGTGTTTAAATAAGAACGTTTATACGGCACGGAGAGGAGCGTGGCTTGGTCGGGGGACAGTTGAGAGGCGATGAAGGGGTTCTATTAACGGAATTGGCCGAGTACAAGAAGTAATTAGATCGACCGATTGGAGCTAACCCTGCAGGCGACGACGGGATGATCCGTTTAGCAAACTGCGAATAGAATAAAGGGAATGCAGGCGAAATTAGCTGTCTGACGAATGGAAAGAGACGAAACAATACGGGAGATCAGCCGTTGAAGAGGAAGAAGAGGAAGAACGAGCGAGAGTAGAGTAAGTAGAGTAAGTAAGAGGAGTCGAAGGACGGCGTTCGTCGAATTGACGCTGATAGATTTTTCGCTGTTCTTTCTTGGACCGACGTTGCCGGGGCAAGAGATTGGAAGAGAAATAGTTTCGTAATCGAAGTAGGAAAGTGAGAATATCGATATATGGAAATTATCGATATATGGATATCGGTGGAGAGAAACGACGAGGCAAAGCATCAAATGATATTAGAGGAATTTATTGATCAACTGCCGAGGAATAGAGATAATTTCTATTTTTGACAATTATACTTGGATCGATCAAGCGTTGACCATCGAACGAATGCCGAATGAAATAATTACATATCGGATAAGCGAAAGAATCCGTACAACTGGAAAGGAAGGATGTAGAAAAAGGAAAGATGAAATCTTCGATCGGCTGATTAAGATCCATTATATCCGGTTCAGAAAATAAGAAATTCCTCAAAACGTTTAGGTTGCTCGAACGTCTCTGACAGAGATAAATAATTCATCGATTAAAATCGAAATACTATAAACGAAGAGACGAAGCGTGGTATATTTTTCGAAAGAGTTCAAATAATCCGTCTTCAAGTTTGTAACATCCAAGAACGAATGCCCGATTAATACTAAGCGTTGGTGAAACCGAAAAAGGAGAAACGTTACTACGAATTGTCCGTAACGTTTATACGATCGAGAGAATTGAAAAAAGACGTAACTGAATTTACCGCTCTGTCGTTTCAGCCTGCAATAACGCTCCGCGACACGCAAAAGCCTCGTAAACGTTGGTGAAATCGAACAGAAAAAAAAAAAAAAAAAAAGCAAAAGTTAAAAGAGGCGAAAGGGAACGCGAAGACCGATATCGGTTGAAAAGGACCGATGATCAGCCGTTGATCGATCGATCGATCGATCGATCGTTAGTCGGATCGCGTCGCGTCGTTATGGAGGTGCAAGCGATCGCGCGACGTTTTTCCACTAGAGTCGATCGAGGGTCTAGATTCGGAGGTTTGTTCAGCCGAAAGTGGTGCTCGGTAGTTGGAGACGCGGCGCGACAGCTTGCCAACTAAAATGCGAGAGCTGAACGCGACCGCATGTGCTGCCCTGTACGAGCGCGTCGAGTGGTCCGGCCCGTGGATTCTGGTTACTCTGATCGTGCTCGCGATCGTCAACGTGATGGTGGTCCTGGGTAACGTGCTGGTCATACTGGCTGTTTATCATACCAGCAAACTGCGAAACGTCACGAATATGTTCATCGTCAGTCTCGCGGTGGCGGATCTCATGGTCGGTTTGGCCGTGCTTCCGTTCAGCGCTACATGGGAAGTTTTTAAGGTGAGATTATTCTTTGTTTCTCCTTTCAAATTCTATCATTTCCACGAAGTTTAGTAATTTATACATTGGACGCGATCTGGCAAGTACGAAAAACTAATCGGCAAAAGAAAAAGAAAATCCTCGTAAAGCGAAAAGATGATCATATTTGCAATCGTCTCCTCGATTCGAGCCTGTAAAAGGCGACCTCGAAAAAGCTTCTTTTTCGAACGGACTTTCTGTCCGTTCGAAAGTCCGTTTTCCACGCGAACACAACCGTACAACGGTAATATATCGCGCTCTATATCTCGAAATTAGAACGCCACGGCATGAAATAGGAACGAGACGGATATCCCGATCGACGATTCTTCGTCGTTCAGCGACGAATCTCGACGCGATCCCTCGTCCGTTCGATGCTTTACCTATCGACCATCGTCTCCTTTCTTTCTCTTTCGTCCTTCTTCTCTTCCCTTCTTTCTTCTTTCATGATTTCTTTCTTCTTTTCTACCTTTCTTACCAAAAGTATAAACTATAACGGCCAAGCGACCAACGACTAGGTCTCGAACGCGAATCTGCGGCGAAATTCGAAATTCGAAATTCGAAATTCGAAATTCGAAATTCGAATCCTAGCCTGTTAAACGTTCGTCCCATTTCCGGTATTGCTTCCGTGATTTCCACAGAGAGTAGGATTTCTTGCACGGTGATTTTTTTGCTTTGGAATTGTTCGCGGGTCGAAAGTTTAAGTACTATTAAGTGCTATTTGGTAAAGTTTTTGTTTCGTTGAAAAGCTCGAGGCAGTTTTTTAACCGTTACGGTTAAGTTATTCGCAAAAGGATCGTGATCTTTCGATATCTTGTAACGAACTAACTAAACTAAAGAAAAGGAGAAATTTACTTTCGATATCCCGACTAGGACGTTACTATAAACTTCCCCTATATTTCCGCATACTAACAATTATCAAATTAACGCCGTACTCGATCCAGACGTAATAGCGGAAAAATAAAACGATAAATAAATAAATAAAGTAGAAGAAATAACACGAGAGACGAGTAATACAAGAATCGACAACGAAACCAGTTGTTCGCAATAAAGATTAAAAATAAGAAAGAAAGATCATCGGTTGAAATATCCGTTGCACGCGTAAACGTAAGACGCGGGCATGCCTAGTGAAGAACACCCCGATACAATTATCTATCGACTATCGAAGATGAAGTTCAACGCGCTATAATCGCGAACCCTGAACAACTCGTGGCAAAAAGCGCGCCGCCGAAATAACCGCGGACGGGGATGGGTTAAGCGCAACAGTTTGCCGGCTTTCGTCCTTCTTTCCTCCCTGTCTCCCCCCCCCTCCTCCCCCGCCATCGTTCGAAAGATGAACGTTTCTAGCCAGGGGGATGAGAACGGTGGATCGTTGCGCCTGGTATTCCGCACGAAGAAACTGGGATTTGGATTTACAGCTAGATAGAATTCCCGATAGATGGGATTTATCGTTGGTTTATCGAATGGCTGGATCCAGGAATTTTACAGATTGAAGCGGTTCTCCTTATTTCATTATACGTGTCCATTTTAGACCTTTATTTTCATTTAATTTTTAGAGCCAGACAGCTTTCGAAATGCGTAGATGGAATTGCTTTTCTCGAAAACTTTTTCTTGGCTGCTTCGAGGATATACTTTATTGGATCGGAGATATTTCTATACATAGGTAGGCAACTGATCATTTCTTCTTTCTCATTTTTTTATTTTTTTTTTTTTTTTTTTTTTTATCGTTGTATGTGCGTTTAAAGGATTATTTAGTAGGAAAATGTCGGCCTCCATATCTTTCGTCCTTATTATCTAATTTCTAAGGATGACAGATTTCTATTTCGAGTTTACCGTTCTTTGTTCGAACGATGAGAAATTTGATATTCAAGTTGCCAATCGGAATTTGAAAGAGAAAAGTAGGTAAAAAATTAGGCGAAATATTAAAAAGTAAGTTGAAATAATAGACTAAAGTAATTTAACATTGATTAAAAAATGGGTAAAAAAGTTGGAAGAAAATATCTAGAGGTTTACGGACGAAACGGACGGAACGGACGAATAGAAAAAATGATTGATTCCAAAGAACTGGAAGAATTCCGAACTGACCGAACAAAAAGAATTGGAAGATAATCGAGGTGAAATGGTTAAACACCAAGGAGGCGAACGATCGATCGTTTCGAAGCTTGCTCTCTAGGCATACAGCGCATACAGCGTATCAGATCAATGTCTAATAATCGATCATAATCGTGTTGTGAAAACAGGAATAATCCTCGTGATGAAAAATCAGAAAGGCAAGAATCAATGTGGATATCGAGACAAGTCTTCGTCGAGTATTTATAAAAGATCGTAAATAAAGGAACGAAAAAAGCTGGTCCAGATCCGCACGCTGGCAATGTTACCCTGAGACTAAATGAACCCTGAAGCACATGTACCGCTTATGGTCCGTCCTCGACGCATTCTTCTTGAGAAAACCAAAAACCAGATGTAAAGTTTTCTTAAAAGTGGCGATCACTTCAACAAATTTTATCCAAAATTTATAATAAATTAAATTGTTGATCGACGAAAAGCAAGCGGATGAAGCGGATTTATATTGGCCGAAAGTTACTTAACTGCGAATTTGAATAGCCAGTTTGAATAGCCAGTCGCGATTTCCGTTTCAAACACGAATATTACGATATTTGCTAGAATATAGAGAGAATTCAATAAGACAAAGATGAATTTAACGCCAGTTAAAGGAATATGAGTTTCAATGATCTGATGATAATATGAGTTAAGTAAAAGTGATTTTTCCGATAGATAATCCGTCTGTACAAAGGTTGGCAAATTTCTGAGCAGCGTGCAAACGTCCGAAACAGGCGATCGATAATTAATTCGTTCAGGTTCCGAGTAACCTGGCAATGTGTATAAACCGCACGAGTAATCGATATGCGAAACTTTCATTAATGATTTCACTAACGATTCTGGCCGATGAACGAGAAAACGGTTAATTGGTATCCATGGTGTACGTACGGTTATCTTGGATTATTCCGCTGATCGACATTAATAAGAAGCGTTATTGCGGAATAGAGGTTGGCGCAACGAGGGTATATTAATCGAATGGAACAGAGGCAGGGACAGGAGTAATTGGGAACAGGTGGTTGCACCGGTTAACAGCGAATGCACGTGCACTGTACGGTACAGTACGGTCAGCCGCCAATTCGCGTTACACCTACCGAGTGCAGCGTCCCGTTGCCGCGTTCGCCTGGCGTCCAGATCCAGGTGTTCAAGTCTACGATAAGTCCTCTTATCTCGAAGACAACGGATTTTCGGTAACCCGGTCGATGGAATTCGCGCACGAATCTAAAAATACTATTTTCCTACTTTCAATTATCTTTGTCGTAGTATCGTAGCTGAGAAGATTTCTAGAGAAAATAAGAACGGTTTTTCTTTCAATTCGTACGATATCTTTGTACGAAAAGACGGATCCTCGACGAAATCGAAAGTTTTAGTTTCGGTGTTTTAACACGATATTAGCTACTGGTATTAGTAAAAATTGGTAAAAAGAAATAAACCGAAAACCGCGTTCTAGCGTACGCGTAGTCGTTTCTGTAGTTCTGACGCGACGTTTCTCGGGTCAGGTTTTACCCGGCGATAGGATATACGGAGTATTGGTTTCGGCGTTGCAGAGAGGACGAGAAGATTGAAACGAAGAATCGGGGATAGACGGAAGGTATCGTAGCTTGCGGAGAATGTATCGGTGAAAACGCGACCGTGCAACTTGGACGCGTAAAAACGAACGAAACGAGAGAGGAAAATTTATACGAGACCGGACGAATAAAAGAATCGCAGATGTAAAAGGAAAGTCTAAATTTTTCGATCTTTAGACCGAATCGTCGCTCCCGTTTATGATAAAATAGTAGCAATTAAAATAGTAGATGTGTATCGTGTACGTGACGTTTACTTTGAAAAACTTGTCTTTGAAAAACTTTGAAAAAAAACAAAAAATTATTACGATTACGGATTCAAGTATATTTGAACGTTTGAAAAACGAACGAACACGATATAATAGGATGGGAGAATATCGTTGAATAACGTTTTTCGAATTTCTGACTTTTGCACGTTATGTCGAAAGGTGTGGATATTCGGCGATCTATGGTGCTCGATCTGGCTGGCGGTGGACGTATGGATGTGCACGGCATCGATATTGAATTTGTGCGCCATCAGCCTGGATAGATACTTAGCAGTGACCAGGCCAGTGAGTTATCCTCAGGCAAGTACCATTTACCGATTATTCGATTTCGCGGTACAAGGTGTACAGCTCGATAAAGCCATTTGTCCACTATTCTACGCCTCTGTTTCCTCTCTTCTATTCTACGCTTCTGTTTGCCGCCTCCTATTCTATTCTATACGCCTCTGTTTCCACCTCAAATAGTCCCTGTGTTCGACGTTTCCCTTCCAACGGTTTAATTGATCGATCGTTTGTTCAACTTGCAACGTTTGACTTTCGCGACCGCTTCGTAATAACGTCGTTACCACTTTGTTTCGTGAAATTGTTGCGATCCGAACGTTCAATTTCGTTTCGTACGTCTACGGAGAACTCTCTTGTACTCTTACTCAGAAACGGGTGTAACTAAAACCTTCCTCAATGTCGAACGGTCCGAATAAATGTTTTCACTTTATTGTATTATCGTGATATATTATACATAAATAAAACAAACAATAATAGTACAAATTGCAATTGGGTACGGAAAATGTAAAGAATCGTTAGTGGTTTGTTTGAGCGTGGTGCAGGTTGAAATTCCATTTCAGCCGGCTTCCATATTTCTGTATATTTTCTAGGAATTTTGAAATATATCGAAAGATTTTGCAAAAACGTTTCCGCGTATCCTTCTCTCGAACAACGCGAACACAGAATAAAATGTTCTTTCGCAGAATAAAAAGAAATCTGACAAATTTAACGCCTAACGACGCTGGATTCGATCGTTAAATTCTTGTTTTACCGATATTTACACTCCCTTTGCTTTATTATTATTAGCTTTATTATTCACGGTATCAACGGTAAGCCTGTTATCATAATCCTTTAAAATCTAGATCATGTCACCGAGAAGGGCAAGGCTGCTAGTGGCAACCGTGTGGATCTTGAGCTTCGTTATCTGTTTCCCACCCCTGGTCGGCTGGAAAGACAAACGGGTAACTAGCATCGACGTCGACAGTTTGTTCGCTCGTTACACGGTGTCCTTGTACAATTTTGCGCTCGTTTCGCAGTCTCATCCTACGTACAACGCGACGTTCGCTCAGAACGGACCGTTCAACACCACCACTATACTGATCCCGGTGAAACCGTGTCCCTGGATCTGCGAACTGACAAACGACGCAGGCTACGTCGTTTACAGGTAAGGAAAGAAAACGATAGTAGGGGGCAAGCAAACTTTATCGCCACGATAAAGTTGATTCTTGAAATCCTCGGATCGAACATTTAAGAAAAGCTGCGCGTCGTTAGAATGGCGTACGATCAACGCTACAGCGGTAATTCGAGCAATTCGAAATTACGAATTTACTTTCAAGAATAGAAATGGAGTAGAAATTTGAAAATTTCAAAAATTCCGACACTTTGATATCCGAAAGTTAAGATATTTCGACGGATCGACGTTTTGAAACTTGTATACCTTTGATACTGCGAATACAGCTACCTGTCGCTATACGTATGTATATTATCTATATACATGTTTCCTATACTTTGTTTCTTCGATCGAAAGTACAACTTTGAAAAATGACTAGTCTCCACGATACGATACGATACGATACGATACGATACGATACGATACGATACGATACGATATATATATATATATATATATATATATATATATATATATATATAGCAAAGCAAAATGACGCACGTAAGCTTCGACTTGGATAGTTTCGCTGCATCACGGGAACAGAAATTATCGAGTCGTCGAGCAGGAAGTGTGAATTTTCTGGCAAACGTCGCGTCTATTCTTACCGTGTTATCGCGATCGGCGTGTGCATCAATCCACGCCGGTTTATGCTCGACGTTGCATCTAAATCAACCTCCGAGTAGACGGTTAACGTTCCATCGTGTGCCAGACGAACCTACATTTCTGGTTGGCAACGTTATCATTTTCACTTGGCTCGCGATATTTCAATCTTTTCCAGCTGAAGCGTAAAATCGTCTCCTTTCGAGAAACGCAAGCCGGTAACGGATAACGTATTAAAATTGACGTGGATCGATGCCGTAACAATCATCGTTAGCCAGAGAAAGATAAGGAAAACTAGTTAGTTGGCAATCTACGTATTTTCTCTCGAAATACATTTTCATCGATAGCTCGCTTGTTATTCTATCGCGTCCAATTTGTCGAGAGTTATCAGATTGATTTACATATGTTTATGATAAACGGTACGCGGTAGAGTCTGCATCGCGGAAAATAATGGAAAGTGGCAACGTGCGAGTCCTTGCGAATCTAATACCAGTGTGTCGCCTATGCCTATTCAAATATTCATTCTAATTAAAAAGGAGACACTTTTTCCAATCGTTGTACAAACGTATCGATTCAATTTTGTAGAAATTGAATGGTTCGACGACCGTATTTATGACCGCGTGGAAAGATATCGCGATATAAAACCGAATTGTTTCGTGTTGTATTTTTGGAAAGGCAGTTATCGATGTTTCTTTCTATTCCATTGGGGATATACGTATACGTTATATCGTCGTACGAGATAATAGGAACATTTGTCGAATCGAACATTTGCCGACAAAAATGAAGATTCTTATCGTGGAAATTCGATAGTCGCTATTTATTAGATTTCTCGTCATTTCGAATATAACGAACGAACGGGGACAGTAATAAATCGAAACGATCGGCGAATATTTTGGAACGTTGGAAATGCGCGAGACACGAGCCTGAGTCGAGACGCGGCCTGTCCTATTTTACGACGAAAATATCGTTCTAACGTTATCAAACTTTCTTTTCCCTGTGAAATATTTCTTATCAAGCATAATCGAATTCTCTGGACGATCGTTCGGATCAGAGGGGTGTACCTGTGCTTGGATCCGTGAGCGCGACATGGAATTTCATAGCATAGTTCGTTTCGTTTTTCCAGCGTCGCAGGTGCGATCGAAAGATAAAAGATAAAACGCTCTCTATTCATCGGCATCTATTGTGCCTGTGCCAACAAAGGGACACAACTTGATCCCTTATCTGATACAAAGAGCAATACCGTACCGACAAACAGTAGCTTTATCCATAGACGCAAAGTTTACAAGGCTATCTGCGTACCAGCGTTCCGTACATTGTCGCCGCGCCCCGCCATATAGAAAAAGATACGCCAAAGCGAAACTGCAAAATTCAATGAAACTCGCTATCGCGCATCGCGTCCCGTTTCGATACCCGTCTCTTCCATTCGTTCCTCATCTTTTCACATATACTATAAATCGAATCGCACAGAACAACCCGCAACTCTATCAAGTTTTAACGATATAGGTGATCCTTTTATTCCAAAATCGTTTAATAACCGGTAATTTCTATGCGATAGACAGCCTTCTTTCCATTCATTTAATTAATTTCTGATCGCAGTTTTTTCCGCTATTTTTCACCTTCTAACTAAAACTCTCGATACTATTCGCCATTGTCGCATCAATCGATGCCGTCACCTATAAAGCGATTAACCGTTACCTTACGTAATCTCACGAATCCCTTCGTGATCGATATCCTTAAGTTTACAATTTTCAACTGATCGACCCGATCTCGACAAAATTCACCGTTCTCCGATCAATTTGCTGCGCTTCGTCTCCAATCTTCTTAGAAACTCTTAGACGACTCGATAAGAGAAAACAAGAAGGGACTTGACAAACAGGTGGCTCCATTAAACGCGATTCTCGTCTAATTGTAAGAATAATGTCCGAGAGAGAGAGAGAGAGAGAGAGAGACGAAAGACGCTTCCTTGTCGTAAAACAAAGTTAGCCTCCTACACTATGTACGATGAAATTAAACACTCTTACTTACTTGCAGCGCGCTCGGCTCTTTCTATATACCGATGCTGGTTATGCTGTTTTTCTACTGGAGGATCTACAACGCAGCCGTATCCACCACGAAGGCCATTAATCAAGGCTTTCGTACGACAAAGGGCTCGAAAATGCTTGGCTCTAGGTAAATCCGACGTATCGTAGCTTCCCCGAGGAATCGAAAAGATGGAGAATCGAGTTCGATCAACAGCCACTTGACTGCGAGTTTTATTCCGGTTAATCAGATTCTTCGTCTTTCTCGCTTTCCTTTTTTTTTTTTTTTTTTTTCTTTCTATTTTTCAGTCATCTCTGACTCGTTAAAAAAGAAAAAAGAAGAGAACACAGCTTCTGGAACTCTGGACGAATGCTTACAGATTCGACGAGCAAAGGTTGACCTTGAGGATTCACCGTGGTCGAGGTAGTGTCCACAACGGGAGTAACAACGGCAGCCCGAGGAGTCCGGAATCGAATAGCCGTAGCTCGGTGAAAAGGGAAAAGATAAAGATCTCGGTGTCGTATCCGAGCACCGAGACGTTGAATACAAAGTGTAACACCCTGGAGAGGACGCCCTCGAGATGTTCTCAGACCTCCGTGCACTATAGTAACGGTCAAACGCACAGTCAACTGTGTCCCTCCCCCAGGAGCACGCATCTCAAGGTAATTATAAATTACGCGTATACCACTGTACCGACCTTCTTCAAAGTGGCCCCGGTCTCGCTTTTTTACATTTAGCGATCGATCATATATAGATCGAAACCATCGTATACTTGTTGCTTCTTCCCCCAATCTATAAATAATAAATAAGAAATAAGA
Source organism: Bombus dahlbomii (assembly GCA_037178635.1). Classification (NCBI taxonomy): domain Eukaryota; kingdom Metazoa; phylum Arthropoda; class Insecta; order Hymenoptera; family Apidae; genus Bombus; species Bombus dahlbomii. The sequence goes on along the minus strand of CM074110.1, from coordinate 184,808 downwards.
AATAAGATAAAAATAAGAAATAAGAAATAACACATAACAAATAATATATAATAAATAATATACGTTGTCGATAAATGTATATTTATCGTAAGAACGTGCAGATCGAAGGATTCTCCGTATTCTATTTCTCTAAAGTAGTTCAAGTCAGAGATACACGCTCGTATATTCAAATTCGCGAATTTCAAAAAATTCCAGATCGATATCCTCTACCCTCGGTTGGCTTATTCGCCTTATTTTCGCAGCTATTCAATTATCTGAAATGTAAATCACGCCACGCGAAAGAGAGAAGCCAAAAGCGTTTACAGAGCGTCGCCATTAATATGCATCAGCGGCAGGATACGCTACGAAATCTCCGGCTCTTTCTACCCTTAACCCTTACTACCTAAATAAAAATTCATTACCTTAAAATTTATAATTGTCCTCGTACTCGTCGAGCATAGTTTATCCAAAGTATTTGCGTAAAGGAATTCTTACTTTACAGAGAAATTTGTTCTAATTACATTCGATCGAAATTAATCAGAAATCAGAAATCAGAAATCAGAAATCAGAAATCAGAATTAGAAAAAGTCCGCAACCATGATCAAATATATCTTTCCTTACTGATGGAATTAACGAATGACGATTGATTAACATTGTTTTGCCGATTTTTGCCTCGACCATCCTTGCCTGATTCCAATCGGGAATTCTTGCAAAAAGCCGATAGAAAGCGAATATAATAGGACCGTATTAAAATCGTAAAATCGTAAAATCGTAAAATCGGAGGAAAACGCCAGAGAAGATCGTGGTTAAAGGTCGGTTTGATACGTCGGTGACAGGTGAGCGGTATGAACAGGGTTGGAAGCGCCAGGAGACCCAGCAGACGGAGTAGCTGCGAGAGTCAGACGGGGGATGAGATGTCGTTGCGAGAGCTCAGCCAGGCTCCCGAGGAGAAGCCCAGGGCGATGAAGATGGGCAAGAGGAATATCAAAGCTCAGGTATCCCATTGAATTTTCCAGATACACTGAAATTAAGTCGAGAGGAAAGCGAACCGGTATATCCTTGCGTTCGCGATTTACGCGAACGTTAGAACAAACAAAACAGGTCGAGGAACAAATTTCAAGACTATAAGGCAAACGATTGATGCGTAAAGTATGATTAACGATGCAGGTGAAAAGATTCCGGATGGAAACGAAAGCAGCCAAGACACTGGGCATCATCGTCGGCGGATTCATCCTCTGCTGGCTTCCCTTCTTCACGATGTATCTGGTGCGCGCCTTCTGTCCCAATTGTATTCATCCCACGGTGTTTAGCGTGCTATTTTGGCTGGGCTACTGCAATTCCGCGATAAATCCCTGTATCTACGCGCTTTTTAGCAAAGACTTCCGGTTCGCGTTCAAGAGAATTATTTGCAAATGCTTCTGCAAGCGGCGGTCGAACACTTTGAGACGTGGCAGCGATGGCAGCCAATTAGCCACCAGGTGAGCTTAAACTTAGTTCAAAGAACAATACAAATAACACGATCGATCCGTTTCGATCGCGAAAGCCACCTACCATACGTATGCGTACGCGTCCCTGTACGTTGGTCGTAGATAGAAAAAATCGTAGAAAAAAAAGACCACCTTTCACCCCTTCCGATACAATTTGCAAATGTTTTGGCGAAAAAAGAAGAAAAAGAAGAAAAAAAAAAAAAAAACAAAAAACAAAAATGTTCGTTACGATGGAGTCGTGTCTGTCTGTTGGCAGAAACGACCGGAGCCCCAGCTACTCGATGCAGGTGCCTCAACAAGGTGTATCCATCGACGATTCGGACCAAGATCCCAGCTCGGAACCGACGGTGCACTCGCACAGCGAATCGAGATGACTGTAGCGTGCCAGGTGTGGCGCTCAGCGCGTCACCTTCGACCCGACGACCTCGAAAGTAAGGATCCAGTCCAGTCTAAATTCAAACGAATCTGAACGATCCTCGTCGACCATCCGAATTATCCGCGCAACGATCCGTGCCGCGGAATCGAGCACGTTCGATCGTTCACCCAGAAACCAGTGTGTTCGCGAGTAATATATATATATATACATATATATATATACACATATACTAGTAGTAGCTAGTATTCGCGACAAACGGTCGAGCTTCTTCGGTGTCTTACTTCGTTCCGTCGGCGAATCGAATACGAAGAGACGTTTCTTAGGAGATAAAAATTCGCTCAAGCTAGTCGTAAATCGAGACTGAAAACGATAAAATTAACAGAGAAAGAACAAATGGACCGACGGAAGGATTCGCTGCCCAGAGATGGCAAACTGTTCATTGTTTTCGTTGGAATAGTTGGAATAGTTGGAATAGTTGGAATAATAGTTGGAATAGTTAAATAGGAATTACGGCGAAGGTTGAAGCGCGAGGGAAGCAACGACGGAGAATCCAGTGTGCCGTAAACGGATATTAAAAAACGTAAGTTTCGTTATCTTTCAAAGTCAACAGCGTCCGTTGGCTATCGAGACTCTCGGCTAATCGTCGCGTCATCGTTGTCGCCGTATTATTTCCGTAGATTTTTCACCGTTTCTCGTTGGTTAGACGCGATGATGGCGTTTAACGATCGCCTTCGCCGAACACGCGACATTCAGCGCGTCGTGTACAGCTTGCTTCGAACATCGTCGATCGTTAACGGGATCGTTTTTCAGTCTGTGAAACAAGATGGCGAACGAATTTGAAAGAATTTTCTTCGGACATCCTGTAGCAAGCGTGATCGAGATACGCGCGTATGTAAAACTGTAAAACATGTAAAAGTATGTAAGTGTAAGTGTCGTTACGACAATGCCATTTCAAAAGAACGAAATTATCTCGCGTTGGAATATTTTGTATGGACAGTTTCGCGATTCTCACTCGAACGTATTGCGATTGTTCGAGAGGGGACAGAGGAACGTAGGAAATCGGCGAGATTCGTCGTATTATGTGATATACGTCTACGATACGTGAGAAAACGAACCGCACGAAAGAATAAATATGCGAATGAAAACCACGATAGTTGGTCCCTTTCCTGCAAATTCCTCGTCGTTTCGATCGTCCGTCGTTTCCGGTTCTTCGCGGAAGAACATGGAACGAGTTCCACGTTTCACGATAAAGTCTCGAATATACCAATTTTTGCAGTTACACAGTTTAGTTGCAGGAAAATTTAAATTTCGAAGGCCTTGCAATTAAACAATTTTATAGTTTGAAATTGTTAACCTCGGTTCAAATTTGAAAATTTGCGAATTTGAAAGCCTCGAAGATTCGCAATGTTCAAGTTGGAAAGGTTAAACTTTGCAGTACTCCTTCAAGTACTCGAGATCTCATGCTTCGAGATCCACGAATTTCAACGTTCGACGATACAAAGATTCAGGACGCCGCTACTAACTAAGCTACTAACCGCAGGTACGTATTAGTACGTATTAGATTATATTAAAATCACTCGTCGATATCTCTTTTTCCGTTTTCTTTTTCTTTTTCTATTCACTTTTTTTTCCGCGTGGATCGGAACATGGAAATTAAAAGAAAAAACTACGTTTTCCAATCGTTTGAAATTCTTAATGATGGGAAGAAATGAAAATAAAAGAAAAAGGTAATCGCGGACACGGAGCGAAAGCAGTTTCGGTTAGTCAAACTAGTCGACGAAGGAGGAAAGAACGAAGAAAGGAACGTGCGTTTTACGGTTAAAAGATCGTCGACACGCTCGATTGTCCGGTCTTTTACCTTTGGTTCGCGTGATCCACGAATTCCTAAGCGACGCGACGTAAACGTAGATCATGGTTGACCATTCGCGAGATACGAGGAAGTTGGAACGAGGAGGGCACGAGCTGTAAAGCGTCACGGCTTAGTTAGTCCTTTTATCGGCATTTTTTTAAATCAATCGCTTACGATTTAATTTCCTGCTGTTTAACGATGCAAATACGTACCACGATCACGTTTTGTTAAAAATAATTGACGTACCGTCAAGCGTCTAGGAAAAACGACTTGATCGAACGGTTTGTATCAGAGAATTAACTATTTTAATTATTTCGATTTACCTTTACTTTTTGTCGATCATTGTCGTTATCACTGTGTACTCCGTAGGAATCGCATAGTTTTTTTTTTGTTTTTTTTTTACGTTTAAAAACCAGAGAAACTAATCCTATTCGACGTTATTAATTAATCGTTCCGTGATACGGTGGATCAAAGCACGTTATTCGTTGGACGCGAAATCCTATCGATGGTGACACGTAACGGGCCAGTAAATTAACGAATTCACCCGGTCGAAGCGATCGCCTGCCTTCGTAAAACGCCCTCTTTTTTATAAAAACGTATACCTACCATTGTGCGAATGTAACCAGACCAGCTGCAGTTCGTGTTTTATTTTTCATCGCTAAGACAGCGGATTCCTTCGAGACGTTCCTTATTTCGCGGATACACGAATTTTTATGAAGGGATTTTTATGAAGTAGTACGAGGCTGTTTACGATGTAACATTTAATTTTCTCTTCGAACATCCGATTTCGAGTAAGATTCGTTCGAAAGTGAAAGACCTATTGAAAAAAAAAAAAAAAAAAAAAAAAAAGACCTATGAAAGAGCTAACAATTACACAGGTATTAAAAATAAATAAAGAATCGAGTGAAACGTAAGTTAACGAGATTAAGTGAAAATGAAAATTAAATAGACCGATTTATTCGCGTGTAAATTAGTTTACTTGCGACGATTAACGAACAAGCAAGTGTAAGAGAAGAGAGAACGAATGCGAATTAAGTTCGTTCTCGTTGGTGTGTGAGAGACGCGGTACCGTGGAACGAACTCGAAAGGCATTCATCAAGTTCGATTATCCCCTCACCAATATGTGAAATAAACCCCGCGGCAAGAAACGCGTTTCTGCCTTTTTTCTTTTATTATTTTGACAAAGAAAGGAAACGGCAATCGTTGATAGCTCGTAACGCTTGGAACCCAACTTCTCTTCCTTGGACATACGCTGTTTTTACCACGATCGACGCGACTGTTACAAGATAAGATTTTTAACGAAACATCTTGGATTTTTCACAGAGTTGAAAAGAATTGCGCGATAAAAGTTCTTTCGTCCTTTCGTTAGTCCGCACAGATTTAGAAACAAGAGTCCTTTTTTTTTTCTTTTCTTTTTTTTTTTTTTTTTTTTGTTTTCAATTCTATTTCTATCGCAGAAAGATTATCTCGCTCCGTTAGCATTTTGTCAGAAACATTTTGTCTTCCCTTTTCCGACTTTCGATCGAGCTTCGCTAATCGCGTCGTTCGAGAGTTGCCAGAGTTCGAAAAACACGAAATCATAATATTCGACGACACTGACGATTCGCCGCTCCTTTGCCGATGGTTGCTCGATTTAAAAAAAAATTTACTTTGCTTGCGGCAGATTGGTGGCCATGACCCTAAATCCATTATGATCTGCCACGTAATGAACCTGTTGCAGAAGCCCGTTTGGATCGATATAGCTATAAGCACCCCTGGTCGTCCCGTCCAAAGATCTAGATTCTGTTTTCGCGCTCGAGTCTCCGGTATAACTGTAATCGTATTGGCCTAAAGAATCCTGAGTGTGATGGAGGGCGCTGTGCAATAGTCTGTACGGTAAAATCGGAAGTACATAGGGCGCTGGGACAGTTACAGGCGTCTGGATGGTGTCCACGGACGATCGTTCTTCGTTCTTGCGTCGTCTATCGGATCGAATGGACGACGATGGCGATGAGGAAACGGTCGTCGAAGGTAATATGTTTGAGAGACTCGGGTCTGGCTTTGGCACCTCGATCCTTTCAGCTTCCGATTTCGACAGCAAGAATGCATTGTTCCGGCTTTGCTGAAACGGTACGACGACGGTTTTAGCCATTTGAAACTTTCCACTGAAATTTGAATCGATGAGAATTTCCGTCTCGTCGGTCAAAATCTACCGATTAAAAGGATCGTGCAATTTTTACTGAAATTCGTCACGCTGACAATATGACGAGTAAAGACTAACGTAAGACAATCAGCGTGTTTTTAAACAGAGATCACCGAATTTTATCAAACGTTTTTCTCTTGTTTCGCCTCGAAGCCGGCCAGCTGAACGATATTCGGCTTTATCAACGTGCGACCAACAACCATTCGCGTGATTTGGCAAAACAACAGCCGCGTTTAACGTATATTCGCAGGTTTCGTTTCGTTCGTGGTTATCTTTTATGCGCGCGTTATATACGTCTTATTAACGTAGCATGTACGAGTACGTAGCAACGAGTAATAGCAAACGAAATTACTAAAATTCGTTTAATAGCAAAGAGAAACGATCAGAGTTTTCATAGTTTTTGTTCTTCGTTTTAAAACGTATCGAACGTTCTCACACTCACTGCGATTTCACGAACAGCTAAATCCCTCGTGTCGTGGTTCCCGAACTTAAAATAAGGTGGCAGGATCTCGTAAGACAGGATGTTTGATTGATAATTCGATCGATCTGTCAGCCGCGACTCTCGTAGCTCCTCCGAGCGAGACTTCTTCTTCGCTTGCGGTTTGTCCTGAATCGTCCGAACATCGTTTTTCGGCGGTTCTGGTAAATTACTGGCGCTCACTCTGAATCCATTTTCATCGTCCGCCGTGTAAGTCACTGTTTGCAAAATGCCATTCGAGTCGATATACGAATAACCTAAACGAGCGAAACTTATTATAGAAAATTCACTTGTATACATGTACGTATATGTATACGTGCGATTCGAATGCCGAACAACGTACGTACAGTAAGGTACATATTTTATTTAACGGTAGAATAGAAAATGAGATGTGGAGGATCGATCGTGGTGCTTGGTTGGTGGAACGTACGCGATGAAAAGGCTCGGGGGAAGAAGGAAGGAGGCGCGCGTTGCTTAAGAGACTCGAGCAACAAAGACGAATATCTATCATCGTAGGGGCGTTGGTTGCGTCACATCGATCATCGTTTGATAAAGCGCACGTGGACCATCCTGTCCATCTCGAAACGCTCGACAAAGCATTCGCTTTGTCCGACAGATACGAATAAACTATTTTATTTTATTTTAATCATAGAAGTTTAATCTATAAGGCTATGTAAAAATAATGCGATACGATTTTTCTCAATTTCTATGGAAACTACGAAAAACCTCGATACCGTGTTATTATCGAAAAACAAAAGGGCTAGATCACAATTAGAGAACGATATGGACGAATAAGATGGCTTAAAGATGGTTCGGCGAAATCGCCAACAGGCAAAAGATCGCGACAAAAGGCAAAAGGCAAAGGTAATCGCGACGACTTACCGCCCTGCGTGATGCCGTTCGAACTGGATTCCGATTTCGCGTGATGGGGTCCCGTGAATGAGTAACGATATCCGCCGGATCCGTCCTGTACGTGGTATTGCCTCAACGGCGTCAGAGATGCTATCGGGCCGAGCCAAACGTTCGCGATCGGAGTCGCGTCGATTCGTCCGAATATCGCACTCAACAGAATCATCTGAAAAAAGAGTAACTTGTACGTTTCGTGGATACGGAATAGATGGATTGATAGACAGTCTATTGCTTTTACGAAAATACGCCTAAAGGATACCTTATAGGAACTTATAGGAACGAAAGTTTGAAATAAAATCTCGTTGCCTATATTGTTGACGCTAGGAATTTCTATTCTTATGATAATAATTTTAAATAATTACAAAAACTATAGACTACATGTTGCGCGTTCTACCTACTACGTTGGTCTTGCGGAACACACGTTGCATTTGCTTCCATGCGATTACGAATTCATCGGATCCGATACCGGTCTATGTACTCGTGCTTCGCACGGTACCACGATAGCTATAGCTATCTATCTTTGCTCTATTTCCATTAATTTTCCATCATCTAGTCAAATATTAATCGCAACAACAATATACGCGCTTTCGTCATTTTTACCGTGTTTCCCCATATTATACAAAATGAAAAACACAGTTTTCAACAGATATACAAGCTTCTTCCTTCTTTTAGCTGGTCGATAGAATTTCCAAACTTTAATTATTATTCTTCTGCTTCGTATTATTTTACTTTATTTCCTGCATCGCGTTTTCTGTAAGGAACAAACGCTTCCAACGATTATCATACATCGATAAATGCTCGAACCTTCGTGCCTATTTCTTTCGTTTCTCTATCTTTCGCGTTTAATTGTAAAAAAAATCATAGAAAAAGATAGAAGGGTAGAAAAATCGAAAAACGCAAGAGCAGAACGGTACACAGCGAAGAAAAGATCGAGCAACGGACGAAATTGCAACGAACGTCGCGTCGATTCCACTTGATCGAAAAAAGCCACCGAACGACTAATGGATTAACAAGCGATTCGATTAGCGATAGTTTGTCGAGCAACACGACGTTGAACGGGATGGCAGAATTCCAAACGCAAACGTTTACCAGCATTTAGTAAGGCGTCTGGCGCCAATACTTGCGCATCATCCATCAATTTCCTACTCCGATCGCAGTCGTAGTCGTCGTCGCTTATTCGCGCGCTTTCCACGATTTTATTTTGTTTCAACGATTTTTGCGAAAAATTTACACGTAAAAAATACCACTTGAGATGGATCTGAGATGGATCCGAGATGGATCCGAGATGGATCCGAAAAGCACGGACAAATACTTGACAAGGAAGAAAGTAAAACTTATGGCCGTAAGTAAAATCGAGAACAAATATATGCATAATGCACTCACGAGTATCATGTTCGTGGTATGCAGAGCAGGTCGTGAAGAATCGGTCTCGGAAAGAGGTGTAAATCCCGGCGCGGCGTGGCTCGGCTAACGGTTACGTTACGAGAGTGTAAGCAGCGGCGCACGTCTTCTTATATAGCCTGGCGTACGCCGTGTCTCCCACCATGTAGACGCGGTGGTCAGGGCCCTACTACGAGCTCCTACAGGATGCTACGTGGTCCTATAGGTCCCTGTGGGACACCGTCGGCGAACCAGCTCGAAGCATTCGCGGCCATCGCAACACAAATCAGCCCGAGTTCGATTTCCAGGCAGATAAATCAATGTTTATTGGCCATGGTAGGAGGCGTCGATCTCGCGCGCGCATTCCAGCCCGGGGATGCTCGTTTTCTAGACCGGATGCCATTCCAACGCCACCTTTTGAACCCGAGTCGGCTCGAGTTTCCTTCGATGTCGAGGCAGCGGCGTCGTTAATCCATGCTCCATCCTCCGGTCGATGGTTGGACAATGGTCCAACGAGATTGCTTGTCTACGTAGCGGAAACTCGACCATCGACTCGAACATGATTTACCTTTAGCACACTGTTCTTCCATGTTTTGCGATTCGAAAGCATCCAAGCTTCGATATCGGTTCTCAACGGTGGATTCCGTCGTTCCTCTTACCTGCTGCTATTTTCTTCCTTCTTTATACGTCCATCTTATTCGTATTATCTGTCCTATCGTTGATCCTGACCATTCACTATTTTATGTACGAGTATTTTGCGTTAACACGATCGCAACTCTTCACGCACGATGAAAATTCTTCTTTTTTTATTCCGATAATAGGGATAAGTCCAACTATGTCATTGCCATCATACAGAGAGCGGCCGATTATTACCTATCGCACGCTATCCAAACAGCTTATTTATTTCCCTGCACAATAGTATATATTGTGTACACGTATATACGCGTATATAGGTGTTGGGAAAAATAGGGAAAACTGGAAACGCTCGTCAACCTTCTTGAACGAGCAACGGCTATCGCGTTCGTCGAGTCGTTTTGGGCAAAAATCGCAGATTCTGCGAAAAACCGAGTTCTTCCGTCCGTAGTAGAAACTACCATAACTCGTCAGGCACTAGTCGAAGAATTCTCTGAATTCTGCTGCGTGAAACAAACCTACCCCGACTCGTTTATTTCTTCAACGGCTATTTCCACCTATTTAAAAAATAGCCAACGTCTCGCTCCTTCTCTCTCTCCCTCTCTCTCTCTTTCTCTCTCTCTCTCTCTCTCTCTCTGTCTCTCTCTCTCTGTCCCCCTTTCTCTCTGCCTCTCTCAGAAAACAACTATCCAGAATGCGAAACGGTCCAACTTTGTTAAGCGACCCGCGGGTCACAGCTGGAGCGGCAAGATGGCTAGTCGTGTAACGATGCGCCACGTCAGGCACTAGACGCGCTCCTCGAAGTAGCCTTCTCGGCTTCCAACTCGCTTTCCAACCGCTCGTTCTTGCTGTTTCGCTTATGCGCGTTGTCCGCACAGCTGCACGTTTCGTGCCCGATGACCGTACGACGGCCATTCGATGCCGGCAACCACGTTTAGTGGCAATGTCGAAAGCGACGCGAGCCGCCCACGTGGCCACGCAACTAAAAATCCTTCGTCGGCCACTCGTTGCCCGGACGCAGGAGTCACGAGGTACGCCTTTACCATGCAATTGATGAACTCGTTGCGCTCCCTTTACGTTCGTCGCATTACCCGTGTCCAGCATAAATTTCCTCTGGTTCCGTTTCTTTATTCTTTCCTTTTGTCTTTTCGTTTTATATCAAGCTCGATTCTTAATATCATACATCTAACGAGCCTGGTTTATTCGCCAGTTGGTCAGTCAGTTGTAGCAGTCAGTGTATGCAAATTGAAATTTTTACCAACGCAACTAAACCAGTTGGACTTGAACAGAGACTCGAACGCTCGTCGTGTTGCTTCTAGCGCAAGAACGGATCATTCTGCAGAAAGAGAAGTTTAATAATGTCTTTTGTAGATTTTCGAAAGATCAAGATGTCTCGATCGGTTCAAGTTCGGACAATTCAAAAGAAATTGTCCCTCTGACGGTGATAAGCGGCTTCCGAAATTACGAGCTTAAAAACATCCGACCAGACGTCTTTATCGCGCGAACGTGCGCGTTTCGCTCGTAAAACTTTGCGTGCTTTTTAACGATCATTTTTTTCCCTTCCTACCGGCCAATCTGTTGCTCCATCCACCTAACCCCTCCTCTCTCTCTCTCTCTCTCTGTCTCGTTCTTTCGATGCAACGTACCAACGCATGTGGACACGTGGCCAATTGCGTGCATACAACGTCGCGCAAAAGTCTCTCACAGCCGTACGCCCTAACGTATGTGTTAAAGTGTTCAAGCAAAGGAAACTGGGAAGAAAAATGAGTTGCTATTTCTCCTTCAGGTCGCTTAATGAAATACGACATTTCTTTTCCACGAAATCGCACATTTCTCGATATTTTTCTTTATTATTGTACAGTAATTAATAATTAGCGATCAATTATAACGATCGATTCGAATTTATCAGATTAACGATCTACACAAGAATTTATTTCACTCGCTAAATATCGTCTTTCAATGTTTTTGATATTTTTGCGCTTAGCGTGTACGTTCACGCTTTCAAATATCTGAAAAGTGGATAAAAATAGTTCGCTTGATAAACTTATCAGTTAATAAAAGTAGATGCATAAATATCCGCGATTACCTTTTAGCACAGAGTTAACAACGATTGAGACCTTTGTACGTTACCGTCCACTGTACGAGCTGTCGCGGCTGTAGAGACCTGTTGGTCGAATCGACACCGCGGCTATAAGCTCGAGCATAAATAACGTATACGTTTGAGATTCGGATGGAAGATGATTATTTCTGTGCCAACGATCATCGCCAAATTACGATGATCCTTGAAAAACGTGCGATCCTCGGTTGAGAAGGATCTACCGAGGAAACGAACAATGCGCTAAGCGTAGAATTGCAGCTTCCTTATCGAGCAGCAATGTCAGAATTTATGGCGTATTATTCGGAATAATCGTAAATCATGGTGCAAGAACGCAAAGGGACGATGAGAGGCTGGCTGTTGAAAGCGAATCGTCGAAAAATATTCGTACGACCGGCGTTGTTGTACCGGTCTTCCCGTAAATCAGCCGGTTTTTCGACGTGGCCGTCCGGCTTCTGTGTCTGTGCAGAAACCGGTGATCGATTCGGTATTCGGTATTCGGTATTCGGTATTCGTAATTGGGCAAAATCGACGTCGACTCCGGAGGGAAACGAAACGACAAAAAGAAAAAGAAACAAAAAAGAAAAGAAAAAAAAGAGAGAAGAAAAGTAAAAGGTTTTACTGCGGCGTATAAATATTACTGCTGCGTTCCTCTTGCGTAAGTATAGCCATTTTTTTGAGCCGCGAGCCGTCCAAAGAGAGGGAAAGGGTTCATCGTAGCACGGTGTCGAAGGAACGTTGCTCGTTTCAGTTGCATCGTTCGTTCGTTCGTTCGTTTCCGATAGTGCAAATACCAAAGTCGACGTTCGCGTCCAAATGATAAAAGAAAGGAGGAAAAATTCTTCTTGCTGGTTTGGTCGTGAAGCTCGAGTTAACGTTCAAAGCGAAAGGAAGAAACGTGAGATCGATGGATCTTAATTGATCGGCGAGCAGGCTAGGCACACAGCTTTGTGATTCATCGAGTTTAGAGGCTCGTAAAGGTGGTCGGCGGTGAAGAAAAGTTCGCCTTGGATAGTCGGCCAATCGGCAAACGATGATCTCGAACGATGGTTCGAACGTTAGTTCTTCCTCGTAGTACACACGATCGTACACGAGACTAGATTCACGATCGAGTTCACGGCAGTCGTGCGTTCTCTCTGTTTATCGGTGTTCCACCTCCGCAAGCCTAATTACAGGGTTGTTTAGCGTTATCTAATCGATTTGCACGATCGTCTGCTGCAAAATACAAGGTAAAAACTGAATTTCCATATAAACGTCCAACGAGACCGTGCGAGTTTCAATTTTAATCGTCGTACTTTAATTTTAATCGCGATACTTTATACCGATGTACTCGATGACATCGAAAGATCGTACGTATATCGTTGTATGACCGCATCTACAACGCACGTGTGTATCGTGTACTGCGTCGATCTTGAATCGCATACTCCTTTATATCCTTTGGAATAGCGAAAAAACGAATATTTCTATCGAAAACGAATAAATAAATATTATATTCTATCCAACGTGTATCCTAATATAAATATTCAAAAGTTTTCCGTATAACCGTATCGAGGAAAGACTAAATACGTATACTTGTAGTTTGAAAGCGATCGATCCTGCTCTTGTACATCGTTTGCCAACCAACTTGCGCATTCGATCGACGAAAGGATTCGCGTCGAGCACCACCTACGAATCGCGTGGGCGTAGTTATCAGACGAAAAGGGCACGAACACGACTTTAAGTTGATATCGCTTCTCCGATATTGGATTAATTGCAAGTAGAACCGAGGATCAACTTCCTGCTTCGCGATATCTCTCGGCGAAAATAGAAATCGAGTACTCGCTCGTTGTTACAGCAACGTAGAACTAAATCCCTTCTTAAATAAAACTACAAGTTTCTTTACGGAGACGTATCACTTCTCCAACGCGTAACACGCGGTAAAAAATATCCGCGGTGGTTCAACTTTTGAAATTAGAGAATCTCTGGTTCTGAAATATTAAACGTTTGCCTGTCGTTTAGGACGCTATTCGGAAAGCATACGATTTGAAAAATTTTTTTTTTTTTTTTTTTTCTTTTTTTTTTTTTTTTTTTTTTTCTTTTTCCTCAAGACAAGAGGAACTTGTCTGACGAAAGGTCGAGATTCGTGGCGACGCCGTTATTATCCTTCCCGTTGTCGAACCACGAATTATCCGGTCACGATCGCGTACGCGTTTGAACATTTTATCAGTGAAACTGGCTGGATGTTCGTCGTTCCTTTCCGCCTTCGTCGTGCTGCATGGTTCGCGGCCCCGTGCCGTGCCGTAAACTAACAGTATCCGGTGGCAGAAAAATGGTGACACGCGCGCCAACGTTGCTCTCTTCCGTTCTACGCTTCCGCTTAAGAAGCTAATATACAAAATTATACTTATAGCACAATAGCGGGGATAAAAGATTTTATGGAAGAAGACCATAGAACTGTATGCGATTAAGCGCAATTTCGTTTCATTGCAGGATAACGACGCGAAATATCGTTTCTCGGTACAGGTATGACAATTACCACGAAACATAGCTACAAGTTTCTTACAAGACGTTACGTACTTTCGTGGTCTCGCGGTATGCGTCATTTATCTTACATTATTTATCTTACGTACATTCTTCGATTCACCATGCACCCTTAAATTCCAATTGCAATTGCTACATATTACGAGTAGTGGAAAACACGATCAAACAACCAGATAATGATACGCATAATAATCTCGTTTTACACGAGAACCTACCTTTCATCCCATATTACGCGTTGCACGTTGCAGCATGCGGCAGGATGAACCGATTGTTTTCATATCTGAAACTGCCAAGGGAACGTTTCTATAGCAGCGTCGAATGTTTTCATTGGAAATATGGCGCGGCCATCGTCCAAGATCGACCACAAGATCGTTCTCACGTAGAACGAAATAAACCGACCATCGCGAAAAACGAATATTCGGATAAACGTTGTTCTACGATATTCAAATACCGTCACGCGCTTAAAGCATCGGAATCGGAAAATAAAAGTTCGAAATAAAAGTTCTGCCGCATACCGTGTATATTTGTTTGGAATCTGGAAAAAGGTGAATAGATAATTTATCAACGTATTAACACGTTTACGAACAAGCGCGTGGAACTTGGGCTAAAATTCTCATACGTAATTTACATACATTTTACATACGGATTCTTTCAACTAACGATACTAATGTCGAACGTTTTCGTTCGAGTTTGCTATATTCGTTTCATTTTACACGAGCACAGATACGTACGTACGACGAAGAACGTATTATTATCATCGTAAAGAGATCAACTCGTTTTTTCTTTTTTTTTTTTTCTTTTTTTTTTTTCTTTTTTTTTTTTTTTTTTGTAGATTTTGTAAAAACTCGTTACTCTCGAAACCTTTGCATCTTATATGGATGGCGTTCTAGCTACACAAAAACGAATAAAGTATCGATCAAGTTACTGTAGTTTGTCAAAATCCTATTCTACGATGACAAAACAGTGCACAACTACGACACAACTTGCTTGGGATAATTAAACGATGAATCTGAAAAATGTTGAAAAACGTTGAAAAATGTAAAACAATTGACATTTCTGCAAGTTCGTATATCAAGTTAAATCGGCCTATTAATAACATGTTGTTAAGTATGCCGATGAAATATGTAAAACGTATAGCAAGAGAGCTGTATAAAATGAAAGACAGAAGGATTGAGAAAAATAAGAATTATCGGAAAATGAAGCTCGTTCGTCACGAGTGGCGACACGCCCACGCGCGGACAACCGCGACGCGTATTGAGAGATACGTTCAGCCGCTTCTAATCGCGCCGCTCATCTGGCTCGAGTTCCTTCACCCTGACCGTGCGCACTTGACTCGGCTGGAAGGTGATCCGGATTCTTCGGCTTTTTTCCATCGCCTCGACCCTCTCCATCGCTATCGCTCCTTCGAAAATAACTTTTCCATTTTATAACGGTATTGTTAAATGTACGAACCTCACGGATAACATCTATTACACGTTGCTCGAACTTTTACCTTTTACCCCGTTTCTTTAGATAGCCGCGCAGCAAGTAATCGAGAGCCGAGATGTAATTCGACGAATGTAAATCTCTCGCGTCTAACCTCTAACATATACAAAGTGTAAAGGTGAAATCAAACGAACAAGCGAGTACGACGATACGCGGTCAGACAACTGAAAAGTCCGACTGATAACTAACACTGCTACGAGTTTATTAAAAACGCGATAAAGTGACACGACGGATGGAAAATGCCAAAGTAAATTGCACTCGACCGTTTCTACCTTTTACCTTTTATCGGTTTCCAATTTCGATCCTACTTTCTCTAACTTGATACACTTTACTTGATAAAGTTACTATACAAAATGTTAATATTTAATATAAAACTATGTTGGATAACGGTCACTCGTCCGTCTGTTCCTATCCTGCAACGACTTGATGGAAAAACGATCCATGGAATTCGTCGAGAAACTGGGAAGAAAGGGACTGGGAAGACGTTCGTAGATAGCCGGGGCTAATCCGACGTTTCATTGGACACGCGCGCTGCTTTAATGCTGTAATATATTCCGGATAATGGGAAGCTGAATAGCGTTCAAGGCCAAGGGTATACGACGCATTTCCCACGGTGAACAACGATGGACCGTGACAAACGCGCCACTACGTTTTCATCGCCGCACCGCGCCGTACCGCGTCGTACCGCGTCGTACCGCGCCGTCCAGCGAATCCTTCCTGATTCGATACGCTAAAAACAAGCAAACGCGATAATCCGCTGCTATTTTCTAATCGGTCGACGACGTGTTTTGCAGGTAATTTATCAGTTGGTCTACACGTTCACTGTAATATATAACATATAATATATAAGCTTAAACCAGCGTTCTAATCTCTCGCGTTTAATTTGTAATTTTTAAATACTTTACGCGCAACTTGCCCGAGTTTATATTTCGATCGAGTCTTTCGATCAGCCGATCGTTAACTCGTTAACGAGACAATCGTATAATTTCATATACGTATAACAGGCTGGTTATTCAACAGCTCGTTGAATTTTATCTAAATATCCGAATATTTTGTTTCCCTCTTGAGATTTCTGTCGGCAGTAGAAAGCCATAAAAAAAGCCATTTTTTCTTTTTTCATTTTCTTTTTCTTTAACTCACAAATACAAAATGTTTGGAAACTGGAAACTGGAAAAACTCTCCAATTCGATCTGAAACACGTCCAAATTGCGATACAAGCTCGTTCGAAAAAGGTAGACGAGGGATGCGAAGAATCAGAAAGCTGGAACGAGAAATCACTTTTATCGTCGAGCACGAAGAACGATCGATCGTTAAGGTTTCGATTCCCGACGCTGAGTAGAGCGAAAAAGTAGAGGCGACTAAATGTAAAAAGACACTCCTCGCTTTCTGTTCGCCAGCACCGACCACCGATTTAATTTCTACTCGTCTCGCGGATCAATTCGTTGCGGATAAATCGGTACATTGACAACGGGATGAAGCTGAGCAATGGGTGTAGCCTTGACTAGCCACGCAGGTTCGATTTTCGAATCGCCGTGAATCTGACTGATCCCATGGCTGAAAACGGACGTAGTAACCGTAGCTGTAGCCAGATCAGCTTCCTTGGCAATTGGTATCACGGAAACAGCCTCGTTAACGATTCCAGCAGTAGTAATCGGTACGTTCTTCTTCTCCACAGCTACGGGAATACTTTCTTTAGCAACGACGCTCGAAATACCGGGGATAGCTACATCTTCCTCGGTGATTTTCCATGGTTCGTGAATCTGACTGACACCGTGACTAGAGATGGACGTGGTTACGGACGCGGTACCAATTTCAGCAGCTGGGATAACAGGTATAGCTTGTTCGGCGATGACAGGCACCGCAGCAACAGTTCGGACGATGGTAGGGACGATGGTAGAAGAAGCAATATGATTAGCCGGCGGAGAAGATCGGACGATGGTCAATGGCTCTGGGTTTATCTTAACCGCGTCTTTGCGACTGGGACCCTCGATTCCCAACTGCTTGTGCAATTCTATGCGATTCTCGTGATAGGTAGGCACGCGAGCGACCACTGGCAACCCTTCCAATATGGTCTGTACCGGCAAGATCGGCTGCAGGTCAACCGGTTTCGCCTTGGCCTCGCCTTCCGCCACGTCCAACCGCGCGCTGCTCTGCACTTGAACTTGACTGTGATGCGAGGTCGCCAGCGGAATGTCGTTGCTCAACAACAGAGGTTGCGACACGATCTGTGCCGAATCTTGCCCGCCATACCTATCCTCATCCTTATCGAAATTCTCAGATTGCCCATTCCGATTTCCGTTATTTTCATTAGAATCCAGGCTCGAATACTCCAAGCTACGTCTTCTGCGACCGAACGTCGAAGATGCTTCGTCTACGCTCCCGCCGAGGACGATGCGAGTCGTTTCGCTGTTTGAATTTTCATCCGAAGGAATATTCGTCGCGGCTACACGGAATCCGTTCTCATCGGCCACGTAGAAGGCTGATTGAAGAATTCCATTGGCGTCCACATAGCTGTAAGAACCACGAAGAACACCATCGGCGTCTTTGATTTCTTCTTTCGCGGATGGCCCACCAGCGTAGCTGTAAGCATGTTCGCCTGTCCTCGTGTTCTGAAAATGATTGAACACAGGGACAGGGCTGGACAAGTACGCGTACGGGACCAGGTTCAGACGCACTCCTGAAGCTAGGCTCAGAGCCAGCAACAGCGGAATCTGAAAAGAAAGCGGTGAACGATCAGCGTAGAAAATCGGAATATTTTACTTAATTAATAACGTTCGATTACTCCCGATGCAGCCGAATTTTATCCACTAAAGGTACAATAATTCAAATTTCTCGAAATTATTTTGTATCGGCAACTGAAAATATCTGTAATATCGTAGAGATTCACAGCGTATCGTACACAACGACAGCGGTCGTTTGACTTTCAAACAACGTGAAATATCGCATCGATCGTGATCAGTACAAATACTCGCGTTCTAACGGGTCGTTCGAGTTTGGTTTAATTACAAAAAGACATAGCAGTCCGTTCAATCAAATTAACTACGTTGCGAGACTGCAAGTCTTATTACTTATTTTTATAATTGACAGTTCAGATATACGTACTATCGTATTATAATTGGCCATGCGTTAACAGGATTATGCAACATATAGAAGGATTCCAGAAGATTTGAAAATTACTGTTTCACAAGCGAAGAGAATTTTCACCGGTGATAAGGAAAATCTGAGAAATAGCGTTACATACTGGACGAATTTTAACGTCTAACAGGCAACTGCGATTGGACATTATTATATCGGATTAATCCGATCTACCTAACCCAACGTATTAACGATAACATAAACGAACATTCGCCTAACGAAGGATTGGAAGATAATAAGAGGCTGTCACTTACCAGTGATTGCATCTTGCGATCGGTCGGCGTATTCCCTGTGCGATCCTGCTTGCTCGACGAGGGACTGTTCGGGCTGTGCACCTTGCTTCCGATCTGGTTTTGACTTATATACACGGCAGAGGGGAAAACCGAGTCGGCGCGGCGCGACGGTGTCTTCGAACCAGGAACCAGCGGAATCGTCGAAGGACAGGCAGATCCGTTCACCGAATCCCTCGATCCGGAATCCGGCATCTTTCGCCACGCCCTCCGCTTCTTCTTCTTCTTCTTCTTCTTCTTCTTCTTCTTCTTCTTCTTCTTCTTCTTTTTCTTCTTCTTCTTCTTCTTCTTCTTCTTCTTCTTCTTCTTCTTCCTCTTCCTCTTCTTCCTCTTCTGTATCAATTGCCCGTTTATCTGCTCGCGTCTCGTTTTCTCGCCGTTTCGGCCAAGGACTAGATCCGCGTTTTCTGTAATGGGATACCGGGGACTGCGGATACCGATGCTTTGCTCGATTGTTTGTCGAAAAGAATGGAATTTGTTTGAAAGAGTGTTAGATTAGAATATTTTCGAGAAGTAGCTCGCTACCCAATCCGTTTCATACTTTTACCTATTCTTGGATTTATCTTGCTCCAACGAATACTACTCCAACGCTATGACGAGTAGAGTAATCTTTTTTAACAGTTTCATCAAGTACGTATACAAGCTACTTTATGATTCTTTCTCGAATCGATAGCTTTCCAAACGTAATAGGACGCGCGATTACGTTTCTCGATGGCTCTCGTCTTTCGTTCTCGGCCATCGACAACTCGACCATCCTTGGTCCTGGATAAAATCTTACAACAGGATAAAATTGTTCGGCTACCGCGGCCTTTTCCCCGGCTATCCGGGAATCCTCCCTTGTCGCGATAGAGTCGCCGTGCCAAGGCTACTACTCACGATGACCCGGACGTGACCGGACAAATGATCGAACCAGCCCCGATTGTCCTGCACCGCTGCTTATCGCGAGCATCTTGGCTCCGAAGCGTAATGGCAACAACGTGTCCGAGAAATTATTTGTCAGTGTCAACGACGACACGCAGCAAAAGCAAGTAGAATGCTTCGTTGCGCTTTTGCTGTAGCGGATTGCGATTGCAGCCAAGTTGCAGAAATGCATCTCCGAGTATCGGGCTCTGCGTAGTACGACCTTTTCCTTCGCCTTTTCATCTGTTTTTTCCAGTTCGAAGATGCATAGCAGTAGCTTTAAGTAGTTGTACAGTTATTTATAGAAAGATCGATTTATAGAAAGATCGACAGTTTTAAGAGTGGTAGAAAACCGAATTTTCAACGTTTTTCTCGCTAAATTGTTAGTAATCGATAGTAATCGCCTTCTTCAATCCTCTTAATTACTCCGCTAATTTCTTCGTATTTTGAAGTGTCTTGAAGTATTTCAAGTTCCACGTGTATCTTACGTTCCAAGTAAAGTTACGTTGTTGTACAGGCTGTTTCAAAATAATAATTAAATATTTTAAATTAAACGAGGAAAACGATGAAATCTCAATCTTGTTTCAATGTTAATTAAAGAGAACATTTTTCGATTAAGAACGGTTCAATCTGTATCAGACCTGAGGCAAAGCCTGTTCTCTTGTACGTCTCTCGGCGTACCAGGTCTCCCAAGGACCTTTCTCGCTGTTGGCGATCGTTCGATGGAAAATCAACATGAAACTTCATCGAGTCGTAGGCGATGCTGATCGTCGCTGTGTCGCTGTAGAGCCGCCCGATATCGAGCCTCGTTCGTCTTCGTGGCCGTTTGTTCTCCAGCTACCGAGAATCGCCAAGCAAGCACGTAGGAAGTGACAACGTTGCCGCGTAGGCGAGCTACGTTCGGCAAAATCGTGAACAATCGGAGGATAAGAAACTCCAACTATCAGGCGAAAGGAAGATAAACGAGGAAAAATAGTGGAACGATGTAGAAGCGTAATGATCGCAAGTAGACGCTCGAACCAAAATAGAAACTAACGCATGGTAGTAGCTTGTCAACGCTCAATTTATTTATCGTCAATTTTGTTTGTCAAAAAGTGACTGAAAAGTAGAAAATATGTTCAAATATAGAACATTCGAGCACATAGAAATTTCAAGATTTTATATTATTGTAATTATTGGAGGAACTGTATTGTATCGTGTATCGCTAAAACAACTACTCGTTCGTTTCTTCTTACCCGTTCTTTCTATAATACAATCAACCCGGCAAAGGACCATGCATAACCACATCTCAACGGAAGAACTTTTAAAGAAACTTTATTGAAATATTCCGCTCTACTTATTTTATCAAACAAACCTAACAAATTAATACCCTATATACGATTTTACACAAATTTCCAGTACAAAAAAATCACTTTTCAATCCTATTCGTTAATCATTATTAATTTACAAATATTTCAAAAGTTGCTTGTCCTTATTGTTTCGAAGAGAATTATATATGTATATATAAACATGATGACTAATGTAACGCCTATATGATGTTACAACAGTGCATACGCAGTTAAGAATTCCAACAAGACGCTACGGCCAGTATAACGTTTTCAAAAAGAAAAAAAAGAAAAAAAGAAAAAGAAAAGAAATACTAAAAGTTACTCGGGCCACGCCTACGCTACGCTCTTCGAGATCCGGTCACATATTTGCGGAGGTCGACTGATGTCGTAAACAACATAAACATAATACTAATGGACCACACCCGGCGTCGTGCAAACGCATGTACACGTACGCAGAAGACAATCGCGGCATCAGTCTTCGTGACAACTAGAAAATATGAAGTAAAAAAAAAAAAGAAGAAAAAAAACGGAGACAAAGTAATAATCGGCCTGTCGGTAACTCTGCCGATTGAGATAAACCTTGTCAAATATTGTTTATTTTATTATTGGATAGATGATCGCGGCTCGTTCGAAGCAATAACGCAGCGATACTGTATGGTATATATAGATACAAAATTGAAGAAATGAAAATAATTCTAGAAAGAACATCGATCACATATTTAGAGGAAGCAGTTCCGTTTCAATTTTAGCTTCAATAAATTGTACTACTAGATGCATAATTCAAATTTCTTCCGGCTCGATTCGCAGATGTAGCACCTCCAGGCCTCTGATCACAGTCATTCTCAAGATTCTGGACGATTCTATGGCTTTGTAGATACTGGCGGACGATTCCACTTCTTCGTCATTCACATGCGTCACGATATCACCAGCCTGTAAACCTCCCCTGAAATTTTTACACAAACAAACATATGTTCTTCCTATATAGAATAGTTGTTCTTAACGGTACAACGAGTGCAACGAGGGTAATGATTTATTAAACGTACAAATGTGCTGGCGACCCTACGATGACTTTATAAATCAGAACTCCGTATCTGATGTTGTGTGGAATTCCTTTCAATTTCTTTTGCAATTCGTAGAAAAGATCCGGGGTTAGGGTGAGCATTGTAACCCCGATATATTGAGTTTTTGGTTTCTCTGCGGCAAATTGTGTACCTAACATAGTATGATTTCGTTTTAGAATTTTCGTTTTAAATATTTCTATTTCGCGCTTTCCTATCCTCGAGTATTATATACCTTTGCCTTTCCTGCGCATTTCTGCTTTTTTCAAAAAATCTTTAGCATAGTCTATGGGTATCGCAAAAGAAATGCCGGACGTCACCTTCATTGCATTTATACCAATCGCTTCTGCATCTAAATTAACCAATGGACCACCTGAATTGCCAAACTGAAGCACAACATTTTTAATACGAAAATATTTCATAGAAGTTACGATGCTGATGAAAAACTAACAGTGATCGCCGCGTCTGTCTGTATATAAGCCATCTGTTTGTTAAGAAGGCCAAGTTCTTGGCTATGCCTGCTTACGCTGCTTATTACACCACTCGTTATTGTGTTACTTAAAGCTAATGGAGATCCAATAGCCACTACAAATTCTCCTGGCCTAAGATTTGTAGAAGAACCCAGCCTCATTACCGGTAAGTTCTTCTGTACAAAAAAATCGACAATCGCGATGTCAAAATATGAAATTACATACACTGTTTTTTATCGTTTTTTCTTTTTTTTTTTTCTTTTTCTTTTTTTATCGTAATCGTATCGTATCGTATAGAAGATGTATAAACCTTGTTAATTCGAACAGTTGCAAGATCGCTGTGCACATCGATGTCTTCCACGACGCCGGTATAAGTAGTTCCATCGTAAAGGCGTACCTGTGAAATAGATTGCATGAAAATTTCTGAAAGAACACGTACGATATTAATCCTTGTAATACAACAATAACTATTCGATATATCGCAACAGTTACCTTGACGGTTGTGTTAGGCTTAGCAGTAACAACATGAGCATTTGTTAATATCAAACCATCTGATTCAACGATGAAACCAGATCCATTGCTTATATTGAACGGTTTACCTGTTTGGAAATCAAATCTATTTTCTCATTAATGATTACTGGAAATTACGATTACTTATGTTACAGTTATCTTCTTACAGATTGAAATCTGTATTTACCTTCTGTTGTTTTGAATTTCAATGTACACTACCGCAGGAGCTGATTTCTCAACCACGTCAGCTATAAAATTATACCTATTTCTATTATTATTTCCATCCCAAGAAACTGGTTTGGCATGTATCGTGAACATCGGATTTATCAGGTTGCTGAGTCGGTTCTGGCAATCCTCCTTCCATTTGTACAAAATATAACCAAAACCGGAGAAGAAAATGGTGTAAAACAAGACATTTCTAATTGTTTTGTCAGAAATTCGAGACTTCTGGTCTTGCGTGTACGAATGTTTGTATTGTGTAAAACGGTCCACAAACGAAATTGTTAAGAGTTGTTTATACTGGAACTGATTTCTTTTTAAAACGGACCAAGATGTACGTGTCAAGGGGGCAGCCATTTTGTGACTTCCAACCAATGGTAACTGAGTGTTTCAGTTGTATTGTTCAATGCCAAATACCAATCCCGCGAGAATCGATTTCTAATTGAAAATTTATCAAACAAAAGTATTCGTTAATAATCATTAAAATCATGAATGATATTCGATCCCTACAGAAATAAACTGAACCTTTTTACCCAAACTATTATACTTATAATATAGTATTATATAATATAGTATTATGTAGTATTATATAAGTTCAAATGATTATCATAGAAACGGTGTATCTCGAACATTATTTGTAGTCGCAGTATCATAATGTTAGCCTCCCTTCGGTTATACGATCTGCTCGGATCATTAAAAAAATCATACAAACAAGTCATATAAACACATATATTTTCTTGAACAAGTTCCTTTTATTGAAGTATATGCACATATATTACATCAATAAGAAATCTTATGTACAATACAGAGAATATGATTTTTAACTTTCGTTTATGATAATCGTATTATGTTTGTTGTTTCTTTGTTCTTTTCTTTCTACTTACAACGCCGTTTGGCTTATTCTGTAACTTTTTAATCTTTTTATGCATCTTCAAGAGTTGAGACTTCTTCGAAGCTTTTGCTTTAAACTCCGTTGTTACCTTTCTCTTCGTTCCTTTTTTCTCCGAACTTTTCGCTACTTTTTTAATATTTTCAATTATTGGTTCTTTCTTCTCTTCTCCGGATTCACGCGAATCGTTCGCTTTCTTCTTTTTAACGTCGTTGATCACCCCGTTTTCGTCACTAGCCTTGCGTTTTTTAACTTTCCTAGTCTCCGCCGCTGTGTCTGCATGAATCTCTTCACTGGTATCACATTCTATCTCAGTATGACCTACAAATAATAAAACAAGTCTTATATATGATTCGATTATTATATGATTGCAAAAATAAAAATTACATACCAGCTTCATTACACTTTAAACATTTTCCGGTAACTTTCGGCTTTTGGCCACATAAATGTTTCGTTACGACACATCTTTTACATGTTACGCAATGCTTCCAATAAGGTTTTACACATCGTTTGCATATATCACAGTGTTTATATGTAAGGCCATTTTTCGAGGTACACTCTTGGCATTTTTTACAATGCTTATTCTCTTTAGCAACCCACTTCTGACATTTTTTACAATATCTATAACCATTCGATTTTGGAAGTTCAACCAAGTTTAACGGTACATTTGTAAAAATTCTAATAGGCGACGGTGACTTTGTGGCATTGGAGTCTGTTATAAATAACGGATGATTATCATAAGATACTTTGTAATCGGTCATTTTCAGGTCCTTCAGACCTCCTGGTACACCAGGTGGATTACTCTTTTGTTTCATTATAGATTCCATAAAATATGGAAATATGAACATAATTCTTAAACAATTCTCTTCATCCTCTATGTTGTTCCATTTTTTATGAAGATCAGAGATTCTTTTTATAGTCCAAGACATTGGCTCCACCCTACTACCAAATGGTGGATCGCATACCAAGTACGTGCCCTTTCCTCCACCTTGCATAAGAAAGTCTTTAAACACATGGACAGCGGTTTCATTAAAAAAATGATTATTCAATAGATTATACCAGCAATAATTGAGCGGTCCAAAAAAATTATGCTGCAAGTAAAAAGAAAGAAAGAAAGAAAGAAAAAAAAAAAAAGAAAAAAAGAAGAACACAGTATTAAGCTTATACAGTTTGTTTAAACGTTACTGCCTTAATTTGATATAAATTTCTTAACAAACTTACGAATCTTCCATCAAAATCCAATAAAAGTGTGGACATTGTGTCTTCGTGATTTTCCAGAATATATTCATGAATTTTCGGAGTACCGATACAAAGGATCTGCTTCGCTCCTAATTTCACAAGTATATTTGCTATGTCCTCTGTCGATTGTTTTGTGAAGAAATACTGAGCTTCTTGCCTAGAATTTTCTAACGGTTTTAAAATTTCTGTTGGATGCCTTATCTGATAATCTGTAAGACCCTCCCTTATATCATGATTTTTGTGTTTGTTCATCGTATCCTTCTCAGTTTTAGATATCAATTGTTCACAAGTATAGCAGTAACATCTGCTCTCAGGTGGCATCGACATTATATCATTAAAACGTACATATAATTGCCTGTGATGATAACGGGACATAAACCGTTTCCTCTCTTGTTCCCATTTAGCCGCTTGATGTTTTGTCAATTTTTCTCCCTCTTTTAAATAAAACTTACACATCTTTCTCTCGCGGCAAGCTGCACATACATAAAACTTCTCCAATTTGCCATTTTCATGCGTGCCAAATAATAAAGTTGGTCCTGCATAAACAGAATATCATAGTACAATATTATAAAAATATTTTTTCTACGATTTCCCGCTATTACTTTATAATATAAGGAATAATATAACAAAAAATCACCGTGTGGACATTGAGGATGTTTACTCAGATCGGACCAAAAGCATTCCATGCTCGAGATATTTATCAAAATTATAGTTGCGGAACAATTTAAAAACGTTTATTCGCGTCAATATCTGTTATAAGAGGAAAGATCAACCATGCTTGCCTGCGTAAATACTTATTTACTACACAATAAAATATTTATTTGTAAGAGTTGTCATCTCAGAAACCATGCGAGAAGCATTTGCTCACGTGAAAACAAAATACACCATGTGGTTTGCATAGCAACAGCAACACGAAGTTAATCGATTGTCGACTCAATTCGAGTGCCGCTTACGATTATCGAAACTATTTTAAACGCAGCGTCTTTCGCGAACAGTTCAAATGAATTTGGCTAATGATCCGCTAGTAGTATATGCGATGAATCTTCACTTTTTTGAAGAAGAATTGATCGTAACAGTTGGATTAAAAGAAGGACCCGAATTGTCTGGATTAATGCAGAATACATTACTACTATCTCAAAGTACGTATAAAATTAGGAAGAAATTGTTTTATTTTAAATAGAAAAATTATTTCATTCGACTTGGAATAAGATATTAAGTATACATGGCTATTGTCTATGACCTAGTAATTTAATTGCTGAATGATTTTTATATAAATTATAAATTAACATTAGGAACAGAGTTTAAACGAAAATTACAGCTTAACAAATCATAATATATTTAAAAAAAATATTCTTTTAATACTCAAAAGAGTTTCACTTTAAGTGGAATAAAAAGGCGTTAGTTCGAGTTATTTATATTTTATTATAACATTTTTCCTACAATTGCTATGGTGTTTGCTGTATCACATACACGCGCACACATACAGGCTGTTTCGTTTAACCGAAGATGGTAGAATATCTGACAAGGGGTTTAAAGTTATCAAAAAAATGTTTTGGCAAAGGTTACTTGGGTTACTCGAAGGGGAACAGCATATGGTGCAAATTATCTATCGCACATCGAGTAATGTGGAATATTTTAAAGTCAACTTGGCTGTTTCAAATGGAACTATATATTTTTTAATAATACATTAATCTCAACATTCCTTACAAAAAAAGAATTTCGTTTCTCCTTGTCTCTCGTATGTTAATTTTTACAAATTAATATCAACAACCCCTAAACATCTTATAAATTAATAGTTTTTCAACGTAAGTAAGCTAGTACTTTTCTTATAGGAAATTCCGAGATGGATCGATCAATGTATTACGAAATATACGGTTCGATTTAAAAAAATGAAATTGTCCTTGAAACCTCGGCCACTATTCCACATGTAAAAATGTAATTTGCACCATAGAGAATGCCCATTCTTTTGCTAAAACAATTTTCTGATAACTTTAATCCTTCGTTAGACATTCTACCCTTTTTAGTTAAACGAAATATTCTGTATACGTTTATATGTATGTATTACATATACATAAGGCAATTTAAGCCTCTACAGGCTATATAAATATCTTCGTGCGTTGTTTTGTCATGATTGTTTGTAATGTCCTGTCATAAAAATACAGATAATAATATATTATATTACAATATTTGAATGTCTAATCTCAATTGGACCATAGGTATATACGTATTAATACGAAAAAGGGAACAAAAAAATATATAAATTTTCCATTTCCTTCAGTAATTCTCTTCCTTCTAATACTGTATCGATAAATAAATATCTCGTTGATCGTTAAAATTATATTAAAAATAAACTGATCTATGTATATATACCTGGGGAATTAATAAATCAGAATATGATTCGCGCGTTGAATTTTGTTAGAACGAGTGAATGAAAACAGTTTTGTCTTTTTATATTCGTTTTAAAGCATCTCTAAAGAATCTACAGAATCGACACATCCTTATATTTTCACGCTTTTCTTTCTCTTCTTCTTTTCTTTCCCTTTTTCCTTTCTTTCTTTTAATCATTTTAGGCTGTGTTCATTCTGCCAGATTATATATATATATATATATCACAGACTATCCGTTTACAGTTGGGAAGAAACATTCACTAGAAAAACTCTTACCTTGTAATACTTCTACTAACGCGTTAGTGCAACTATGGATACATGTTTACAGGATATTAATACACTAAATTGAATTACTTGTATGTACACACAAAGAAATAGCCACCTAGATTTGTAACTCGTGTTATTTGGTCTATACTATATATATATATATATATATATATATATATAAATCGTCGTACATAGATTAGTATTAAATAACAACGTGTACCTGCTTGTATTTTTATCATCTACATATCCATATATATGCAACTCTCCTTCCTATTATTTATTAAATGTAATATACATAATACTGCAAATGTGCATGTATATAAATACTATGATTGTTCCTTTTCTCTGGAACGACTCGTATTATTTCAATCGTTATGAAATTACAAACAGAAAGAAAAAATAAAAAAAAAAAAAGAAAAATGGATCACCAACAAAGCACTTTTTCCTTTCCTTTCTATATCCAAAATAATTCTCGAACTTAATCATATTTGGAATTCTAAGAATTTACCCACTGTTATCGTAGACGGTCGAATGTCTACGTCTAGACTTTGTAACAATCAATAATTACTAGTTTTTTGCACATCATATATATCTTCGGAAAAAACGTCTTTGCCAAATTCATCTCACCGTTACATTTTAATCAACAATCGCAACGTTGTTTCATTAAACTGCTAATTTTAAGTAATCCTTCGTATATATGTACATAATTGACTACAAAGCTTCTTCATTTAACTTACTGCATAAACAGATTTTCGGTTTACGAATGTTTACAAGTCGTCACACAAACGTCGTTTGCACGCGTGGCTCCGGAAATTTAGAAAACGGAAAGTCTACGACATATATTACTAATAAATAAAACCATTAAAAAATTTGTTTATGCAGCAGGCGTTAAGGCTTCAAAGAATGCTGGGATTAAATTTCATTGTACAAGCACGTACGTGTTCCAATTGTCTTCCTTTTTTCTTCTTCTCTTTTCCTTTTTTTCTTCTTCTTTTTTTCTTTTTTCTTTTTTTTTCTTTTTTTTCTTTTTTCTTTTTTTTCTTTTCTTTTTTTTCTTTTTTCTTTTTCTTTTTTCTTTTTTCTTTTTTTTTTCTTTTTTTTTTTGATAAATTCATAATCTCTAATGTCTAAATGCAATACTAGGAGTCGTTTGGTAAAATCCATAAAAAGGCTGTTGCGATTAAAATTTCGTATAAATACGCCGGAAGCATATTGAAAATAGGTAACAATCAGTTCGTGTAGGCTTTCATCGATGTAGAGTAATAGAAAATTTGTTTGTAAGTAGATACGCACAAATAGACTTGATGCAGATTAAATATTGACCACATTGTACTATGGAAAGTAATTTGTGAGTCTCTCCACGCTTAAGATTATATAGAGAGTATCTTATCGATTAATCGTCTCATGTTTCTTTTGCACGAAGCTTTTATTTGCAGGATGGCAATAATTGAGAGTTTAAGAAATAATGGAAAATATTCAGACGCGCGCACCGGCATGTTCGAACCGATTCTCGGAATTAAAAGATGCTAAAAAATAACAAAATGATTATTTAAAAATCCTTTATGCAAAAGTGTCTCTAAATTATGTGGGTTTTAATTGTTTACTCGCTATTAGACATTCAGACTTCGAACTATGTCCGAAAAGTTATAAAGCTATTAGCTTGGATTGACACGTACCCCATCTCTCTTGCAATTTTCGTTGCTGTTCTACGTGATGATCTGAGAGATTTCTCTGTAATCCTACCTGTCCTGTCTTTAGCTTCCTAGGATCCAAATTTGCCCCTAAAGTCTGCACACCTTTAGCGAATTTTGAGAAAGGTGACAAGATATCTTTGGAAGTAGATGCCACAGGGCTCGCTGCGTTTATTATGTTAGTCTTCATTGACTTCAAAGCAGACTCACTCTGAGAAGATGTAATATTTAGACTTAAGTCTTGCTCAGACGTGGACCTTTTTTTATCCTGCAATCTATTTTCAGTCTGCAATTTGCTTCCATTTATATTACCGAGTGCCAGCTTACTATCAACCTCTCCGGTCGAATGACTGATGTTTTTGGACAGATTCAATGTCAACGGTGGCAGCATCCTTTCTTTGTCCTCAGTTACATTTTGTATAGTTATTTCAGGCGTCTTTTGAGGAGAAGCACTAACAGTACTGGTACCAGAGCCAGATTCTGGCACGCGTAAGGCTTCCTTATCGGAACTCTGTTCAGAGAATTTATTAGGTCGTATCGAAAAATCTTGGTCTTCGTTATTCTCATGAGGTTCCACTACGTCCGTGTTTTTAACGCCCATTATGATACCAATAGATGGAGTATACGCCTCCATTAGATTCTTATTGTGGCTGAAATTTTCTGGCTTTTCTAAAGGAACAGGAGGAACGTCAATGTCCTCGTCGTCGCTACTGCTACTGCCGCTGCTACGTTTCCCTTGCACATTGCCTGAGATGTCTCTACTCCCAACGGTGAATGTCGGCTTCAGAGGTGCCTCAGACCTTCTACCTATGCTTCTTGCTATGTCAATTGGTTTCCTAGCGCTGAAGCTGTGACTTAACTTATTTAGTTTGCTAAATTGCTCAGTCATGTTGCTTAAAGCTTTCGTTCCTACAATTACATAACGTATTTTGCAATTATTGCTAGTTATTACTTCAACTAGTTTACTTTAAATATATATTTATAAATGAAGTCTGATCTAGTTTAACTAACAATTATTAACTGTTCGGAAATCAGATTCTTTTGTTAGAAACGTACCTGCGCTTTTAAGAGCTAGTAACTGTGTCTCTGAAACATTTCTAGTCAATTCCGGGAATGACGAAATGTCCAGCAGACCCGTTGTTCCCCTGCTATTCACTATTTTACTCTTTCGTCTATCTAACGTGACGTTCATTGCTATAGGAATCTTTGGTAAACCGGCTATCTCCATCGCTACAGAGATAGCCTCGCAAATTGATCTTAAAGACTCTGAAATATACGAATCAACGTAGTAGCGAAAATTAATCGTCATAGATCCAGATATGAATATGATAGATCATATTTGAAATTATATCCTACCTATACTTTCTTCCTCTGTCTTTATAACAACAGCCATGTTATTAAAAAATCGTAAATTTGTACTGCGGAACATGTGAAAGTAACCGTATTCGTTGGCCATTTTGTAATTTATTCTAATGCAGTGGAAATGCTTATTTTTAAAAAGGGAGACAGTGCTCTCTGGCTGGCCAAACTCGATCAGTATAATGTCTTCGAGTGGAACTCTTTGGTAATTTGTGACTTTGTCGATTTGATCGTCATAATCAGCTACATAATAACTATCCCGTGTTAATATTAGAATAGTGTCCATTTCTGTCTCTGTTAAGTCACCAGTTCTGTTAAAATGGGATAAATTATAAGAGAAAGCAATCCTTATGTATTATAAGAATGAAAAAGAAAGAAGAAAAAGAAAAAAAGAAAAAAAAGAAATGAAACAAATAGAAAGTTGAACATCTAACATACACAGGGTCAGCGTCTATGAGACCCCAACTGCCTAAAATAACTTCTGGATCGGGTATAAGCAGTTTCTTGCAATCCTCTATCAGCAATTTTACATGAATCGCTGTAGCAGCATTATCTTCTTCTTCTGTACGCTCTTGAAATACTTCTTCGTTCACCGAGTTTCCTAACATCATATCGATCGTGGCCTGCCTATAGACATCCTTGAAGCGATTTAAGTAGTATCTGAAAGTACACGGGTCTCCTAAGCACTTGCTTAGAAGCTACATAAAAAAGTAAAACAGAATTGAAATAAAAAATGATGATAGGACATTGTCATAAAGGGAGCAGGAGTTCCACTCAGGGTTATTAAGATAAACTGAAAAGCAATCCACCATGCAAGTAAAAAAAGAAAATTATGTTCAACGTAACATCAAACTGATTATAACGTATGGAGTCACAGTTCGAGTATAGAATGTCGTCTTGTATCGTCTTTCTTTTTCTTTTTTTTCTTTTTTCTTTTTCTTTTTCTTTTTTTTTTTTTTTTTTTTTTTATATATAAAGCAACAACTGGTTTATTGTTTTCAAAATAACACAATTTTATTTATTGCTCGAGCGAAAAACTTTCAACCCAAAGCCAAGAACGAACCTTGCCAAATCATACATAGCACTGGCATAGAGAATATCAGGATAAGTAGCAAGTTGAAGCTCTATGTTTGGTGGTTTCACGGGTATTAGCTCAAGGCAGCAATTGTCAAGGATGTCTAAATAGTGCGACCAATCGGTGTTCAGTTGATTAACATCGATAGGGTTCCCTAGCAAGGTATCTATCGCCGCTTGACGCATGTCATCCATAAAGTGTTGCTGAAAATATCTATGGGAAAATGAAAGGATAGTGTCAAGGATCGTACGTACGTATAAGATATGTCAATAGTTAAGCGATGATTTGGCTTAAAAAAAAAAAAAAAAAAAAAAAAAAAGAAGATAAAGAAAAAAAAAATAAAGAAAGAGAGAAAGAAGACATTAAGTGTTATTGATATCTAACGACGATAGTAGTAATAGCCTGTAAGACTTTATTCGTTCTAAGAAATTACAACACCTAACAGCTTGTATGTTCGCGAATAATCTATATCTTGAATAATGGACGAATAATCGTAAAATGATGTATCGTGTAGGATATGTGAATGAGAATGGTGTTCTATTGCAATGTGACGAGTGGTATGTCATAATTCTGATCCAATTGTACCTGTTCGCAGAATTCATGCCATCTTTCATTAAACCGGTAAACTTTCTTTCCCCTGTTCTTGTGTAATCTCCCTATAAGCAATAAAATAAACCACTATCATAGAAGTTCAACTATCTTTAGATTTTGCTTATGGTTAATTCGTAATGGTTAGAGTAAAACCAACGTGTTTACTGCGTGAAGTACGAACCTTGAGGGCGTTTGTACCGGCATATTGTTTACTGATAATGTCGCCATTATTCGCCCAAAGCAACTGAAACGTTTGTCGGATATTTGTCGGTAACGTTCCGTCCGGCGGTATTAGTCCTAGCTTTGAAAACTGCATTTCCATCACAGCTTTACCTAAAGCGGTTTGCACCACATTCGTTCTATCTAAACAATCTATGCAATTCACCCGAAACACTCCTTTCTGCATGCATATTGTGCCTTGCTTGTCGCGCCAACAATACCCTATGTCTGACAATACCGCAGCTAATGCACTGACCAGGATAGACACATTTTCAAAATGCATCCCCCGACTGTGTTAGATATATATATATATATGTGTGTGTGTATATATATATATATATATAAAAAAAAAAAGAAAACATTAGCAACGATTTTTGATAATTCACTAGCTCAAATTTTTCTAACTGCTTACCAATATTCATGAAAATCGAAAGTTGTATATGTTATATCTGGATGATTATAATTTAGTATATGGTTACTATAGGCTTCCCAAATTACCTTCTCCTTGCCAGTTTGTTCTACAAGATTCATGATACAAATTGGGCCGTACAACCCTAGCTCTTCGGTAAAGTGTTTCTCGAACGCAATCTGCGTTTCTGCTTCATCTAGAGGATTGAAAATTATTATTGTTAACATTTAGATGAAATTTCTTGTCGGTTACCTCTATCTATTCGTGGTGGAGGCTTGTATTTATAGCCAGGTTGAGACCAGTATACTGGTACACTGCCTCGTACTTGGACAAAGGATACTTGGTGATCATGGTACCAAACTAATTGCTCTGTTTCCACATAGTTCGCGCATTTTCCTTCATCGTCCACACCACGTCGCTTATATCTTTATAATGGTAAAAAAGATAAGATATTTCTAAATAAATTACTCATTGGAACAATAAGAAATAAGAAAAATATATAGCTACCTTGTTCCTGCACGAAATCTACTTCTTCTCGATATTATTGCTAAATTGAAAGTTTCATGGTGTGGCTGTTCATCGATGCCCACTTCTACTTTACACTTCTCTATTTGCACATATCCCTGAATAACTGGTAATATCCATGAGTTTGCTTTGTCTGTCTACAAAAATGAAATATTTTCTTAATAATAAATATCTAACAAAAACCAATTAAATTTAGAAGAATCCTAACTTTTAAATTAATTATATCATGTAACATGTGTTTGTTCCAAAAAAATCTATCATCCACTCTTTGCCAAAGTGGTTTATTCTGTTGTCCCTCATTCCACTGTGAGTCCGCGACACAAAGCCTCTGCAAGCTATTTGTGATATCACCAGTTTGACAGAAATAAAAGGAGTCGGTTTCGGTGAAAATCTTATTTAACTCCTCCAGGATTCTCTTCTCAAATCTCTCCTTGTCTTTAACAATGTTTCGTTTACTTACTGTGGATTTTACCTGCAAACATTCTTGTCAATGCAAAAGCATCTTCCTTTGTATATATGATTTCTTTATTTCTAGTTACCTACAGGGAAACCTACTTGGGATGTTGCAAGTGCAGCCGCGTGTTGAGTGGTATTTTTTATTGTGTTTGTAGCACTTTTAATAGTTCCCCATGTTTTGGCAAAGGCTGCCTTCTGCGGCACATCAAACAGTCCACCTTGACTTTTTTTCTTTGGCAAATTCTGATGCTTCTTACATGGCAAAAGTCCAATATCATTATTTTCATTGCCAAGATGCAAAAATGCAATTGATTTGACCTTATATATAACATGACCTCCATATAACTCTCCAGCTGGTGAAGCTTCTTTGATCAACATTAAACGAGGTTCCAATACGCACGGTTGTTCTATTTTTCCTACAATTCCATAAAATATTCCAAGACATTCCAAATCTTTTGGAGATGCCCATTCCCAATCTGCAAATAATTTACGACTGGTGAAATTTCATAAAAATGTCAATACAAAGAAATACCTGGCTTAAAACGTAATATTGTAATGCATTATTATGTTGCATTTAATTGCATTAATTAAACCATGACTTTCAGATGTTTATATAAATCATAATTTGTTGTTATTGTAAAATCTCATGCGTAGAACAGTCTTCAAAGCCTTTAAGGCTTTCTATCGCTTTACATTATTTGAACAACGTTAATTTAATTATGGTCCAATATAAAACTCCCATTTCATCAAGTACCGTTACGAAATTGAATTCATAAATGAGAATTATGGGAAATCATTTCGATTACGCTCCGCGGAGAATCAAAGGTGTTTTGAATAGGAACAGTGAACCAAGAATCGCGACGTGTATCGTCCACTTGACAGGAATGTATGTATATACGCTCCTGTCAAATGAGCACCATGTACACCCACCCGATTTAGCGGAAAACTCTCCGGTGTACTTGTCACACCATAGGCTGTGCCTCTCTTTCACAAAAATGAAATGCGTGTCGGTACGGAACAATTCCATGCTTCCGACTTTCTCACTGTACAACAATTTCTACGCAGCATGTGGAACGCCAACTCCCTGAACAAAAGTCCGCCTATGACGGACACTTCGCCATTTTGCTCGTACATGAGACTATATGAAACTGACAGACAATAGACTGGTTTTGTCGACTATATTTTCGATCAGAGTAGATGGCGATTGGATAGGATATTAATTATATATACTTACTTGTCTATATATGTAACGTTATATTATGTTACGAAAATTTCAGCCGATAAGAATTTCCAATAATCGATTCAATCTTATAAAATCCAACGCTCTTTTATAATTTAATAATATAGTGCGAGACGTTAAATTACTTACACTTACTTATCTATTATCATTCAAAATCTACTTGTAAGTAGATTCTGAAGGCGTTATATAAAAAGTTTCGCTATTTTGAATCATTTCTAGCGTTTTTTTACTGTCTGTTGTATTAGGAAGGAAAGTAAAAGTTTCGCTATTTGAAATACATAAGATTTATTTCGATAATCTGTGATTACATATTTTATATATGTTTCACAATAACTGATAAGTACATCATAAATACAAAGAAGCATGTGAAAATATGCGATTAACGATTAATCAACGTATCAACGTATCAACGTATATTGTTCATGGAAGAATATTTAAAAGATGTCCTACCTTTACACTGTGTTCATCTTCCGAACAAATTTAGATCATTGCCTGTGAACTCGCGGGTTGGTCGATAGGTTTTACTTGAAATAGTTGAAATGTATTCATTTGTATAATGAAAAAATTCGTAAGATTTGACAAGCATTTAACATTCTTAAAAAAAAAAAAAAAAAAAAAAGGAAAAAAAAATGTTCGGTTACTCGGTCCTGCCTTCATTTCCTTCCTTAGTTTTCTTCTCTTCTTTGGTTTTGTCGATTATATATTCTTGCCATTTTCTGTGATTAAGTGTCTGAAAATCATCTACTTTAGCTATTAATTTTAGGTATTGAGATAACTTTAATAATTCCCTGTCTTTTCTTCTGGTGATGTGCGCGTGTCTGAATGGCTTTATCTTTAATCCCGATTGTGGATTCATAATAAAGTTCCTTCTGATATCGTCGAACATGATCGTGTTTTTTGCAGAGAACTGCTTGTATTTTCCCCAAATGATAGCAAGCGGTTTTGCCGTGATGGTACCATATTTTGATGTGTGAACATTGATCATAGCATTCGAGTCAAGATGACACGCTATTTTGTAATAAGGATTGCTGGAAACACCGAGCACTTTCATTTTTTCATTAATCCATTTCATACTAGTCGCTGACCAAATTACTATGTCATAATTTAGATAAGCCAGGGTTAAAAATTGATGTAGGAAGGGACGCATCAATTCCACACCACTTTCCGCTGTTGATTTGGGATCGAAAATGGTGTAGTCTATATCGAGCACCAGTAGTTTCTTTCCTTCTCTGAATGGATTTAATTGTACAAACCTGTACAAACCGATTCTACATTGGATTTGAAACAAGCACAGCTGAACATTCTCTATCTCTATCTCTTCCTCTTCAGTCTTAAAGTCATTAATTACATCAGGTAAGTCTTTTGGCGCGTGACACACTTTAGCTATGTCCTCTTCACGAGATCCCATCAACATTAGCTTGAATCCAGGCTTCATGCCCAAGTTCCTTAGGATCTCCTCATCTTGACATGCTTTGTCTGGTGGAAAGAAAGATTCTATAGACACTTGATGAAGTTTTAAACGACGTACAGTCAAACATGTCAAATCTAACATAACATGACATAATTTTAAATCAAAGGAGAAATCGCTTGAACGAATTTTATTTGAAAATTAACAACGAATCTCGAACGATACATGTGATTTTACGTAGAGGAAAATGAAGGAAAGGATTGTCATGAAAACAGTTCAAAACATAACCTTTGGTTCGAAGGTTCAAAAGTTTTTGACGTTCCGGAAGGATGTTAGTTTCCTTGTATATTCGTTCTTTCAGACCGCGAACGGTATCATCCAGGTTCACGTCTGGAATTTCGATTCTTTTTCTGCCCCATACTATGATGATCTTCCCTACATTCTCCATTCTTTTCTTTCTTTTCTTTTTTTTTTTTTTAAATAATGACGCGACACCAGACGATGTATACTACGAAGTAGTCGAACGTATACAATTCTATTAGATTCCGTGCATGTATAAGAAGGCCATTGTGAAGTATGATGCACACATTGTATCTTTGTGTCGATACTGTAACGTGAAGTTCATCTTTTACTTAGATGGCGGTACGGTGGCTAGATATGGTCACAAACTTGGTACGAAATAGACGTGACATGCAATGCTGTTTCGTGTCCCACGTTTGAGGATTACCCGTACCCGTTACTATTTTCATGTTACATGTAACATTATCGATTCAGCATATAGTACCACCATAGACTAAAAACAGGATAGACATTGGATGCAATGCACAAACGTGTCCACGGCCTAAAGGCTACGTAACAAGAGAAGATTGACAGTTTTCGCGGTGAGATTACGACGCTCCACGACATAAAAGACATGGAGGACAGTTAGGTACCGAATAAAATACAACTTATTATACAGAATGCAACTTATACAAAATGTGTGTATCCTTATAGCTAGCGAATTATACAAGATAATAAAGTATTTTCAGGGGTTCATTTTACTTGCTAAAAATGACTTTGACCCAGTAAAATGAGCGTTTATCTGAAAATATATTCGATACATGTTTCGTAATAAATAATTTCTTAATTATTAGGAATACTAAGACGAAAGTAACGGCGATTAAATAAATCATTGTTCCATTTCGAACGTTTGAAATTATTCTTTTGCTTCAAACGAATTTTTAACGAATTATCCCATCGTTTCAATGTAATCTGTGATATAGAATTATTGATAATCTAACGACAGCTTCGTGTAGACAAAGTTTGAAACATGGAAATCTTAATAAAAATAGCTTAAACTTATTTCGATAGATATCGTAACATTCGTATATCGAATTCAAATTATTTTCCAATATTATGTGAATTTGCTACAGTTAACGTCATATACTTGCAAATTCGTAGCTTATATTTTTTTCATAGAGGTGGCGCGCTAGTAGGCTCGAATGCTTCAAAGCAACGTTTCGCGCGCGTTTGTCCAGTATTCTCTAGAGAACGTTTAGTTGTGAATTTTCTAATTCTTGCAAATATTTTCGAATATTTATAATACACGATCACAGTGTGTCAGTGGAGTGTATATTTCGTACTCTGATAACGAATATTCACAGTATAAATCTGGCAAATGATATCGCATTGCATTCGCGGTGTTCGTAAGCATTTGTTCGATACCGAGAAATATCCTGTAACTCTCAGCTAATATTTTTCACGCTTATTCCACTTTCTTGATAATAATCTTTCAAGCGTAGAGAAACAACAGAATATTCTAGATAAACGTTCGATAGGGAAAAGAAGAAAAATACCGAAACGATATTTCTTCGCTTCTTTTACGCCTCTCTCTACCCCCCCCCCCCTGCACCTTGTAAAATATAATCAGCCCGCCATTACACAACTTTATTTTCAAAGAATATTTGCGATCGCGCGCAATGCGGTTTGTAGAATCAGTGTTTGTTACGCAAAAGATTTTTTCATTATTTTCAAATCACGATAGTTTCGATTAAATTCAACCAAATAATCACGCAACGTAGTCATTTATTTTTCTTTTTTTATATATGTGTTCTTTTTGAACGCTGGTTTTCGGTATTACAGTCAGTGCATCTCTCATCAAGGGGACGGGGCCTCTCCAGGAGTTCAACAGCGTAAGTAGTTTTACGTATAGTATTTCAATTTGTCCAATTTTCTATATTTTGTTCGAATTATTGTTAATTAGAAAATAAAAACGATCGGTAATTTAAAAAGCTAAAACTGTATTTTATGTTTTGTTACAGATACAGCTGCAGCTTGTTCGTGTTCTTTGGGATTGATATCACGGTGGCTGAAAAGCCAAGAACGTAAGTATCTTCATATATCGTACTTCGATTATGTCTATTCTATATATTTTGCCTATATAATTTGAAAATTATCGATTAAGATGTAGAATTTGATTGACAATTTTGAAGGTTAGGCTCATCTCAGGTTATTCTTTCGTTAAGATAAAGAGAGTGTTAATGTTTCAACGTCTAACGTCTAAACAAACGTCCAACATATTTTAGAAATCATTAAATTCTTAACACGCAGATTTGAAACTTTTATATTAGAGTTTTAGTTTATATATTTATCGAAATTACCGATTTAATAAACTTTCATTTTTCATTATCTTCAAATTTTCAAATAATTAGCAACCATCGATCGTGTTTTGTTTTGTAACAGGCTTTTCAGAAGCTGTTTTTCTGTTTCCACCGTTGGATTTTCAAGGGTTTGTGCCTGATGTTGGTCTTCCTGATGATATCAGCTGGGATAGCGCCAACGTTCTCTGGTTCTCCGCTTCGGACGGGTGAGTCGCATGCATTTCTGTTCCTCCGGTCACTCAATCATGTCGTAGGATGAAAGGTTCGAATCGGCACGGGTGACTGGTTGTATTACGTAGAATTTTCTGCGAGCATAGTGATCGCGGGTATTTTTTATACCCGCGAGTAGTAACATTCTTCTTTCAGATTTATTAGTCTAGGATAGGATTAGTTTAGGATGTCTTCTTGCACATCGCGATTATAATAATTAGTTTCTTAATAGTTGATTTAAACATACACATTTGAGAATAAATTCATGGTACTTGTAAATATGTATATTAGTATATCGAGTGAGAATATTTGCAAAAGGCAAATATCTACACGAATATATCGGTATGACGCAAGTATGAATTTTAGCGTAAGCAAGAGATATCGAAATGATCTCCGATTTCGTTGTTACGAAAGCTGCAATCGTCACTCAATCATAATGACGATAATAGGTAATGCACGATACAGTAAATAATAATAATTGAATTTAATTTTCTATACGTGACACGATTTCCATTCACATTCGTTTATTTGACTTTGGATAGAGTTTAAAATGTGAGTTAAAATTCATTTTTTTTTTTTTTTTTTTTTTTCGTACAAGACGGCGTAAAGTTTTATGTGCAAGAGGAAACTTCGCGGCAGGCAGATTTTTGACTCGAAGCAATAATTTTGAACGCTGCTTTTACATTTTCGAGAAATCGCTTCGACGAAGAGATCGCCTGAGATTATTTCTATCTTAGTAATACGTTTCGATTTAAACAGTTGTTTCATTTCATCGATTCTTAGTTCTTCTCCGATTAATTTTTTTTTTTTTATTTTTTGTAATATTAAAATTTCAGTGATTTATTAAATTAATAAAGTAGAGCTATTATAATCTCAAAACAGAGTAATAAAATATAAAATCGGAGAATGTTAGTGCGTTAAATAGAAATTGAACAAGCTAATCATATATTTAGATGAGGATTTTCAGATTTAACCCTTTCCGTGCCCATTGTCAGGATCTGATTCACGTGTCCAGGTGCTACTCGAATGGGAGAGAGACATTCGGCACGATGACCATAATTAATGCAAAAATTTCTCATTGCGTGAGCGCGCGTCTGTGCGGTTAGGATGTGGAATCGCGTCGTATTTTTCGTTCGCTACGACTTAGAATATTGAAAATGTCGAGACATATAACGTGTAACAACCACGCTTTTAATAGTGCCGTATATTACAATTATAACTCCAAGTTTACTTACATTTATTCCAACGGGATAATTTCT
Source organism: Bombus dahlbomii (assembly GCA_037178635.1). Taxonomy (NCBI): domain Eukaryota; kingdom Metazoa; phylum Arthropoda; class Insecta; order Hymenoptera; family Apidae; genus Bombus; species Bombus dahlbomii. Next base: position 143,662 of record CM074110.1, on the reverse strand, counting down.
TTAGACGCGTTCTATCACGTTTTGCGCAATGGTCACTAGCCTTCGTCAGTCGATTTCAGGAAAATGGTACGTACCTTAGAGTGTGCATGCTGTTTGTTAAGCTCGGGTGTCGGAGGCGTCCCGGGACGTCCTCTCTAGTGTACGACCTTTACGCCCGAGCGTTTGCTTGAGAACCGTGGAGCGAGCGTGTTGGTGTGCCCGTTTTGCTATTTTTCAAATATAGCGCTAGGTAGGATAGGTAGTACACTTTCTGGTGTGTTTGTTAATTAGAAGAAGATAGGGCCGGGCAGGTTGAGACAGTCTCTGGTCGGGTAGGCGCACTTTCGCGTGACCAACCTGTTTCTGGAAATCCGATTTGAAAAATCGACGGTGAAACTGGCACGAGTAGAGCACGCTCTCGTCTCTGGTTTTGCCTATCGATTTTTCGAATTTCGCGATCGCGGTCGCGAGTCGGCTCGAAACGAACGTTTATTGCTCGAGCACGCACGTGCGAGTGAGCAACGATCGCTGCTGGTTTTTTCTTTTTTTCTTTTTCTCTCTTTTTTCTTTTTTTTCTTTTTTTTTTTTTTTTGTTTGCGATTTAGAAGACTCGAGCTTAGATTTAAGTTCCAGCGGGCATTGTGCCCGAAGAAAGAAGAGGCTTATAAGTCGAAGAGGCCCGGCAAACTGCCGCTCAAGAGGGCAACTACTAAATGGCTCCCCATCCTCTGGGTCATCCAGAGCATGGGAAGTCATTTTTGTTACTACTTTGTCATTATGCTCGCTTTTAGTATTTGTAGTAGTGGCCTTTTTTTTCTTTTTTTTTCTGGCCGATCTATATATCGTCTCATCATCCCATTGGGCAAATCGCGGTTTTTTTTTTATTAGCGTCGCGAGAGGATGATTACGGTTTGAATTAGAGTTGCGATAAAATGACAATCGCGTTTGCGATTATGAATTAACGTTGCGAAACACGAAGAATATTACGTTTCACTCACCGTTTGTTTATATAGAGTGGAAGACGATTGAATTTCAGTAGCCCTTCTGGGTACTGCGTTTTTTTTTTCTTTTCCAGCGTCCCTTATTACTGCGTTTTTTACTGAAAATACTGCTACAAGACAAGATTCTTTTGTTAGTGTTGACGTTATGCAGTAGTTCGTTTTATACGGGACATATTTCATCCTATTCTCTTGTCTCTTTTGTTTAACTGCCAGACATAATTAATTATTATAATTCTTAATCATTATTAATTAGTTTTCACTCTCATGATAATAAAAGCTTGGAGAGCTTGGAGAGCTTGGAGAGCTTGGAGAGCTTGGAGAGCTTGGAGAGCGTGCAGGGATATGAAATCGTCGGGCGGAATTCTCGTATGTCGTTGCAAACTCGGGTACCGAGTTAAGCGAATAACTCTGTAGTTAGTATCTTGTTACTTGCTAGTTAAAAGTTGTTAGCATAAAACGAGATACATGTCCCATCTTATGACACCGTTTCGAAAAACGAGAGAAACGAGAGAAACGCGAGAAACCGAGGTTTCGTAGCGAATCGGTGGAAATGCATCGAACACAGAAATCATTTGGTCCTTTGTTCACTCGCGGCCGTAGGAAATTCAATGACCGGTGCTAGACGGCACAATGTTGCCCGCGTATAATAAATAGCGCGTAGGCATGCGCGATGTATACACCGTTACCGATAACAGCCAAATGAATACACGCCCGATAACGATGATGCAACTGGATATGATTATAAACGGTAAATATTCACGAGAAGGTTACTGTTCGATTAGGGCTAAAATCTTGCGAAGGCCACTGAGCAGGATGATCTTGACGATGTACACATACGAGGTAAAAGCGATTTCAGCTGTCGTTAATTCGATGAACGGATTACATCACGCTTCTGTCGACAGTTGTTTGGATCGGTCAAGGCGAAATAAAGGCGAAATAAAGGCGAGATATAGGCGAGATAAAGGCGAGATATAGGCGAGATAAAGGCGAGATATAGGCGAGATAAAGGCGAGATAAAGGCGACGAACCCAGGCAGATGCTTGGAAAACGGAACGAAAGTTGGGGCATTCGATCAACAGCGGTATTAGCACGTACAGACGCATCGAGCGGACGTTAGTTGGTGCGATACTCGGTTACCGCAAATTGCAGGATTTTTGTTAAAATAAAATTGTATTACTTCATAAAGTTGAAGCGATTGGAGGTGCATCAAATAAACAACATTTTTACTGCAATAGTTATCGCGGATAAATATTTTGTACATTCAATTCTTTAGAAATGCATAAACATTTGCAATCCATCTTGCTTGATATTATTATTATGTTATTTTATTTGATTGTTTTGTTCATTGTGCGCGCCTAAACTGTTCTCGTATGTCTGAAAGCTTTCAATATGTAATGATTAGATTATACTATTTCATTTTCGTACAATACTTGAATTTAAGCAGATTCTTACGCAAAACTTTGAAAATTATGACGAAATAAAAGTTGAATTTTTGCAGTTTCGTTGTTGGAAAAATATTTATGAAATAAATTAAATTTCTCATAACATTTTCTGCTACTCTCTTCGTTCTATCCATCCGTATAGGCGTGTATATCGTAGTAACGATAAACAATGTAATTTGTTCGTTTGTAAACGATAAAATTGTAATTGATTGTATTGCCACGCTTAACAAGTTAAGAAGAAACGGTGTGAACGATGAATTTCGGCTTGCGAATATCAGGATTACCTTTGATTAACTCTACAGTTGCGATTGTATTTTCCGCGACGGTACGCGGATAAACGAAAGAAAGGTTTAACGGGGGCGATGAGCAAAACTGATAGCCAGGAAACTGGAGGTGACCGATAGAATGATAATTAAAAAAGTTCACCGGATAAAACGTCACGAAACTAACGTTAAAATATTACGCTATCGATATCGAATTTTTAACAGCTATTATACGAATACAGTGTTTGCAATGCATTGAAATTGAAACGCTTTGTAAATTTGAAATTATACCATACGATCGAATAGATACGTCGACTAGAATTTTTAAAAGAATATCTAAAAATTGGTATTTTAGCTTTTTGTTTTCTCAGAAATTAATTAAACTTTCACATATATATTAAGTTTATATATTAAACGGTTTTTATCGTCGACATTACAGTACATACGTATGTACATGGCAGCCTAGAATAATGTAGGTAAAATAGCGTGTGGTAATGTGCATTTAAGTTGAAGTACATCAAATTTCGTATGGTTTCGTAGTACGTATGTACTTTTATTTTTAGGAATCAGAAAATCAGATTAGGAAAATCTGATAGCACGAAGATGCCGAACTAGAAGTGAACTAGAAGTGAACTAGAAGTGAACTAGAAGCAAAATTGCGTTAAAGTAAAGAAAGTTAAAATCGTAGACAATAGATCGTGCGAACTCGAACGTAAATCGCGAATTGTTTTTTCCTATCGAACGATAATTCGGAAGGTAGAGTGGCCAGGCTTGCGTAAATTACAAAAGAGGCCAGCGAGAGGAAACAGGCCGAATTTTGTAGCGGGCGTGTGCACAGGTCACACAGAAATTCACCTGAACATACGTAGATACATACGTGCGCAAAGGAAAATGGTGGAGGGCACAGAGGTGCGAGAAGATAAGCGCGCGCGACGACGCGGCGCGTCGCGGCGCCACTACTGCAGCGTAACGTAACGTAGAAAGTCAGTACGACGGCGGCGCCTCACCAGTCGTACGCGTTAGCACGCGCTCTTTCGTGGCCCAGCAATCAGAAAGCGGCCACTCGTGATTTCGTGTAACTCTTCAGTGCCTCCGAAGAAAATCGTCTTCAACCGAATAAATTTTTATCCGAACAAACGGACAACAAACGATACACGAAGCTAGTTAAACAAATCTTAAGATAAGATCAAAAGTAAGGAATAGAAGAATTTGAGAAAAGAGAGAGGCATAGGATCGGAAGATAGAAGAGACGCACGGAGGATCGCGATTGGATGCCCGATCTAAAGATTGTCAGTGATCGTCTTGTATCAAGAGATTTTGGTCTGCACGCTGATCGCGAACCGATCGTATCGAACGGATTGATCGTCGAAGATCGAAGAGAGGTTTTCAAGAGACCGAGTCGCTGGATCAAGTGCCTTGTTCTTTCTATATCGTCCCTGGGCGGCACCTGGCTCTCTCAAGTATCATCGGTCCAAACCGACGGACTTATTCTCAGTTCTCGCGGTACAAGCTCTAACCGGCACCGGCAGCAAGATGTTTTCCTTCTCGAGAGCTTTCCCGCCGATTCTCTTCGCGACGCTCTTCGTTTGCATCGGTGAGTCTTTCTACGCTTCTGCTTCTCGTGAAACGCAAGTGGCCGATGTGACCAACGAAATAGAATACCTCTCGGTTCTCATCATTGAAGATTATCTAATGATGAGAATAATGATCGCGTTATACTTTTCTTCGTTTCACCTTCACCTTCGTTTCTTCAAATTAATTGCTATATAACATAAAATATGGAGAAAAAGATGTATATGTATGTGTGTGTGCATGCGCGCACGGAAGAGGGGAGGAGCAACGGTAAAGTCTACCGATCCTTTTTATAGATCTCTACTCTCTGTCGAAAATGTTTATGAATCTAATTTTAGTACGCGAATAGCGGTAAATTTCGAAAAACGAAAATAACAAATTTGTTAAGAATGAATTTTTGATAAGCACTTGGCGGTTCTTAGAGTTCTGGGGTAAGAGCCGCGCGGTCCCTCGCAATTCGCTTACCAAAAGACATCTCTGTCTTTCCTGCTCCGTGGCCAGATGCATGAAATAAGGAATAGATTCTTTGTTTTTATATATTATATTCATCGTGGATATTCGTCGGGTCGCTCGCGCCATCGGTTCATCTCCTTATCAATCTACCATTGGTCAAACTGTTTCACGCATTCTCTGGTCAGGTCATGAGTGACGGACAGGCACCTCATAGCTCGATCGGTTTTTCAAACATTCATTCAAACGTTCAACCGAGAGCCTTATCGAGTCTTCGACGCGGTCATGAATTATCGTATGGTTAAATAGCGACGGGCTATTTGGCATTATATCGAAACGAAAGTGCGTTGCCGCTAACATATTTGCGCGTGAAATTCTAAGGGAAGTGAAGTGGTGTATGTAGATTGCAGAGGACGAGAAAATCGAAAGTATCTACCGGACGGTGCTTGTTAATATGAAAATACCAGCAAGCGATACAACAATTTCACGAATTACGCGCAACTCGATTCTAGAAACAGCCGCGGATATAATTTGAATCGGACCATCCCGTATCACGTTTCATCCTCGACTCGTTAAACGTTACCGATAACAACCGCTCGATAACAATCGTCGAGCACCCGATATGCCTCTTCATCCCGATTAACCCCGCCCCCCCCCCTCCTCCCCTAACTAAGCGCCATTAATTATTTCCATCGGCCTATTGTCCTCGTTAAACGGCTCGATTATCCACTTTCCACAAAATCAGCGTTCGAAATGTGGCCAATTGTCTGCATTATTCTGCAAAGTACATCTGTCGAATGATTCTCGAGCAGAATCATTCCGTCAGCAGCTTCGTGCGATATTCTACGCGCAATGAATTTATTATCCGATCGACTATTGGTCGTGGTGACGAAGGGATTGTTTGGATCGCCGCGTCGCAACGAAACGCATCGCCTTTCCGATGAACAGCATTATTTCCAAGGAGAAGTTTACGCTTTGATGGAGCTGGCCGCGCAAAGCCTGGATAGGGGCGGGTCTAACCGAATTTTCGCCATTGCTAAATGAACGGTAGAGGTTAGGTTGAAAGGGTCGAAAGGGGTGAAAAGGGAAACTGGAATTAGACGAATAATCGAGTTTGGTATCTCGACGAACAGACGTTCCTGGATAAAAGCGAATGGCAAACGTGTGAAAAATGGTTTCGTTATGGAATCTAATTTTAAGTCGATCAAATTTAATTTCAATCGAAAGATGGACTGCTTTTGCATTCTACAACGAGAACTCGTAGAGTTTGACCAAACCTCCAACCCAAGTTTCGTAAAAGTAGTACCGAAACTCCGTAGGCAAAGAGGCAAAAAAATACCATATGTATAACACTTTTTTGTCTTTTTATTCTTCGTACGTTGGATCAAATTATGAAAATACGATGTATACAACTACGTAAGGCGTTGATCGGTAAATGTTAATAACTCGAATATTTCATTTAATTCCAATTATTATTCTAATAATCTTAGCTTAATCAATGAAAACCAGTCTATTCGTAAGACGAGATAACCTACAAAATTGCTATAAAATATCGAGGTTCGGTAGAAAAAATTAATTGCAACGCCCATCGGACACCATGAGCTATCATCGTTCTTTCATTCTCTGGAATCTTTAACTGTTTCGATTCACGGCCGTCGAGTCTCTTCATCCATCGAGCAAAACTTTTCTTCCGTCTAATAAACGAGTCTAGAAAGTTCGCATTCGGCTAAGAAAGTAACCAAGTTGATTCGTTCGTGTCGCTTTAAATACTTCTTACGTCGGTCAAATCGAAAATGGTCTCGTAATGTAAAATAGCATTTCCGATGTCTTGCGCTCAACCAAAAGTTTCTTATAGGCTGCTGTGATCGTTAATAGTAGCCCTTAGAGAGTCGTGAACTATTAAAAACTATAAAAAGTCGGAGTAGAAAGTATAATGGTCGAACTTGTCTTCTTCCATTCATGGATTTTAGGATCATTGGTTGAGTGAAAATAAAGAGCGTTTTAAATTACACTAGTTGAAATTCTTACTGTTCGGTTTAAAAATTTAAATATTTTGCAATCCCTAAAGCTACTCCAAAACGTTAAAACTTATACTCGAAAAAATTCCTTATTTCCAATTTATTTCATTTATTTCGTTATTACTCCATTCGCAACTTCCATGCTTGTAATTTCAAGCTTGTATAATCATTGTAAATATTGTCACTTTCGTAATACGTAACGTGCACAATATTACCGCCCGATCTATAACGATTTCTAATATTGTAATACGATATTCATAAATTCGTTGCATTCCTGGTACATTCGCGAAAAAAAAAAGAAATCCTCATCGCCTCCAAGGTCTAACAGATAGATGTTTACGCGTTATCTGTAATGCCAGACCAAAGCTATCCTCTGCACGGAACGCACCGTAATATCGTCGTAGCACCGGATACTCGGTATACACAGATTCTTACCCTTTCGGCATTACTCGCGCGAAACGACAGCTAACACGCTCGACGTTTGGTTCTCGGTTGGTCTTCGATCGATCTTCGATCGATCTTCGATTTGTCCTCAACCGAAAGTGCAAGCGGTCTCCTCTGCTTCTTTTTCCTCGATCTTTCACTTCGAACCGACACCGTACAACGCGACGCTTTAACGCCAGTGTTTTCCTTTCGGCGAAACCCACGCCAATCACGTAACGGAGGCTTGTTGAAGGGCATCGCCTCTTTTTTCTCTCTTTCTTTCGCTCTCTTTCTCATTCTCCATCTTTCTCTCAACCCTCGTACATCCGTACGTTTTTGCATCGCCGTACATTTTTATACGCATCTAACAAGGATAGAAATATCAAGTCCCTAAAATCGGACTGAAGTTCGGCCTGAACTCTCGCTCTTAAGAGGAATAATAAAGCGACGTGGTGCCGTAAATATACGGACTGCACCCTTGCGGTCCTTTATCACTTTTGTTAGCCTCGTCGTCTTTGGCCCGCGAAAAGGCCAGCTTCTAGCTAGAAATCTAAACTGGCTGGTGTGCCGATCTAATCCACTATCCAAGTATCGGTTACCTTTTGTCGGACGATCGATTGGTTTAGGTCGAGAGATACGATTTCGTGGTGTCGATGAAACTGAATAGCGTAAATCTGTTTTTAAGATCGCGTTTGTCTTTTAGCCTTTTCTTTTTAAATCGTGATCAAGCATCTTCCAGATAATTTTAGATGTAAGGATATATTACACGCATAAGATAGCGTACTGTAACAAACGAATATGGATTATCATCGTAAATGCTACTTATTCAGAAGAATGATAAATTATTGCGTCACTGTTTGTTCGAATGGTTTTTAATAACTTGATAAGTTATCTTCGCGTTAATTAATCGTATGCCGTATTTAAATTCCAGTTTCCAGAGACATTTGATAGCTTAAAGATCCTCCTCACAGTGAAATTTGCCATCCTTGTAATCGATCGATATCTTTTCTTCGTGTTATCTAAAGATTTGGCTATTCTACAAATTATCCTAATTTTTTTACAAGGCCGGTCTTTGTTTGCTTCGTTGCCAAAAAAAAAAAAAAAAAAAAAAAAAAGAAAAAAAACTATCATAAAGCGACAGCTCGCGTTCGAGCCATCTATAGTCGAAATGCTCGTTGCCGGGTATAACGGTTCTCGGTATCTTGTAATGCCGAGCTTTGACCTCGCGAGATCACCCATCATCAGTGTCCAGTAGTATTTTTACCTCCGCTCAAGGGGTTAGGTCAGGTTAGGTTAGGATCGCGCTACAGAGCCACAGGCAGAGGGTACGTTGTTAATCGTTATCCGGTAGTTGCCAGTCGTTCTACTTAGTCGTCACTCGTCACAGAGTCGACGCTCGTAGCCATCGCTCGTCCTAGCTGATAGTCGCTCGTTGTCCACTGGTTTCTACTTGCAAAATCCAACAAACGCCGAGCAAAAAAGATAAATTACGATATTTATGGCTGCACCGGATATAATATCGTTAAGCCCGCGTCGCAACGTCAATGCGACCAGAGGGGATGAAACGGACGCATGGACGTGGTCGTTCGATATATCCCTTTGCAGGTGCACTCACGACACGGTTAATTTCGACGAAACGTCAGCTTATGGAGGTGTTGGGATGTTTAAGAGAAGAATCTTGTTCGAGTTACGACAAATTGATATTTCTTTTTCCTTTACACGAGTCAAAAGTATAAGTATATAACGTTTTAAAGATATATTTCTGAAATCTTGAGGATAATTTTGTACAGCACTACATATATATATATATATATATATATATATATACTATGTAGTAGTAACAATTCTAAAAGCATAATTCCATAGCATAAATTGAAAAATTTCAAATATTCGTAAATCTGATTTTCCAATTTGCAGCCGTAAAATTATAATTCGCAGGGAATCCGTGAATCTGTTGGCTCGTATATGATTGGGTCGTCGCCGATAGGGCCAAGTAACTGCATAATCCGGACGCAACGATGATACGCGTGGGCGCTTTGAAACACAAGTACAATCTGATTCTGTTATCATAGAGAATTTTTCTAAATTTTTCTAAATTTTTCTAAATAAAACATATACCCGACCCGAACGTTCGTCTTTGTTAGCTGTATCGCTGTATCAAGGGATAGAGGAATGCTCGTTTCCGTGGTGTAACAAAGCTATCCTGTGGCTGCGAAACCTGTGGTCGAGCAGGGTATCGTCAAGTTTCACGAGTAGTGTAAAGTCTAAGGCGTGGGTTTTAAGCAAAGGAAAAAGTTGAAGCGGTCCAGTGTCCGTAACCTTAATTTTTAATAGCGTGTGTTCAGTTTAATGGGAAGGCGCGTGTGCGTTCGTTACATGTACCAACCGGTTCATTGAAAAGAGCCAGATTCACTGGAGGAAACTTGGAAAAAATTGGACGTGGGTGAAAGACGAAGTAGAATTTTTCTTTCGTCGTTTCGTCGATTCGTCGATTTCGTCGAAAATTCTAAAGCTTTGAAACATTCCTCCAAAAACATATATCTAAGAAAGGACGTGTCTCGTATTACCGTTTATTATTCATTTATTATCTCAATTAGACAAACAGAGGAATATAAAAATGTACTAAACAGATACTTATTCTTACTTTGATGAAAAATTTGTACTATCTCGAAAGTGACACTAAACCTGATAGGTCTTTTTCGTGCAATCTCTTCCACTCTTGCCAAAGATTGGACCGCAAGTGCTCGAACGTAACAGCAGCGAAGTTGCTATTATCGAATAGCTCTGCTATTCATTCCACAATCGTGTTTCGCTCAAAATTGTAGTAATTTTTCACTGTCTCTGGAGCACCTTGCCATAGTTTCCTTTGTACTGTACTTTTCTTCGAAAAACAAACGAATTCGTACGTGAAATCTTACTACACAGGATATTTTCTTCGAGCAGCAGCAGCAGCAGCAGCAGCAGCAGCAGAAAGACGAGGCCGAGGGTCGCGTGAAATTAAATTAATCCTCTTATAATATAAACGCTTCTTTCACTCTGAAGCATTCCAGTGTTCAAGACGGACGCAGCTCTATTCCATACGTTTTGCCCTTCTACGCACGGTAATGATTGCAAATATTTCTCGGAATTATCGAAAAAAATCTTCTTTAACAAGCCTAAGAACAAGAAAGAATTCTATAAATGAAAAAATTTCCACCTAAGAAATGATACGAACAACCGATTTCTATTTCCCTATAAACAAACCACTTGCTTGTTTGCTAGATTGCGATAGTAAGTGCACTCGATTCGAAAATAGCTAGGCACGCGTGGCAACTTTGTAAATCGACCCTGGTCAAGTGGCCGGACGGACACGGGAACGTCGACTTTTCGAATTTCTCCGTCTAAGGGCCTGGCCTAATTGTCTGGCCTTTTCCAGTCTGAAGATGTCTAACAAGTTTCGTGAATGTAGCAGGATTTCCAGCATTTGCATACACGTGCCGCGCGTCGATGCGCGATGCCGCCCAATTACCGAGAATCCATCGTTTCCTTCCGCAACGTTCAATGAAACCCAACAATCTTCGACCTCCGCTACACTCTAAAGATCTTTCCTCTTTTACAAAGCATTTTACATCTTCGTACGATTTCATCCTTCCTTTCGTCTATATCATAGTCGTTTGATGTACGATTCATATAGTTGGACTAAATTGGGCCGACGCAGTGCTTTTTATAGAAAATGATTTATATGTATATCGCGAGAGGAAACGAAAGGAATCTATCACGTATATTGATTTACACTTACTTGCGTTATAGTAATAAGTGGAGAAATATCGCATGCCGCGACCCATCACGCTTCAGAACGTGCCGAATTTAAAGGATAAAAGAAGTCGAGGCAAAAAGTAGCAGCAGATTCTCCGTTCCACTCGAGGGATTCCTCGCAGCACTTTCGTGTCCAACCATCGCATCTTTGGCACACGAATACGACGCAAATCCGTCACGAATTCTTGGCAACGTGCTAAAGGTGTTCCTCGGATCGAAAGAGTATGTACGTGTGCGAGCGAAATCTCAGGATCCTACGGATTCCCTGTATAAAAACACGCGAGACACGGTAAACCGGGCGTTCGATTTCGGATATACCGCGAAGGAAATCGATCTTGGGCAAATGCAGCTTTTGTGAGAGTACATTCTTCGGCAAGTGAAACGAAGCTATAAGAGTGATCTAGCAAGCTCCTTTTCAAATCGTACTCTGAGCTTCGATTTCCCTATTTCTTCTTTTATGCTTTTACGTTCTCTCTCAATTATCGCAGTTGTTTTATGGAATGTATAGTACGAGAGTTCAGAATTATGATGCGCGTACTCGAGCCAGGGCATTTCTATTGCCAAGCGGTAGTTTATTATAACGTTATAAATATCTCGATTTCTTTCAATTTCATACGATCGTAACTGCTATCTGATCTAGAAAGATTCGAAAGAAATAACGACGAAAGAAAAGTCGAGCGAATCTCCTTTGCTAATGTAAAACGATTAAACAACATTTTCCTATAATACGTTATCATATATGTCATTTCGTCATCGTGATAGTTTCAAGTCTCTATTTTCGTCTCTGCTGCAAGAATCTCGTGTTCGTTTACATGTTTGATAAGTGGACCGTGCAAATACGTCACGGTAGCATTTGTTATAAAGGGAATTTTAAAAATTCTTCCTCCAACATCAGTATTTAGGGATACTTTGTCGTATATAGTCGTATGCACGTAGAATTTCTTCGTATTAGAATTCGCTGTTAGAATCAGGACACACGGTAATCAGGTACTCTCTTATTTTCGAGTCCTTCGGTATTTTATATCGTATCGTAGCCACAAAATCGTATTTCATAGAAAATAGATCACGGTAAAAATAATTTTAATTCTGATAATTTATCAATAGTTTCTATTCTTCTGCTTTGTTTAATATTAGCAATTAACCAAGCAACGCCGAATCTTATCGTTTCTTGCCAAAAATGTATCTCCACGAACATCTTTTTCAAACCAAACTCGATAATTCATTGTCGTTATCTTCTCTGCCATTTCAACCAAAATGAATAAAATGAATCTGAAATAAACGAATTACTTTTGAAATTAATAATTTTCCTGCATGCTGAAAAAAAAAAAAAAAAAAAAAAAAAAAAAAGAAAAAATCCTCTTTGAACCGTTGAAAACGTTGTTTGTTCGGTTTCGTTGGAAAAAGCAGCTATAACAGTTTCGTTTATTAAAGCCAGACAAATGGGCGTGTGCCGCGTTCAGGCCGTTGCAGGGACGAAAACGTATCGACGCGACGGTCCCCGGTCGGCATGAGAACTTTACTTTACAGCTTACGGAATAGACGAAAGAGGACGGCACAGAAAGTTCAATCTCCCGGGGAACGAGCGCGACCCAGTTTCCCGTTGCCGCTTCGACCACGTGACATTCGCGCCTCGTGTGTTTCTCAGTTCCTCTGTCTGTATTTATCACGTAGAAATCATTGCAATATGTCATGCTTCGACTTGAATTCGTCAGGCTTTGCTCCATCATGCCATTTAAACGCGATCACCTTTGCTAATCTTGCTAATTTCTCCTGAAATTCAATATCTTAAAATACTATATTAAATACTATATTAAAATACTATATTACAATACTATATAGATGCTATCCGCGATAGTAATATAAATTTTCATTCTATTTGAAGAGGGCCTAACAATATCGTCAATAGCCGAGAGCTTCGTTACGTGTACGGAACCTACTAATCCCTTTAAGGATAGATCTTGATAATATAAGAGGGGGAGAAAGAGTTCCTTCAAGATCTACTTGTGAATCCATTAGCTGCACCATATTATATCTCGACTTGTACGAATCGTTAAAATTAATTCGAGCCTTTTTTTAATTAATTTGAGAAAGCTATCGCGTTAAATTGGAATTAGCGTTATAACGTGTATAATTAATATATACATTATATACATACGTACGTATAAGTTAATTTTTATTTTCACATTATTCAATATCAGTAAGAAAAATAAGAACTTTTATATGTATAAATAATCTCATTTACGTATTTTGCATATCTAATCATGTCATTCGAACGATTCGATATTCCTCTATAACGATGAAATATTCTTCGTAACTGTCCGATAATGCTCCGATTTCGCACCATTATCGCAAAATTTCCGATACATGCCACGAAGTACTACGAAAACCAGCAAACTAAGTAAACCAGCCTCGTGCCCAAACATTTACCAATATTAGATTTTGTTTCAATAATTTCGATTTCTCCGGGGCATGACAAAAGATTCACGAAAATTGCTCGGTGATTAGCTCGATGATTAGCACGATGATTAGCTCGATGATTAGCACGATGATTAGCACGATGATCAATCGATCTTGAAGAACTTCTTGTCCGGAAATGTCCGTAGATTTTGTCAAATTGAATCAAATGAAAAAATGAATTAACCTTGGCGCTCCAGATGGACACGATCTCCCCTGGAAAGCATTAAATCGCTTCTGGCACGAGTTTCTGTTTTTCAACCCCCTCGTCACGGTTACCGCCGACCCTTATCGGTTCGACGAGCCGCAAGTTTCGTTGGAAATTCGATTATCAGTCGGAGATTCTTCTGCTCGAACGGTCGGCTAAAGGGAATTGAAACGGGGTGGCGCGACGGTGGTTGAATGAAAATCAGGGACGCGCGTCACGATACGCTAACCTATTAGCCTAAAGTAATTTCCGTTTAATTTCGTAGCTGACGAGCCGGTAAGCTTTCCCTTCTCCATAGTCCCCGTTTAACGAGCTTTTAATACCGAATACCGGGTGCTAATAATGTCCGAATAACGAGACATATTTCTCTCGTTGCGCGGCCCTTTTGCGCGCCACATGCCGTCGTCGACGACGAATCACCCGATTTCCACCACTTTGGCTTACGTGTTTTGATACGTGCGTGTTTTACCGTTGCTCGACCATTCGATTGTGCTTCGATTGTCGCTCCGCTGTTGCTCGATTCCGTGTACATTTTCTAGCTCGCTTTCGTCCATTACCTCATAGAATCACTATGAAAATTTCCGAAATTTTGTACAATGTACGGACGAATCACCGTCCGTATGCATATGACTTTTTGTTTCAATCGTATATTACATTGTCCCTTAGAACGTTCAAAATCTTTTCATTAATTTCAAAACAATACCGAGATTTCCATACCGAGATTCGAAATTTCAAAGACTACAGCAGATTCGACACATAATTACATTGCTTTAATTCGATTCAGACACTTGTGAATGCTACGAAATCTTGAAAAATCCATAGCTTCTCAACGATCCACGTTCCTTCATCAACTGCCTGCCACTCGTCGGTAATTGCCAACCGTGCGAAACGGCCGTTATATGGCCGTGAGGGTGCACTCCCACGTGCGTGTTACGGCGACAAAAATATACAGGAAAATACAGAAGAAACGGAGAAACGGCGATTCGATCGATCGACTGCTCTCGAGCCGAACGACGTTAACAGGCCATCGAAAACTCGCACACGTGAAGGAATAAAATTATCAAACGAGAAAGGGCGGATTCGTTCCGAAAATATCCTCGTTACGTGAGCTCGAGTCGGAAAACTTCCAAGGTTGCTGAAAGATGATCGATCGCAACAAAGGAGCACCAAGTAACTAAGATCGCTAGATCAACGCGAGAGAAACGAACGAACAAATAACGGTTGGTCGAACAACGGTCGAAAACTGGTTGACAGTTGAGAAAAAAGAAGAGTCTTCGCGTCGCAGGACGCCGCACGTCGCGTACTCTCTCTCTTTTTTTTTTTTTTTTTTTTTTTTTGTAAAACTTGACAAAACTCTCGGCGATACTTCTCAACGTTCATCCTTGTAATCTTTTCCTTTTGTCAACGGCTCTTTCGTTTTTCTGACGCGAGCCTTTCACAGCCTGTCGGAAGCCGAAACGAGGCTAAAACGCGAAATAATGGCGACACCGGATACGAGGCGTTTCCTCGAATATTCTCGCTTCGCTGCAATTCGATCTTCGCTGGTTCGTTTCGTGCACGAGGCTGAAACTTTACTAGTTTGATTTAACGATAGGCGGATTCCGTGGAAAATACGTTTTACGTTCGAAATTTGGCAAAATGCGAAGGTTGCACTCTGATATTATATTATCGTCAGAATATCTCTACAATATTCTCGATGCCACAATTTCGCATTTCTGGCAATGGTTCCTTATCTAATTATTTTTAATTTAACTCGTCCCAATGTGATTTATTTATTATGGACTTGTACGTGCTATTGTTAGAATAGAATATATATCGAGATATATAATATTTCACGTACATCCGCTGTATAGGTTACATACTTTAGATATAATACAACAATTTATTCCAATTATAGAAAACTGAGTAACTTTTCCATACGTTCCATGGTTATTCGATACATGACAAAAAGTCATCCTATAAAGTGAATCACGTGTTATTCGATGTATATACGTCAATTCTATGATCCTATTAAACTTTTCTTAAATTTGTCCAATTAAATTTTCCTCCAAGTTCGTTTTAACAAATAATACCTCTGCATCTTTTCGCTTCGCATCGTATCGATAGATATAGGAGAAAAATTCAGAAATCTAAGAAAGATGATGATTTAATTCTGATAAAAAAATTCTAATAAAAAAATCGGTTTATTTCTGTACGTTCAATCTTATTTTCCATGCCATAAATATTCATTCATTCGCCGTCAGGTTTATCATACACGGGTTAACTCGTTATTAATCGACGTGGAGTCACGACGCGCCGCTGGAATTCATTAGCGACTACCGGTTCCTAAAAACATGGCCGCCGACTTGGCCGAGCTGGGCCGCACGAATCACGCCAAAGTCGACGAGAGAAATAAAAGGAAAAGGAGGCCGGATAATACGTAGGGAGTAGCCGGAAACGACCCAAGACTCGGCGGTTTATAAACGGCGTGCCGACGTAACGAAGAAAGGCTTCTTCTTAACTCGGAGTAAATTTTCCAGAATAATTTGAAAGATCCACAGGATCATCGATAACATACATCCTTTTCTTTTTCTTCTTTCTTTCTTTCTCTCTCTTTTTCTTTTTTTTTTTTTTTTTTTTTCTTTTCTTTTAGATACCAAGGAATACGCGTTTAACAAATAATCCTCCGAAGAACGAATAGCGTTTATTATCTCTTACCTTTTAATTTCGATCATTGCTTAAAGTTGTCAAATACATATTTGCGCATCGTGGCAGGCAAACATCGGGGAAAATTAACGAACGCGGCTGAAATTTCTTGGAACGTTTCTACAGACAGAGCAGACGTTAAATTACCGTGTTATTTACAAGAGAAAAGCGCTTTCACGTATTCTACGTATTCTACGTACGCTAGACGCATCCCTTGATAACTTATTACGATCGTGTACGTATTATTCGCATTAGAAATCCGCGAATACCACCAGGGCTTCTCGTCCATCGTCACGATGTCAAACTGATAAAAATGACACGCTAATACAGTACGATATGACGTGGCTAACAGACGATAATGGCGTCAGACGAAGACCGACGTTGCGTATTTTGTATGAATATTTCAAGACGGAGAAAGGTTTTCCGAGGAAATGTTGCCACGACCGCATTCTTAAAGCGCGAACATTAGTGGAAAACCAAAGTGTTTGAAACGAGTTAGAGAAATTACTGGAATATATATAGAGAGACGTTGCAATTCCTGATAATTCGTTCAAATACATTTTTCTGCAAACTGCGCTAAATATTCCTTTCTTAATTTTATTTTCATTTTATTTTATTCTTAATTTTATGCGTAATCGTGTTATCGTACGTTCATCGTATTAAATCGTATCGTTACTGCACGCGCAATAATGTTAATATCTCCGGCGTTAAAAGTTTTTGGAGGGAACAGAAGAGAACAGAAACATTTTAAACCTGCAGGATATATTCACTTGTATCGATGATGCGCAACGTTCGAAACGCGACTTTACAGCTTCGAGGAAAAAAGCGATTCAGGATTCTTGGTTGGTTGCTCGTAAATCACGCCGAGGAACCGACGGTCCGAACGCGATAAATCTACGCGAGAATTTTTAATCCGTGGAAAAATGGGATGGCACCGAGGAACATCGTCGAGAAAATAGGAAACCGAGTTTCTTCGAGTGGGAATAGTTTTCGTGGTTAGGGTCGAAAGGTCTGGGGAAACTTCTTCTCGATTATCGACTTATATATGGATAGCCTTGCCGTATCTTGGCCGAGTTAAAAAGCCTTTCGTTTTTAAACGCGAAACCTTCGTTGACAACTGTTTTATAAATTTACGCATATATATGTATATTCTGAAAGATATATAATTCTTAGCTATACATATTACACAACTCCGCTGTTCACTAATTTCTTTGTTTCATTATATATTTTAAATACCTTAGACGCACGATTAATATTCCATTCTGAAGAAATAAATAAAGTTTATTGGTCGGAAGAAAACGACATAAATGATAATAGTAAATTCTCAGGTAAGTTTAAAAAGTATAGCAAAAGTATTGTAACATCGTCGCTCTTCTGTGCTATATCATTTATAAAATTGTTGTCCGATGTGGCTTACAAACGACTCAAATGTATTATATTATATCTCTCGTACGTATCCACCAGGATATTTTACAACGTTTAATATTTTCACGAACGAACAAGTTTTCAAACACGCAAGTTACACATTTCTGCAATGTCAACGTTCTTTTCTTAGCAATTTTACCTTACCTTTACGTAACTTATGCCTTCAATTTTTCGGAAAGTTATTTCCACAAACACAAAAAGCATATGTTCGCGTATATATTCCGCTCCGTTATATTCCAAAAGAGAAAGAACAGAAAGGACAGAAAATAACTCGGAAGATCGAGATGACGCATTTCTTGTCGCATCTTCGCTAATTAACCTAGCAATTTGCCAATTTCTACATCAACGTCGTTTACCATCCGTTCCCAGCAATATTCATCATCCATGCCTCTCAGACTGTTCGTCCCATCGCAGATGCGTCCGTGCAATCTCATCCCCGATAGAAGCTCTGTTCTGTACACACTTTCTTCTCTTTTCTCTCCTTTTCTCCCTTTTTTTTTCTTTCTTTCTTTCTTTCTTTCTTTCTTTCTTTCTTTCTTTCTTTCTTTCTTTCTTTCTTTCTTTCTTTCTTTCTTTTCATCCGTTTGTTTTCGGCGAGAAAGCGGTCATCGGTGACGAGGTCCGGTTCTAACGAAGCCACACGAAGAACAGAACGAAGGGGTGATTTCCAGTTGGTTTGCGTGGGTGAGCTTACAAGCTCACATCATTAGAGAGTCTTTGTGCCGCGACACGAGAGGACGTTTTCAGTTCGTTTCACAGCCTCTGAAACTCCACCGCGCCGGCATAATTCTTACGCTCTGCCCGTGCCGCCATTGATACTACCCTGTGGGCCGCTAGGGAAAATCATTACGGTACGCAACACTGCCATTTATCCGAAAACACTCTTTTCTCTCCTCTCCTTCTTCCTCTTTATCTGGAAAAGGAATCCCCTTTTAGCAAAATTATCTCGTTGCAGGCTGAACGGTACGATCGATTTACACAGTGCGATTATCTCTTTCGATCAAAACGTATTCACTTTGAGGATTTTACGCGTTACGGAATTTTCAACATTGCGCTGCCTCGAATGGAATAAGCTGCATCGTTTAGAATGGTATTCGTTAACTCTTATATTATTCGTATCATATTGATGCTACACCTATTTATTACTTATATTTTGAAGTTTTCTCGAAGTGAATTTTAAGTCTCTTGTGCTCATTTATGACTGATCATCTGCAACTGACAGTGCCGTTGTCGTATACACTATAATTAGCAATCATTGCCATTCATTCCTTCGAGGGGAATAAGGAAAAAGGAATCGATCAAATCGAAATTTTATTTTCATAAACGAATCCATACATACATATTTTTATATATTGCGGACAATGATTATTCCTGAAAGTTCTACGGATCGTCAAACTCGTTATCGTATTCTTTTCAATGGAATAAAGCGAATCTCTCGCGAGATTACTTCTTAATTGACTTTTCTAAACGAGATATTTCACATTGAAATTGCTGAATCTGTCGAGATTTTTATTCGCCTGTTACATATATCGTAGTAGATCTATCATCTGGCTTTCTCTTAATGGCTTCGATTCACTGAAAATTATATTTTACAATTTATTAGAAAGAACTGTGACGATTCTTTCTTTGAAAAAGGAGAGCGGTAAATTTTTGACTAAATTACAATTAACTGATTTTTAACTAATAGGAAAAGAAAAAGAACGAAAGGAGAAAGAAAAATACGATTGTTAAAATCGAAACGTTTAAAATTCCAATTATATGTATTTAACAAATGTTACATCAGCTAATGGTGATTACAATTTAGTCGGGGATATGTTGTGGCAATGTAATGTTATTTGTGG
Organism: Bombus dahlbomii; assembly: GCA_037178635.1. Lineage (NCBI taxonomy): Eukaryota > Metazoa > Arthropoda > Insecta > Hymenoptera > Apidae > Bombus > Bombus dahlbomii. The sequence continues at coordinate 124,106 of CM074110.1, read as the reverse complement.
AACGATGTTTGAAAACTGGGTAGTCGGAGAAATCGACGGTAGAATAGGATCGTGTATGGGTCGCATTGGGTCGAGCATCTTGTACGCAGTAGAATAGATTCATGCCATGGTGATTCGGACCACAGTAGAATCACAGTAGAACCACAGTAGCTCTCGCTCGAGTATTCAACGTCGGAGGTCTATTCGGCTGGCATTAGTATGTGGAGTAGCATTATGCGTGGTCAGACATAGAACGGATAGAATGGACAAGCGGCGAGACCGAAATTATTCAAAGGTACAAGTGCCTGATCGGACGTTGGGCGAGCAAGTTGCGACTCTACCTAGTCAGACACTTGTAAAATATGTCTATCTGCTACCATACGTATTTCATAGGATATCGTGAAATATATTCACGATTTAAAACACATTAATATAAATTATATGTTACATCTTTGGAAATAATTATTCTAGTTTTTTAATAATATTTTTACGTATATTTCGAATATTTCGTTATATTTTAAAATCCGCTATCACGCATTTCTTGTATATTTTAATAATATACATACACTACAACACTACTACAAGACAAATTTTTGTTACTTTTACGATCGACAAAGCACCACCTATAGCTAAAGTTTCGTTCTATTCCATCGGTACATACATGTAACTACTAACCGAACAACTTTTACCATTTCTATGACCAATTCCGGTAATCCAAATTCCACGTTTCTACTTATATTCAAGTTTACAGAAGGCGTAACGATTTCTCGGGACCCCGTAATTTGTAAAGTAAGTTGTAATTTCTAATCTATCCTTTCAAACCCTTAAACGTTCACACGTTTCTCTTCTCTTTGGCTAGACGCGAAAATCTTGGCCAATGTAGCACTTTCCTTCAACTCGATTCCCGAGACGTTCGATAGCGATCTAGTTTATCCAGTTGCCGGAACAGAAATCTGCAATTCAAAGGTATGACTGACCGATTGTTTTTTCAGGACGGAAATTAAACGACCGAGCTTGGCCCCTAATCCTCCACCTTTGCTTGGCTCGATGCTTGACAATTTTGATTTCCTTTCGCCAATAGCACCACAAAGTCTAAATCGTCAAGTCGAATTCTCTCTTCGATGCCAGAGAGAAAGAGTTTCTTGGATAGCGATTCTGTTTTTCTTAGCAAAGCCTTCTAACTCGAACCTTTCCCCCTCATCTTTTTAATTCTATTCGATACGATATCGCGTCACCTATTACAAGACTGTATTTGACCAAGCGAGCATTTTACAGAATAATATCTTCGCGTTTAATTGCTTTTCCAGATTTTATTCTTTATACCGTTGAAATTTTCTTGGCAACTTTTATCTATTCGTAGATTGACTTTTTCGTATCTCGGAGGCTTACGATGAATTTTCAACGAGTTTGGAGATCGCGTGCTTGGAAATGTGTTATATTGGAATTCGATTTTTCCATGATTTGGAATGTTTGATAGCGCAAGTTCGGTAAAATTTGATGTTTCGGATAGAGCAATAATAGACGGGTATTTGTTATCAGAGTTATTTTTAATATCTTAAAAATATCGGAGATTAAAAATTTCATCAAGGAAACGAACAGCTCTTCCTTTTTCTAAGATCCGAAGAAATAATTCACAACCTTTAATTATTTGAAATATTATAACAATTTTGAAGACGACTGTGTTTGGCCGTCTCTGAAGATGTTTATTATCGTCGACGTATCGTCAAATATGCATTCTCTGTTTTATTCTTTGAAATCTACCAAGACTCGAGAAAAGTTGCTTCGCGTTTCACTAGATTTGTAGAACTCCAGACGTGATACTTTTGATATTTTTACTTTTGGTCGTATGTATTCGAGGTATTCAATATTTTTCAAATGTTTTTTCCAACCAATAGACAACTAATTAAAATCTTGCAAATTTTAATATCGTGAACGAGATCCCGCTTCATCTATCATCGCAAACACCAAGAATTCGATTCCCATCGAGATCATAAAATAGTTTACAGTAGGAAACGAGCAATAAGCGAGTCGACTGACTGATTAAAATCAGCTTCAACTCTGGTCTCGAAAACAATGGAAACTCTCTCTCTCTCTACTTGGGCTGAGAAAGAGGAAAAAGAAAAAACCACCTGATTCGAAGTTCTCAACCGTGAAACGAGCGTTAATTTAACGGAGTACGCTCGACAAAGTTGGCGCATCGCGAATCTCTCTGACGATTACTTCGCGCGAACTCAAAAGCGTAAAGGAGAGGACGAAAATGGGGAAAAATTGCTGACGCTTCCGTGACGCCGCGGCACGCCGTATTCCTCAAATGAGAAAATCCTACAAAGAATTTTGCGAGCCTTGCCCGCATTGTCGAATTTTGTTTTATTTTGCAAATTGAGTTGATAAACATTTTTTCTTTTCTTTTCTTTTTAACCCAAAAAAAGAGAGAGAAAAAAAAAAGAAAAAAGAAAAAAAGAAAAAAAAAAGAAAGATACCTCAATCTTTAGATTGGAAGAAGAGTTCTTGTTGTTTTATAGAAAGCTTTGCAAGTCCAATTTGTAAGGACTTGTAAATTTGTTTTTATTAATAGTTGATTAATAGTAACACCTCTTACGATTTTGGTACAAAGCATCTTTCTGGTACAAGCATCTGTTCTCGTTATTACGTGAATTATACGGCAAACAAAGAAATTAAATTACGAAAATTACAGACAGATTAATAGAAAAATCAATATCATGTTGTACATATAAAATACTGTTAAACATAAAAATACAACTAAAATCCATTTAGTGCTATCGTTGTAACCTTCCTTCACCCTTGACCGGACACGTTATCGCTCACTACGTATACGATTCTCTGTTCTGCATCGGTAGATCTTCTCCCAATTCTTACCGTTATGAATGCCTACCCATAAGAGAATCTAGCAGTAAGCATTCGCTTCTTTCAAGAATATATAAAGAATGTATAAAGAACGCGCGAGCAAGCCTTGATACCTCGAGAAAGGAGTCGGCTATCGCGTATTCCATTTCTTAGAACGTGACAATGGCCGCAGGCAGCTAGAGTTCCATCGGTTTCCACACGGCTTCTTTCGTCGAGTCTTACGCGCTTTTGTCGTCGCGTCCATTTCTCTCCTCTCCTCTCCCCTTTCCTCTTCCTTTCCTTCTCTCCGTCGTTTCTCGCAACACGGTCGTTAATTAACCCGACCCGTTCCTCCATTGATCTCGGTATTGTAGCGAACGTTCCCCTTCACGTGGCTGATGGTCGCTGTGAAAACATAATCAGCCGCCGGCTGCATCCGGCTGCATCCGGCTGTGTTTGCTCTCTCTCTCTCGTCTTCCTTGTAAGACGTCTTGGTGTAATGTATAGGTTTGGAAAGGCGGAAAGAGTACGATAAAGTTGACGATGGTTGATCGATCGATGATGCGACTCGAAATATTCTTACAATTTTTCCTTCTTTTTCCCTTTATCTTGAAGGAATTTCACACAATGTATAATTACGCAATATACAAAGTATATAATTAAGATTATATTAGTTAGACTATTAGTTACTGTATATGAAATTACAATTAAAAGTTGCACGGAACAGGATTTTCTTACCCACGAGTAAAACACCGTCGATTAATATCGCGAATCTGTTATTGGTTACTGAGAATATTTATATGAAAAACTCGATAACTTGATATGAAAGGCTCGACATCTGATACCGCGAATGAAATTTCGTTTCTTCATGGACCACACACCACACGTATCGTCGTCAAACATAACCTGAAATCCACCGTACCTATGTACGAGACAGACGCCCAGTTACGATGAACAAACCACGTTTTTAATTGCAATTTGAAAACGACTCGAGGAACAGACGAGGTCGAGAAACAACCGGGAAACGTGACGCCCAGGAAAGCAATTAATTACTGTGATTACACTGCAATGACTACGTAGGTAGGGAAACGAAAAGGAATTAAAACGATGAAAAATCTCGTTTCTCCTCTTCAAACAATTCCACGTTCGAGGCCAACGTGTCCCTCTCGTTGATGAGAAATAAAATTCCTTTCTATCCTCTCATCCCCTCAAAGATCCATCAGGAAATCCTGTAAAACATTGAAACAAACGAACGTAGATGAAAAACGACACACGAAATATAACCACTTTTCGCTCGTCCAAGCTAAATGATTAAATTTCGAGCCAACGAATTCAAAGATTTCTTGTCATCCGTACGAATTCTCGCCTCCATCGTATCTACAAATGCACAAATCAACAATCCCTACGAATAGCTACGAATCGAATTAAGAAAACTATATACTCGTAAAAAAAGCAATTTTTCCCCGAATATCGTTTTTCACAAAAATAAAATACAATCCCTATGCTGGAAATCTATAGGATATCAGCGTCGATCGCGACAATGACGTATAAGCAACGACATTTCCAGCTCGAAGAAATCTCTTCCATTCAAATAGAGGATTACCGGAGGTCGCTGGAAAATAGTCTATCGGCCGTAAAACCGTGAGAAAATCCTGGTTCGACGGGAATTCGTGAAATTTTGATAGGCAAGTACGGGTCGCGAGTCATCTGCCACCGGATAAACTTTATCTCCGCCGCGTCGTTCAGACCGGACGGAGTAACTTGGTTAATTTTCCGCGAACAAAAGGGCCAACTTCCAATAGACGAATGGAATTACCGGCAGCAAAGCCCCGAGTTTGAAATTTGGTTGTGCCGGTTGGAGCAATGATTAACTCGATCTGTGAATCTTTGTTACAGAAAGTTTGAATTAATCGAGAGGTGAAATTAGTAATGAACGAATAAAGAAAAATCGACGATTACATAGAATATCGTATATAGGACAGATCAACGACAATTTTACAGCTATAAATCGATTAATCCACGTTAATTCGAAATTGTACCGGCGATTCAATTCAATTTGTTGAAAATAATTAGCGATAAAATAATTAAACGATTAACTTCGTAGAAGCGAAAGGTGACGAAAACAAAGAATATTTCAACATTGCGGTAAACGAGATTTTTAGAACGTTGAAGTTCAAAACTGCTTCTCTGTAAAAATAAAAGAATAAGAGCTTTCGATAACAGTAAACGATTTACTTTTGACGATGCAAAATTTTCTAGTCAATTTCTGTTAGCATCGAGATATAGTACTCGATGATCGAGAGAGGACCTATATATCTCAAAGTGAAAAGCGAAAAATCGTGGCGTAGATTGGAACGTTAAGCGTCATTTTAGCTTCCTTTTTCCTCGCTAGATAGAACGCTAGCATTCCTCTTCTTTCCTTTAGTCGCTACAAAGAATTTAGGTAAATCCTCGAGTTGCGGGACTCGCAATTGTTCAAATCTTCCAGGAAATGTTTAAACACTCGCCGGTCTACATTGATAGTTACATACATGTGTCACCGTTCCATCTTTACCGAAGAAAGGAGTTAAGAGAGGAGCGTTATGTTGCTAAAATTACCAAAGGTGAAATCATTCTTCCATGTTTTGGAACATGAAAGAAGAAGAGCCGGTATCAGGCATCTCACGCCCTTCGCCGCAACGACTCAGCTGCTCGTAATTATCGGGACAGAACGCTCAGGGTCGCGACTCGCGCGCTTTTGTTTCGCACGCCGCCGGAAATAGTGAGTAGTTGAAATACCCCCGGCGACGCGACGGAGGTTGGCGGGTAAGCGGAACGTCGCGCCACGCCAGCGGATTAGCTGACCGAAAAGGAAAAGGGACACCAACGGGGGGGGGGGGGGTGAGCGGAGAGTCGAAGAGCTGAAAACTCGGTGGAATCGAGCTTTTGAAGAGTCTTGCGAGTCAGCTAGTTTTGCTCTTGTCACTCGCTGAAATATTAGAGCGCGAATATGTCCGATTCAGATTAACGCTAGCCCGTCTGGCTTGTACTTTCCACGAATTTTCGTGAACCTTCTCCCGAGGACACGTCCCTTTTCCATTATTATTACCTTTGCTACGAATTCTTTCCAACTAACGATTTCTTCTCTTTTTCGTTTTTCTTTTTTCTTTCGTTTCTTTTTTTTCTCCTTTTCTTTTTTTCTTTTTTCTTTTTTTCTTTTTTCTTTTCTCTTTCAACTCTTTTCTGGTTTTTAAAGAAACGACCGGACTCTCGTATCTGTTCGAAAAAACGGGACTCGGGTTAGTAAAAAATTCTCTTCGGAGATTGAGAATTTTTTACCGCTTGTATGTAATTTACGCGTCCAAATTTCGCATCCTAGGTTATAATGTGATTTTGTTATGTTGCTTTGACGAATCGAGTATCGAGTTGATCAAACTTGAATGGAAGATCGGAAGGCGCGCGAGTTTGGCGGTTTCGACGAATTTTTGTTCAAATTTCTCCTAATTTCGCAGGAACAAAAGCGAGGTGTTCGAGTTTCACGACATTCGTTAGGTAAGGATTGTCCTTTGATCGTAGTAAATCAGGAGAAGGATAAAAAAGTTTTCAACAAAACGACTATTGGCTCGATCCCGATCGACGAAAAACTAGTAGCGGCTGACGTCAAAACTCTGTCGAATTTCATCGGCAGCCTCGTTATCCGTTTTTTTATCGAGTTCATCGATCGACGTTCACGCTCCAGAAAATTGTTCGGTCACGAGTCAAGAGACAAACGCGACCAGAAGGATTTTCCTCCAAGATTGGTCAACCTATATCTCATAATGGAAAACCGATTGCAGGATTTGACCATTTGTCCTGAAAGTGTTAAATCTTTTGTATATTATGACAAGTACAAGTACAAATGTAGAAAATTGATGCATTTTTAGCAATTTATTAGAATACCTAAAATATGGTGAAAATATCGTATTAAAAGCGAAACGATCTTTTCGAATCTTTTTTTGAAAAATTGAGAATCCTCGACTAATTTTGCGCATATTTTGCGTAAAAATTTCCTAATAAACAAATTGCCATCAATATCTAAAAAGTTAATCGACAAACAAAAACGGCACACGCTATCTTATTAAAATTTGCCAATCTAAAATCGTATACTAATTTGAGAATATTTAACGATTTTGCTCGATTCTAAAATAAACTACTATCAATATCCTTGTCGTAATAGTTATGTACGTCCAATACTCGTCTAATAGCCGAGCACAAGTTCAGATAGACCGCCGCGTCGCAACAACGTTGGTCAGTTGAGTTGAAACGGAGTTGCCGTTGAAGTTTCACAAGGCCCGTAAGATCTTGACAATCTATGGATGGTATCCGTGGCAGGAATCAAGCACGTCAATCGTAATACGTCGATTCGAGTTAAGGAATCGTACGACCGGACAGAGTTTCATTTGCATTTTGGTATCTGTGGTCGTTGATTTATGACGACTTTGACAGTTCCTCGTGCGATTCGCCGAGTTGCTAATCGTGAAAATGTGTCGACGAGTGTCACGTTACTGCCGTTTAAAGTGAAAAGAGCTTCTGGAATAGATTTAGAAGAGCTCTATTCTCTATTCATTTCTTATCGAAAGGATCGTTGTTCGATGATTTTGCTCCATCGTAATGTTCCGTAAGATTTTTAGGTTTTCCTTACGATCCAATCCATCTTACGTTACATATCGCTATTTAAATACACGTATCTTCTTTTTTTTTTTTCTTTTTTCTTTTTTTTTTTTTTTTTTACTAAGAAATTCAGATTCATTGATAAATTATTTTTCCATTTTAGCATGATATCTTTCATCTCCACTTGAGAATCGAAAAATCCGAAGCTCTAAAATAAAAAGCACCGCATGAAAATCACACGTCTATAGGAGAAACTATCTAAAGAAAGCATAGAAAGCATCGGTGGGAGGATTGTCTATAGAAGAACTGAGATTCTCGAGAGACGTTTAAACAACCTAGACATCTCGCGACAATATTGCCCCGCACGCGTGACAATGGAAGAAGCCATTGACATTCTTGGCCCCATTGTTTCGTGGTGAACAAGTGGTCGTGTATCTAGCTGTCACGGTAGAAGTTACTTAGCAGGGAGAATAGATCAGCGGAGTGAGAGCGAGAGCTCTGAGTGTGTGTGTGTGTGTGTGTGTGTGTGTGTGAGCGACCGAGCGAGCGAGCGAGCGAGCGAGAGAGAGAGAGAGAGGTAGGCGCCTCATGTGTTTTCATTGTCACAGGCTAGAAAACAATACTGAATGCCTGTCACCGACTGTCGACTGTGGCCGTCGCGTGTATATTCGTAGTTAACGATGCTAAAACGTCGTATCAGAGGGAAATGAACGTCGCTGTGCTTGGGGAAGTAACTTGCAAATGAGCGATTATGTTCTTATCGCGATGACCGATTCGATACGTTATGAAGATAGCCCTCCATCTTTTCAATCTCTTATTTTTCGTTCTTATTCCATGTTATCCTACCATTTTTTTTTTTTTTTATTTTACACTCTTCCATAAAGATAATTAATTATTTATTATATATATATATATATATATATATATATATAATAAATGATAATTCAGAATAAAGATTATGTTTATCCGATTAAGTAACAAAAAACGATATTGTATTCAACTCTTGGAGGAAAGGAAATCGAATGGCCAATTTCGGAAAGGCCAACAAGGTCGAAGAAGGTCTTGCTTTCCATTAAAGGTTTCGTGAACGATGACTCGCAAGTAGACCAATTATAAAGGATATTTCAAGAATTTTGCCACTTGCGCGTTGTTCGTCTCGATCCATCAGTCGCGGCCGTCGTATTGCTCGGTAACGTTTCCCTGGCTCGAGACACGACCGGCTTTTCTTGAGATTTCGCTGTTTCGTAAGAAACTGGAGAATGATAGTTTCAACTCGAGGAACATGCACCAGTGATAAATAATCTTTTCTCGTCTGTCCAATTAATTTCACTCTTAGCAATATTGCTCGCCGCTCGTACGACTCGTGTAAATCTTCATTCTGAACGTAGGTTATTGATTGCGTTTTTTCTTTTTTCCTTTTTTCTTTTTTTTTTTTTTTTTTTTTCTTTAAATTGATGGCCATTTGTCGTGTCAAGCTTCAGCTTCGATCGGTGCAGTTTCATCGCCCAGGAATGTTTCGTGGCTTTTATTGGGCGACGCGACATCAATGGTGATGGATATGTCACTTTTACGAGTATATCGTATATCGTGTTTCGTCTTATGGCAAAACCTTTTGACATTTTTTTCTATTGTCAACTGATTCTTACCTTTAACTGAATAGTTCTCCCTTCTTTCTCGAATACTGCATTTCTTGCATTTAACCGCTAAGAAATTTACTTTGGCTTGAATTCAATTAAATTCGATCTGCCTTCGTTACTTTATAATATATCGATTCAAAATTAACAAAATTATTTACCAACCAATTATGTTACGAACTTGTTCGTTAATCTCTCTTTCATCGCGTATTCTATGAAATTTGCTTTTTATTTTTATTATCTAGCCTTCGCTATCGATCTTCCATAATCTTTGCAATTATTTTTTCGCTCAGTGGTATCGCACGAATTCTACAATCGTCCTCATCCTAAAGATACAGACACATCTTAAACGGTAACTGATCGTAACGTATCAAACGCTTTAACGTCTACTTGTAGCTCAGTTTTTATCAATAAAAAATTTTCCGGTTAAGAAGAGCACAACCTAAGAAACAAGAAGAATTATAAAGAAAGAGTTAATTTTTTATTTTTTACAAAAGAGTAATTTTCAAATTCTGTTCAGTTTTCAACATCAGCCTGCCACTGGTCATAAGTAAACGCTGGTAATTTCTTGGAACGCAATTATCATCGTTGGAGCTTGAGTTTCACAAGGAACCCCAGAACCCAAGAGTATTCAATCTCGGAAGGTCATCTTTCTCCGCGCGTATCGCGGCTCATTTATCATTTATCACAGTGTCTAAATCGATCATTTGATCAAGCTGAAAAGGAATCCGTATGAACGCGGCTCATTTATCATTAGCTGCCACCATCTCTGATTAACTTTTGATTACTCGTTACGTCGAAGCACCTCGCTGTCTGGATTACATTACGCCTGCAATCGTAACCAATAACTAAGCGAGCTTGCTGTCGAACAACGTCCAATTTCGATCCTAATCTTAGTTTCTTATGGTAGCTGGGAAAAGAATAGAATAGGAAAATTAGGAGACGAGACGTATGATTTACGGGGATAATTGGCAAGAAGTTGTGAAACAGAGGCCAAAGGTTCCGATTGTTTAATAATTACTAGAAATTTTAAGGTGAAATTAAAGAGAAAAAATTAGAGTATCGACCAGCTAATTAATTGGAAAGTAAACCTTTATTTGCCAAGGTACTTCTCAGACATAGATCACGATGATATATGGCTTATAGAAATCAAAGATTTAGCCCATGTTAAAGATGGTTAATAACGTTAGAAATATCGGAGATGGAAAATTCAAAACTATCAGACGTAAATTTCTTGCGTTTCTAACAATGAATTTTACAATGAAGTGAAAAACTTCGTAAAAGAAAAGGTCGGAAGAATCCTCTTGGTTGCAAATATATCACGTCAAACGCAAATTTTCCACGCTCGATTAGTAATTCATATTCGATAATTCCCAAAAACTTTTCACCTAAAGATAAATAAATCGAAAGACCAATCCCCCTATCTTTAAACATACGTCGCCACATGACGAAAGAATTTTCCCAACTTGAGACTTGACAAATGCAAATTTCTCGGACTTGTCAAAATTTGCAAAAAAAAAAAGAAAAAAAAAAAAAAGAAAAAAAAAAGAGACGGTAGCGATCGATCAAAGAGCAAGATTTTCATTTTAAAACACGCGCGGCTCTTTGCAAACATATTTCTTACTTTCATTACCGATATATTCCGTAGAACGACCGGCTCTCTCAAGGAGACTTGAAAAATGGGAAGAACAATAATAGGACAGGAAAAATTGAGATCTCCTTGACGTTATTGATCGTATGTGATCGACCAACGACATAGCTTGCGAAAGACTAATCGCGTCGGTATGACGGACGGGCTTTCGTGCGCAACTTAACGAGAGTCAAACTTTAAAGCGAAGCTCTTGCACGTCGATTCGGCAGCGGCAGCGGCAGCGGCAGCCAACGAAGATGGAGAAGAAGATGGTGACGCGCGGCAAGGGGTCGCAGAGGCCTGCGGCGAGCAGAGATTAAATCGTACCATGGTAAAGAGCTAATCTGTCCGTCTCTCTGCTCTTTTCTCTTCCGGCTTCCTCCTGCGGCTCATTCCTCGTTCGACCTCGTTCTCCATCACCCTCTTTTCATCCCTCGCCCCAACCTTTCTCCCTTATCCATCGGGGCTTTCCATTTTTCTTTTTCCTTCTTCGTCCTTCGTCCTTTCTTTTCTTCGTGCAAATGGAAACGTTCGAACCGTTCACGGTGGCCAACCCCTCTCGTACTCTTTTCCATGCGCAGAGCACAGACCTCGTAACAGAAGACTCCGCTGAATTCCTCGTTTGGCTGCCGATCAAACGTTCAACTTTACGTTTTTTCCACTCTTTCTTTATGTCCCTTGCCGAACCAACCCTGCTTTTTGACACAGTGATTCTCTTTCGTGGTCGTTTCATAGGTTATCCAATGAATGGACAAACGGATTTCAATCGTTTCGTATACTTCGTTTCGTGCGATCACAACGGTGGCGGATTGGTGGATGTTTATTTCGACTGACCGAGTAACTTGTACTTTTAGGGTACGTAGCTGCGTAGGCGAAGAAGAATTTTCATCGAATTTTCATGTGCAATTTTCTCTAATTCACGTTGGGAACTTTTTCGGTAAATACGTCGAACGAACAATTTCCTACGAATCTACGTCTTAAAATAATTAATACGAAATCACTGTTTATTTTAAATTATTATCTATTGTCGTTAAATCGAAATAGAAGATATAATATTACCTAATTATTGTAAGACTTATACGAAGATCTAACCTGATAAGGAAATATATTTTCACAAAATAATCAACGAAAGAAACATCGTCGAAATTTTCTTCTTCCGCATGATGGACGGATGGGTGGATTTTCAGTTTCTAGATTCTAATTAACATTTTGAAGAATCCTTTCGGTTAATTGGACAAATTATAACGATATTTTCAACCTCGTCGTTAAATTTATTACACTGATCGAACTACTTTTCAATCCTTTATAAAAGATCATTTATAAAAATTCGAATAAGTTGTCTGCTATACGATAACTCGAAGCATATTAGCAATTTATTATTAGTTTCAACTCGTACAGAATAGAAAATAGTGTTTTAAAGATCTTTTTGCCAACAGATAAAAATTTTCGTAATGTCTTGAGAAATCTGTACCTTGTTCTATCTAAACAAGCTTTCTCCCTGCCGCGAAGAATCGATTTGTAAAAATTATAGTATATTATCTATCTACGACAATTAGAAACTCGCAACGACTTCATAGTCATTATGAAAATTATCAGCTCTACAAGTCTCTCCAACTCTATAATCTTTAACGATTATTATTAATCGAAAATTATTAATGATAATAATTTTTGTGTTTGTTACTTACAATCGTCAATTTTGCGAAGAATTGAATGGCAAAGATTAAACGAACGGGCATGACAATTTTTACAGCCTCTACCTTTTCGTTCCACGGAGATTTTTCTCAAGTCCTTGCTTCCCCCTCGAATAAATCTCGCTAGTAGAAAGAAGCTACGCTTTAACCGACGAGGATTTCCGTAACCTGGACGAAAGGTCGTCCAACAATGTTTCAGATAACTCTTTCAGCTTCCACTTCTCCTTAATTAATTAACTTTCTTAGCCCATTGACCGACTGACGATTTCTAACGAACAATTCCACGCGCGTGTCTCGATTATATTTACGTATCTTTCTTAATTCCCTTCGTTCGCGTTATACCAGTTATTCCTTTGGTCGCGGCTGTTGAAATGTCGGCAATGCGTTTCGAGAACCGAGAAGTACACGAAGGTCGCGTAATAATAATAATTCAGCCCCTCGTCTCCGACAACAAATATCAAGAATTTCATTATTCCTATTTTTCTGCAATTCCTCGACTGTAAGATCGCGACAGAGTTTGTTTTCCCTTCGGTGGAATTATTCGATAATTCGACCGTTTGCGAAAGGGATGATTTTTGAAAGTTTGAGCATATATATATATATATATATATATAATAAATATTAAATACTTTTTATAACAGTGGATAATTATTTGCGAAGATTATACGCGATTGAAAGCGATACATTGTAAATGGATTATCGTGTTCTTCTTTGCTTATTATTATTATGTATATATAAAGGAGAATGAAATCATTTAGTATCACGCACACATCAATAGTGTTCTTTTTAATCTTTCGTTTTCATAATTTGGAAACGTTACGTGTCGATTCGATATTCGCTGAATAATTTCAAAGCTGAACGAAACGTTCGTTCAATATTCAGCCATAGCTTCGTAATTCTTTTTAGCACGCGCATTCCAACAGTATTCATTTGACAACTTGAAGTTTTCCAACGTACAAATTCTCTCAACTCTCTTTTATTTATTATTTGCAGTTTAATCATCTTTTTACATATATATTCGCTCGATATTGCAAATTTCAAATCAATAACATCGTCGTATTTCTACTAAAATTTCTATACTAATACTAAAATTTCAAACGATGAAAAGGATGAAAGTTAAGAAGGTTTATTTTAAGAAGTTTCAAGGACTTTCAATCTTAAAGAGGCATTTACGCAGAAAATTCTACTTTTCTTTCTTTGTAAAAATGCTAACACGAAGTACTTATCGGAAATTCATAGATCTACAGGCTATCTATCATTATCGTCGCAACTAAAATAACAAAGAAGATGAAATGCATCCTTGTAAACTAGACTCTACGATAAACTGATGGATGCTGTTACGAGATTCCTAATTTAAAAAAATAAATAAATAAATAAAAAGAAATAATAATAATAAATAGTATCCAAAAGTTTGAAATCTCTCCGAACCAAATAGTCGAATGTGTCCATTGTCGATCTACAAACTTGTCTGCTACGAAACAAAATTTTTCAACCGAAAAAAAAATTCTTATCACTGTATATTCTCTACCATTCTTAGTCTATCATAGGATTCCGCATACTCTGAAACTCTACTCTCAAATCTCTCTCAAACCTTCGTGTCGAACAAAAGACTTTGGCATCGTAAAGATCCCACCTTCGGTCGCCAGCCCCTTTACCATCCACGTAATTACCATACACGATTAGGCCGATGAAAATTCCGGCGGAAGCTTGTATTCGTACGAAGGCTACCAACTCTTGCTAGCGGACAAAAACGTCGTTGGGTCACCGCGGGGGCGGCGACTCGAAACCGTGGGGTGGAGGCTTTGGTCGTGCCGAGCGACGAGGATTTCGAAGCGAAGCCCTCGTCTGGGTTGGGCAAACTGACCCAGATAGGTGAATAGTAAATGCACCCTCTACACTCCAGCCAGCAACCTCCGTTTTGCGGAAAATATCTCTTCCCCCGTTCCTACTCTCTCGGACACTGTACCAGCCTTTCGTCGCATTGCTCCGCTTCCAACTCTCGCCAGTGAGTGGACAATACAATTTCGAAATATGAATCAACGCGAGGGGATGACCAGCCGCTGTTTACAACCGCTCCGAGGCAACGTCAAAGAATGAAAATGTATCGGTCAGTCGATGGACGGCAGAAAGGGAAAAGTTGCCGTGGTACTTTTTATTTATTCCATTCCTATATTTCTTTTTCTCTCTCTCTCTCTCTCTCTCTTGTTAATCCTTCTAATAGAGTTTATTGCTTTTTTCCTTTCCTTTAATTTTACTTGCGGACGTTTATACATAATTTTTTCACGTCGATACGATTACTAGGAATTCATTTGCAGACGAATCGAAAACAGTGGCGGTTGTTTGCGAATGAAGGGAGCAAAGAAAGCAGACTGGTGCGATAAACATACCAGTGGATATTTTATAAAATGTAATGAGGATATAAACAGCGTAAGTAAACAAGCGATGCAAAGTAAAGGAACAATGTGAATAAACAAGGTAGGATGTCAACAACAAGTAAATCAACGATGCAAGCAAACAATTTGAACCTTGAACTATATAAACTAGTACAACTAGAACTATAAATAAACTGGTAGGCAAATAAGTAAATTAATAGGTAGCGTAGGATATAGTAATTGCCATTTCACAGAAATTTTCCGTCATTTAGAAGCAAAGGTACGTGTAGACGCGCAAACCAATTCCAATAGGAAACCACAGGAAAAATTTCGATCGAGCTACGTGTCCGCTAGGTTCGCCCAAGGCTTGCTTTCGTCTATTTTATAAGTAAAATTATAATATTTAAGAAACTTTAACAATCGTTGTATTTAATTTCAAGTTTGTGCTGAAAATGTTATGCCAAAGTATTTTTCCAAGTACAGCGCGATTTTCTGAAACCTTCATACTTTGGTGGTACGCACCAATGCGAAAGTATTTTATCGCTTTTATACAGAACTCGGAGGTTTATCTAAGAGAACCGAAGAATCAGTTAGGGAATCAGAGACGGGCGGAAAAATCCGGGACAACGCGCTCGGTTCTCGTTTATTCAAATTACTTGTGCCGGAACACACCGTGATCGCTTATCCCATCGAAACGAATTGTTATTTTGTTAAGCTTAGCCAAAGGTAGAGAAGCTCGATTATTTCGACTCGATGAATTTCAATGTTTGCCTCGTGCTGAACCAACGAGATTATTAACATCCAACTCTCCGTAGAGAACGTGCTAATTCTCATGGAAATTTTCGTGAAACGAAGAGAATTGCTTTAACGAATGCTAAATGGAATCTTTGTTTGCACGATGTCTTATTTTGTTCATCTTTTTCCGACGAATAACCCTATTTTAAATCGTCGATTTAATGTGCGATTTAGTGTCCTCGTTCTCGCTCTACTCACCACTGCTATCTTACCCTTATCCTCGCACTCCATCTATCTCGCTACTTTCGTTTCGTTCCGTTTGCCCCGTCTTTATGCGACGAAGAGTCGTCGACGATCCGCAAATCCGCATATCCGCAAATTTCATCGACCGCAATGTACCGAGTCTCCTCGTTCGCGGAATCCAGAATAGCAATTAAGGATTCCATTCTTAGATTCCGTCGTAGTCTGTCGTTCTCCGTCGTTGTCTGTCGTTGTCTGCCGTTGTCTACCGTTGTCCGTCGTCGTCTGCCGTTCTCTGTCGTGCATTCAGCATCGCATAGCATCGTGCCACCGCAATGACCACTATGCAGGACTGCTATGTGACCCCACGAGCATCAGCATGTGATGGCGCGCGCGTGCAATGCACCATCGCGGCAGGCATCCTGTTCTACCACTGTTTACGTGGAATTCGTGTTGGTTCTCTCAAAAATCGAGGCCAACAACAATCGCAAAGATATTTGCACGTTCATAGCTAAATTACGAAATGGCCAGTTTCTAAAATTTCTTAATAACATCAACATCGTGTACCGTTTATTATCATTATACCGACACAATTTAATTGCCACCAATTGCGTCGATATAATAATATAAATATTTATTTTTGAAATCTCTTATAATTGTCCCACGAATTGTACACGAAGTAGCGCTCGTTTTTCGCCAACGTCTATCAACACGTTCGCAGCTAAATTCGGAAATTGTTTATTTCTGCGATTAAGAGAGCGCGGACAGTTTAATTTCAAATACTCCGTACTCGTGTTTCGTAGTTTTGGTAAGAATTATTATCCATGACATAAAAAACGGCACAACAATCGACATCCAACACAAACGTTTCATTCCTTTCGACGATGTGTTGTTGTCAGGAAAACTTACCACTGCATTATTGTACCGCGTACCAAGCGACCCGCCGATTTTCTTCTTTTCCATTCCTATTTCTTCGCCGATTTTTCCAACAATCCTTACATAAAATTATCACCGTAACTTGAGTAGAAAATAATTTAACCAAATCATTTGCTACAAATAATCTGCCGTACCGTTCCACTCGACCACTTCCTTCCTTCGAACAACGTCGTTTCCAAAGACCTTGAAGATTGCCGAAATTGCCACAGGGAAATAGGAGGTCGATAGTCGGACATCGTTGACGATCAGATGACGAAATGCTGGAGCAAAGTCAAGCTTTTCTCACGTACGATTAAACGGTGTCAAGAGTGGTTCCCTTCCATTCGTTCTGCACTTGGTTCGATGACTTTCATTCGACGAAAGATATTTCAACGGGATACACGACGACTGGTACCTGGTACCTGGTACCTGGTACCTGGTACCGCACTCTGCACGCCGGGAACACGTAGTAAACCAAAGTCAGATAGTCCAGATAGCCCAGATAGGTAATTAGCTGGCTAAGCACTAGAGTACTCGGTACACGAGGATCCTTGAAACAGAATGTAGCTTGGAGGTGAAGAAGCGTACGATGGCCCGCGAGCAAGCGGAAGCAGGGACAAGTAGAACGGTAGTCTGCCTGCGGCATGGCAGTGCCGTGACTAATCTGGATCTGTGGCTGAACAAGTGCCACTTGACTAGCCTTCGTCCGGGAGTTGCCATCTCTCAACGGCCACTTTGCGCCCCTACGACCTCCTTAACATAATATACATATAAATTATATACATATAGATGGATAAAAGGTGACTAGAAATAGGCGTCGAATAGCTTCGCGAGCTACTGTAAGTAACGTTTTTCCACTATAAGTTATGTTCTATACACTTTGTTCTATCGTTAATCAAACGGAGGTTGTTTCGTGCTGAAAGAGAAAGGAGAAAAATCGAAGAAAAACCCGTTGGAAAGGGGGAGACTCGAGGAGAACACGTGACGATTTCGCGTGACGCAAGAGAACCCGCTCGGGTCTCGTTTCCTCCTTACGACGGATTTTACCGTCACGTTTACTTTCTCTCGGAAGTACCTCGGAAACGTACATATGCCCCTTGTCGTCTAACTTGGCAACCTTAAATTACTCGCAAATTGTTCCTGCCACCAACAAACTTTTTCAGCAAAGATATTGCATAGTTTTCCACAACCGTATTCCCACGGTATATTACGGCTTTTTATTTATTTTGTACAATCTTAACGAATTATCAACGTGTTACCTACGTTATTTTATCTGAAATAACGCAAACTAATTTATTATTTGCGAACGATCTCACTTTATTTGTATCTCGTTTCTCCAATTTAAATTTATTACGTTTAAATTTCAAAATACTGCTGTAATTTACTTTCAATTTCGATACTTTTCTCGATACTTTCAAATTCAATACTGCTACATCTACATCTACCATAATCACTAAAATCATATATCATTTCTTTATTGTTATTCTTTCTATTTATACCTTTCTATCTTATTTCTCGTAAAATTGTTTCCTAATTAAAATTATGTAGCGTTAAAATTAGCAAAATTTTAGGCCGTGCTTTTTCCTGCTTTCTCTCTCTCTCTCTCTCTCTTTTCTCTTCTTTTCCTCTTTCTTTTTTTTTTTTTTTTTTTTTTTTTAATCCAATTTGCTCGAATCAGGCAATGAACAATGGAACAGTGTCCAACGGACGACGAAACTTTGCTCTTGATCTTATTTCTATCGGATGTATCGGTTGGAAACTAGTTTCGTTTCCACCATTTCGAGACCCAGGATTTATGACGTTGAATCTGTTTGCAGTTTAGCGTAAACAAAGATTTAGGTCGGTGAAATTTCATCTAGATACTCAAACAGTTCTGTAAAAGTTAACTAAAGGCATCTTCCTATTTAAAATGTAACAACGCTTGATCTTCATTTAAAAGGGAATTATCCTCGATACTCTTTTATCATGGTGTGAAAATTCAAAAAGACATTGACAATTTTCTAAAGCAATTTTCTCAACGTTCGAAGAGAATTATCTATCGAAACAGCGTCGTAGATGAATTACTTTTTCGTGGTAATATAAAAATTGTACATGACAAATATCAAGCTATTATTGGATTTATCCAAAATTCTTTAAAATCACATATCCATTTGCATGAAAAAACTTATTGCGGAAAAGAGAAGATCGTTAAATCTGACTTTCGCTATAACAAAATATCGCAAGGCCTAATCGTAATATAATTATCAAACCATGCAACCACGCATGTCGCGTGAATAAACGCTATGCATGCCTAATAATGCACGTTACAGGAATATCGATTGCCGAGGACCGAGGACCTCCTTCCATTTTCCGTGTCGCATTGAACACCTTAAACCAACTGTCTAGATTACCAGAACATCCATCGATCGTCCATTGTTCTGGAACATAATTGGAAACTTTTGAGAACAATTTATTTGCAACAATAGGAATAGGCAATTTCAAATTCATCGTAACGCGAAACATTTAAAATAGTTATAATAATAATTGGTAAACGATCTGTTTTGGTTTGATTTGTTCGCGATTCTCTAAATTAATTCCAACTTTCTGAATCAACGAAAACTTATTTCCAAGAAACGAGAAAGTGCTACTCTTCTAGCTTTTTAAACGTAACAGAAAACTTTGAAATTCGCTATAATAATCGATAGACACGTCATTTAACGAGTAGCGTGTAATATCATTGTATTTCGTAGAATCGGCAGAGACTTGTTGTAGGAGTCGTAGGAAAAAGCGGAACGAGTTTGGTTCGCGATACACACAAAAGTCACAGCAAAAGTTCCTCCGCCCTCTCGCCAGTCTGAAAAATATTGCTTGCAAAATTTCTAGCCGACAGACCAGTATATCTTGCCGTCCTCTCGTGGCCACTTGATTTACCTCCTCCCATGCTCTTTTTCTTTTCCTCCTTTTTTTTTTCTCCCTTCCACGCCACGCTTTGTTTTCACGCGTATTTTTGACGATCACTTGGACGAAGCGACGTTCGCGTTCATTTCCCGTCACCGTAAATTCTTGCATTCGTGATAGCAGCATCCACCTTTACCCATCCTTTATTTTTCTATCTATTTTTTACCCAGATTATTTGTTTTCCCCGAGCAAACGCCATTACGCGAGCCTTACGACGCGAATTTTTCCAAGTATCGTTTAAAATAATATTGACAAAATTGACCCAGTCGATTCGAATGTTCATTTTACGATTTATCGCGTATATCGCGTATATCGCGTATATCGCGTATATCGCGTATATCGCGTTCGAAACCAGAGGGATAGAAATCTTGAAAACGTACCTGCCAAGTTTACTTGATTGTTTAGAAAGCGATACTTTTCGTTTCGTGGAAGATTTGTGGACCGATCGAATTTAGTTGCTCTACGTGTATACCTATTCCGTAGAAACAGCTACATACAGACAGATACAACCGATCCAAGTGACTAGTTGGCAATACTATAGATGCGAACCTGATTGTTTCGCGTTTCAATCAGTTAGTTTGTAATAACTGATTTATGATAACCATAAATGTCATCTGTATGGCTGCGATTCCCATCGCTGCTATCGGATCTTATCGTTCAACATGCGAGAACGCGCGTTTAAATTAACAATTGTCATTTTGTTCTTATTATGATATATTAATTACGAAAAAACTCCAAATTTATCAGTGTAAATATCTCTTGTGACAGCAGAGAATAAAGAAAGAGGATGATTTCCAGCGTTCCCAGAGTGCCATATATAGAAAAATTGGCACAGCAGAGGATATTTGTTCCGTCACCGAACGTTATCGTTCGCCAGTGTTTTCCAATTTCCAATCAAATATTTTTCGTATATATGCGGTGTATAGGTATGGAAATTTAGGGAAAGCGAGCTGAAATGTAAGATCGAGGTTGTAAAAGATTCAATATTTCAAGGCAGAAGTTATTTTTGAAATTATTTCAGATAATAGATCATTTAAACGAACTAAAGTTCATAGAAATTCAACGTTGCAGTTGATCTTGTAACAAACGCTATTTTTGAAATAATCAAGTTTGAAGCATAATCTTACGATTAAGGTACATTTCAACTTAAAAGAAGAAGAAGAAGAAGAAGAAGAAGAAGAAGAAGCAACTGTAGATAGTTGGGTCTGTTTTAGATCAGAATCTAGAAACTATCCTCGCCGGATACGTTAGCGGAAGTTTCGCGAATCTTCGAACATCGACGGGGTGGGCCGTGGGACGATAGAAACTTTCGAAACCCACTTGCACGGCCTGTATTGTTTCGTGGTTGTGTATCGTGTTCCTCTGGACGGGATAAGAACGCGTTTTCGCAGCTCGTCGCCTCGGAACGTCGGCGAGAACGGTTCTCGAAAAAGTTTCGAGTAAGAATGGCTACTTTGAAGTTTTAAGTTGTCCCAAGTTCGTTGCACGGGAATGGAAAATATTTCCACTCTGTTATTTTCACGTTATTTTATATCTTTATCTTTGTTTTCATAGATTAAACTATCGACTCGTTTAGGTTCTCCGAGTGTCCAAATGTGCGAGTATTTTGAATCTGCGATGAAATTTTTATCAAATTGAAAGAATTTCGAACGAGTTTACCAGTATCTTCTCCGATTTTGTCAGCTTGTCCGGTGTCAGTTTCCGTGGAGAATTCTATCGAGAGTGTCGCTGCCTCTCGGCGTTCCAAAGTTCAAAGCTCGTCACGGAGGCAGGCTGAAAAGCTTCTCGCGGCCCCTTCGACTTCAAAGCGGAAACGGCTCTGTAATTTCTACTTTCGCAAGCAATCTTTCGTAGAACGGGTTACCCTAGACGACGCGACGCGACGCGACGCGACGCGACGCGACGTGGAAACATGCGATACACTCGATTTACCGAGTTCGTGATTTAGCTCTATCGCATGGAGGAGCTGCTTTGATCCTCTGTCGCGCTTGTACTAATTAAAAGTACAGTCTAATTGACCCGTACCAATTGCCCAGAAATTCGTAAATACTTTCCCAAATGAGAAAAATATCAAATTATGGCAATTATAGGTGCGTACGGTATTTAGTATCTGTTCGATAATATTTTTCTTTAATGTATTTTCTGCTCTTTTAACGTCTTTTCCAAGTTTAGTCGTCGTTCGTTATACTACTTTCCCCCACATTTTTCAAAGCCACTCTTATTATTTTATTACTCTTATTGTTCGTACCAGCATTCTTATCACAACTTGTGTATTAAAATCATGTTGGAATTTTTGTTTCAAGGTTCGGTTCAACGACTTTGAAAATAGAACTATTTTTAGTCGATTCTGCTGTTACTATGTTACGTTTCTTTCAAATTTCTCATTAACAGACCCAACATCAACATTTTTCAACTATGACAAATATATAGGAAACGAAGAAAACTTTCCCTATATTTATATATTTATTTTGTAACATTGTAATAGTAAGAATATCGTATTCGCTAACGATAGGATAATGGTAAATTTTCTTGTATAAATAATTTTAACCAGAGGTTTCACAGCATCAGCGTTCATTTCATCGGTGTTATCATCGAACAAAGGATCGTTTGAAATTTATTTCACCAAAGAATTCGCATTGTTTCAGGGCTGACACACAGTCTAAAATGTTATAAATGCGGACAGTACAACGAGGGAGTCGGTAGCATCACACCGTGCATCAATTATACCGCTCACATGCATCTAAAGGAGTGTTTACCCACGGCCGAATGGTGCATTGTAAGTAAACATTTGTCTTATCTTCTATTCCAAACAGCATTTAATTAAATTTGTTATTCATCGTCCAACAGAGGAGGAGGGAAAGGAACTTTTTTTTCTTCTTTTCCCGTACTTCTTTTCTTCTTTTCTTTCTTTTTCTTTTTTTTTTTTTTTTCTTTTTAATGGGGAAAATTTAGAGGATTTGATCAATTTGAATGATATCAATCAACGAAGAACACGAGTTTTCGTGGCCCACGTTAAAAACCGAAATTTAAGATCAACCTTCAATATACATATTTTGCTGGATGTTGTCATTTAGCGAGCAGCTCGTAAATAGCGGAACGACATTTGACTGCAATGGCAAGCTTACTTATATGCTACATTTGTCATTATCGTATGTTCCGGTTAGCTCGGGTTCCAAGTCAAGTGGATAATTCTGTGTATCGACTTATAAATTAAATATTACAACTAAAAGTTTGAGGTTTACAGAAAATGAGAAGAAAAAGAAAGGGAAATTATAGTTTCAAGAGACTTTCAATGAACTGGAACTGAAAGCGAAGACCGAAAAGCGGGAAATAGAAGAGCGTACCGAGTCTCAAATCGCGATCGTTGATTGCGGATAATCGTGGTTGTTTCCAAGTCGTGGCTCTGTTTCGTGTTTTTGTCGAGGAACAAAGTGTCTCCAGACGCTGTACAAGTACAACGCTGTACAAAAAGTGCAGAGACGTTCTCTTTTTGTCGTTGCGAGGCTGAAAAACGTTTCAACTTGTTTCTTAAGAAGCGGAGCTTGTGGAATTATTTCGAAATAATGGAAAATGTTTGATACAGAGAGAGAGAGAGAGAGAGAGAGAGAGAGAGAGAGAGAGAGAGAGAGAGAGAGAGAGAAATTTCATTACTTTCTTCTTGTATAATAAATTTCTTCGTTTCTATCAATATTTCATACTTCTGTCGATTAACAAACAAGCAGACGATTATATTCTTTATTTTAGCCTCCCAGCCCAGAAATCCTGACTCGGTGTACACTTGTTCTAACTTTACGATAAATTGAATCAAAAAACTGTAATTGAAAATTGCTGTCGACTCAACGATCTGGAGACACTTAATCGAATCGCGTAATCTGTTTATCGTGTTCGGGCACGTGTCTCACAATCGCAATCCTTGCCAGGATCGTCCTTGAAGGAGGTACAATCCTGGTGAATTAACGGGCCATCTCGTTCGACTCTATCAATTCCCAGTCGCGCACTGCCTTCCGGCTAGATCAGCGTCCCCGTAACTGCATTATCATATCATACCGTTGGATATTCTGACGTGGCCTTCGAATTACTGCCACCGGTGCGTTTGCCTGCTATTAATTAACATTTTGCGACAGCAACCGGATGACTGTCCGCCGTGTGAATAGATTTAGCCGATCTCCCATAGGAATCGTTCAGTCAGATCGTTTAGTCGCGCGATAGAATTGCCGGCGAGTTAGATTCGATTTGGAAAGCGGGATTTTCGTTGTTTGGAAATTCTGTTGCTACTTTGAGCGATACGATGTTGT
Organism: Bombus dahlbomii; assembly: GCA_037178635.1. Classification (NCBI taxonomy): domain Eukaryota; kingdom Metazoa; phylum Arthropoda; class Insecta; order Hymenoptera; family Apidae; genus Bombus; species Bombus dahlbomii. The sequence continues at coordinate 100,205 of CM074110.1, read as the reverse complement.
ACGATGGAGAGAACGAATAGATGGCTCTTTAACTAGCTACACTCGATTCAGATAGCTTCTCACTGTTTTGATTGCGAGCCGTCTCATTTTTAAACTCTCTTTATTTGAAATTTTTCGGTCAAAAGATTCCAATCAGAGATAGATCTCCGATTTGAGTAATCTCGCGTATTAAAATGTTTCGAAACGATGCAGTTGAGAAATATTTCAAATAAGAATTCGTTTAATATTAACAAATGTTTCATCTACACGATTTATCCGAATCAGAATTCTGCGAAATCGTAAAATCTAAGAATCTGTAAATTTCGGAGCTACGTATAAATCGTCGATACGATTGCGTTATTCGCAAATTATGATACTAACGTTTGGAAAGTATCGATCTGAATGATAGGTAGCGAAATATAAATTTCCATGTTGATTCAGTGTGATCTGATTGTCGGTGACAGTGATCGTACATACGAGCAAACCGACCGACTTTTATCCGGTCGAACTACGCGAAGAGGATCACGATGTATCGTGTAACCAAGAATCGATAGCAACGATTCCCGACGGTAACGATCGAAAGAGCGTCGCACTTTTGCCGACTTCTGTCTGATTCGTTCCCGATGGAACAAGGAAAACCAGGACAAATGGTCCTACGATAAAATACAATCAGATGGAACACTGACACGTTAAACATCCATAAACGATTAACAATTCAATGGCAAATAAAGCGGGTAAAAGTGAATTTTCCAGATTTTCAACAGCTTGAAAATAAATAAACGGCGACCGCGTTTAATCAACGTGACCGTCGATTGCTTTCTTCAGCGATACAGCTGCTTTGCGGTGACACTGCAATATCGGTCTATCCAAGCTCTAAATTCTCAATCAGACTCTAGCCGATATAGGAAACGATCAAAGTTGATATTAACGAATTGACAAAAGATATTGCTACGACTGTTGGCTTTTAAAAGAAGATGTTTAAAATGATTCGTCACCTGACAGAGTGAGCACCTCTCGGTAACCAAATTGTTCCGAGCATTTATCCAACGATGTAAAATGATGTACGAAATCCAATGAAACAAACAGTACAAGCGGATAGAATATGATTTGTACCGTGAATACGATAAATTGAAAAGAGTGGAGCAAACAAGTAGAAAACTTTATTTGCTGGTATGACAGTCTGTTTGCGACGGCGTTGAGGAAGAAGAAGAGAAAAAGCAAGCAAGAAAAAAAAAAAAAAAAAAAAAGAGAGAGGCGATAGCGTATGAAAGCTACGTGATGCGCGCTTTTCCAGTTTTTCCACGTTCCACTTCTCACGTTTTAATGCATAAAACATTTAGATCGCGTCACCTCGACGCGATCCGTTTGAAGGTCGGAAGAGCTTTTTGACAAGTTTTCTAACCAAAAAAGGGCCACGGACAGGGTCCGGCTCCGATCTGGATGGAAACTTTTCCCCAAAGGGGGAAAAAAAAAAAAAAAAAAAAAATTGATGCTCGTGTTAAAAGAGAGACGGTAGAGGTGTCAGAGCAGCGATACTTTGTTCTTCTCAAATTTCCTCAAGATCTTGGAAAAAGCCCTGAGATATCGCGTTTCGTTGTTTGTTAGGTAGAAAAAGCTTGTAGCCGTTAGGAAATGTCGGACGACGGCTACTTTGACGATATTCGGCACTCCAACCACTGCATCGATTCCACCGCAAAAGAAGAATCTGCTTTCTGTTGCCCCCAAATGCGAATATCATTCGTTTAAATTCGATTCTCAGAAACTTGTTGTCTTCTAAAATAATCTACGATCCATAGCAGAGTCCTAAAATAAAATTAAGAAGTAACATAAAATTAATGTTCAATAAAAACGAACATAACTAAAGTCGCGGTTGTCGAAAGAAAGCATCTTTAATTTTCATTTAATTTAGAATCCCCAAAGCTTATGTTTCTCATGTTTCTTGTTAATTTTTATTCAGGAAACCTTGGCTGATCGATTCCGTCCCCTGAAAGCCCTTTTCATCCATCTTTCGACAACTTGTCTCTCGGAACGAAGATCGATGGATTAGCCATAGACAATGAAGCACGTGAACTCTGGGAGCCACTTGCGTATTTCCAATGCTCGGCGTTCGACATTCGCGACACGATACGATACGATACGATACGATAGAACGTCGACTATACATCGACTATACATCGACTTCGTTCAAAGCTTTTAACGACGAAACAAACGCGTTCTACGCGTTTATAATTACTGCCGTAAACGCTAAGCGCCAGTGCGTGTTCGCGCGCGCCTGTGCCTCCAACTTAATTTAATTTGTAATTATTATACGAATGAAAATTTAGTAGCAGTTCTTAATTTATATAGTGTTCCAAAGTACATTCACGCGCGCGCGCGCGCGCGCGCGTTCACTAGATCATATTTCTGTTCACTAGATCATACGAATTATAGCTTTACATACGTGTACAGTATATTTATTGTATATTGCACTGTAGTTAAATCGAGGTGGAAATTAGGAAAAAGCAGACAGTTTCTCTACGAACGTTGTCGGTAGCACAGTTGTGTTCGATTCAAGACCAACGCAACGTATTTACGTTTCCTCGCCCTTGTTTCTCATCGCCAACTGCTGATTTCGCTAGACATTGTTCGTACGCGTAGCGACGCGACACCAGGATTTCCTCTCCAGCCAGCACGCTTTAACCAGCAAACAGAGATGCTCGGCAGTTCCGCAATGCAATTGGATCAGCGTGTACGTCGAAGTACAGTCTCCGACTTAAGAGGCGGAGAACCAGCCTTGTTTCGTCAATGTGAACGACGCTTCGAAACTTCGAGTTCGGTTAAACTTTGCTGGGACACAATTTAAAACCCATCTTCCGAGATACGTAATTCTTTCTCCAACTAGAAAATTTTGCCGTGACAAGTTAAAATATCTTGGGGCTGTCCTTTACTTTTTATTTCGCATTTTCAAATTTCACTGGCTAAGGGATTATTCCAGCTACGTTTGTTCGTTTAATTTTTAATTCCTAGGAGTTGAGAATTTTCGATATCAAGGGTAGTTTTATTTTCAACAATGCAATTACCGACCGTCTCCGACCGTGAATTTTACTACTACTGTTTCACTTTTTTTCATTTCAAAAATACAGCTATAATTTTCTTATCTCCTATGGAAATAGAATTTCGCTCTGATCTTACGAGCCATTCGCAAAAGTATTTTTCTAGCGTAGGTACGTGACGTGTACATTTTCAAATCGATTTCAAATTTTACCAATAAAATTACGACAGATGCCTCTCTCGTTACTACTTTAGTATCCGTGCAAGCATACGAACTTTAATATACACTCTTATATACGATATATACGATATATACGATATATGTATACGTACAATTTGTTTATCGTAACCGCTGAAATACTTTTATGAGTCGAAACCCTGCGTTTTTTTTTTTTCTACAAATAGCACTTTTATATAAATTTCTGTAAATCTGTCCAGCCTCGATATCCAGCGGTCGATAATTTTACGTCGATGAAATTTGTCCATCTTCCACGAACGATCGGATATCTTTGAGCGGTATCAGGTCGCGGAACCGGTGTTAGGACTATCGACAGCCTGTTACCGCTGTCTGCCACTGTCAGTCGTTAACTACTGGCGTGGACGAATATCGAGCCATCGTAAACTACTGTCAATCAGCGACATCCTGTTATACGTCGTTCGATCGCCGTGATTCGCGATATCATCCTGGTCGTTCCTTGAACGGTAAAAGGTATTCAACGGGTGACGCATCATCGGTTAGAAATGAAATTCGATAGAACGATGCGAAGGTAACGATACAATTGCAAATTTCAAAATATTACATTCAAAGTTATATTTAGAAGATTTGTAGAATTTTTGTTGCGAAATAATTATTACCGGGTTTAATTTTCTGAGAAAATTTTTGTTTATCGATTCGATTTGGTAATCGAAGATTATTTATTATTTAACGACGACGCTGAAAAAATATCTTTCTTTACACGTATCTATTTCATACAATATTAGTCTCTATCTCCCTCGTTTATTCTTATTTGCATTTGCATTAATGCATCCATCTACCCGAAGATTAATCTTAAATTAATCTGAATAACGATTTTTATAAACCTCGTTCCGCATCCAATTTCCATTCTATCAAAGCGAACACCGGCATGCTAGCTAACAGTGTGTCGATGATACGGATAAAAGACGAGTTCAAGACGCTGCTGTTACATTAAACTCTACTATGCACAGCGTGTTTCCATTCCGCTAAAGCAACTCTAATTGGGACAAATTTCCCCTACTTTTCACAATTTTTACATTACAATTAATATTTGTGAATCGACTTTCTAGCGAAATTTTTGGTAAATTCTTCAAAGAAGAAGAAGAAGAAGAAGCAGGTATATTTCGCGCCTAATACACGAGTCCATGTATTTCATTGCCCGGTAAAAAAGAATCTATAATAATAATCAGGAGTGTCGAATGCCACGCGGAAAATGCCGCAACGATAATCGGTCATACTCGATAATACGTTTACGTGCATTCGCCAGTGTTGTGTTACGTTATCTATCGGCGCAAACGACAGTCGATATTCGTGGTTGTTTGTAGCTGGTACTCCTGAATTATGCCTCGATCCACGATAAGTACGTAACTTACGCGCGTGCAAAAGAAACAAAAGGAAAGAAAGAAAGAGCTTGTATCCGTCATTTTAGTCGTAATTTTGGATAGAAAATTTCAAAGTCTATCGTCATTAAGAAATTCATGTTAGACGGAAAATCAAACGTGAGAATCAAATGAAATTAAGAGCAGAAAAATTTCAATTTTTTCCGTTTTTAGGACAATTTGAATAAAACAGAGCAAATATACTATAAAATATTCCCGTGTGTGTATACATACGTATCAAAGTTTAAATTATTTAGAGTATCTAAAATTCATCTTCTGCAATGTCTTTTTCATTATTTTCGATGAAAAACTTGATCGATTGAATTTAAAAGTAGGGCTAGTATCGTGTGTGTGTGTGTGTGTGTGTGTGTGTGTTTTTAAATGAAATCGAATTTTCAGAGTACAGAGATTGGAAGAGGATTAACTCGTAATCGGTCGCCTCCGTGGAAAGGAGTACAATGAATTCGGTGAAATTTGAATTTATATTGGAGCCAGACTGGCCTGTGATTGTCTACCGGGGTTACTTACGATTAATTCCGTAATATTCTTGCTTCTCGCGCTGTATTTACCTATACATTATTCATGTCTCGACGACAGTCGTTGTAAAAATATGACACAAGTATGAAATTTCGGGATTTTCCATCGCGGTTTTTAGTAGCACTGACGTATATTGATAAATTTTATTTTAACTGCGAGAAGTGTAGAAAATGTAGGGCGAAAGTTAAGATTGCTACTGATCGTAAGTTATTAAGTTATAGTTACTAATACAAGATCAATTATCATTTTTAATCGTACAACGTCGGTAGCTGTAACGATTTTATCTCAAGTTAATGACAAGTTTCATGTACACGTACCAGTTCCATTAACATTGTACGCCATTAATATATCGAGCGAAATTTGTATCCGCATGGCAAACACGAGCAGCGTGTTTTAATTTAGCCACTAGTAAAACACAAATGTAAATTTGTTGAAATTTTAAACATACGAATACGACCGAGTTGAAAGTTTCTATCCTCTTCACGTAAAAATTAAACTTTTCCCTTCTCTCCTCTGGCCCCTCTTATACCGGCGTGCCGTATTCGCGCGAATTCGCGACAAATTCAAACGTCTTTCCCCGGTAAATCGCTTTTTCGTATATCGGAATTTCTGAATGTCTACTTCTGTACATCTATCTGGATATCGACATTTTTATAATTTCGGATATGTACCGTTGGTCCGAATTTTTCTTTCTTTTTTTCTCTCTTTTTTTTTCTTTTTCTTTTTCTTTCTTTTTTCTTTTTTTTTTTCTTTTTTTTTTTTTTATCGTAGACAGTAATAAGAAGAGACAGTGAATAAATCAACCGAGCATTTAAATATCGATTAATCGTTTCTCGATTCTGAAATAAGGTAAAAGACGATCTGTGTAGTAAAGTTTGGAAATAGTAAGAGTAATCCGCGCACCGTACTATAATTTCACATGAAAAAAGAGAACCAAGGAAATTACAGCTCGACTCGAGCGGAATAAGATGGCTGAAACGGAGTCAACGAGAATCGGCCACTTGATCAAAAAATAAAGTGGGTATTTGTTCTGTATTATTGCGAGTCGCTAAACTCGATTGATTTTCCCGGCACGTGCTGTCGCGACGTTAAACCATATTTAACGCCAAATGTTGATCTTCGTTCTTCATAGACCAAAATCTACGCGATAAATTTGAATCTTCGCTCTCCAAATGAAGAAACGACAGAAGACGCATATGTACGTATATTGGGAAAAATTGTTCCCAACTTAACGATTTTCCCAACCACGATACCGAATAATCAACATATTCTTTATCAACACTTTCCACGTGAAAACAAGATAGAAATTTCATACCATGGTTTATGATCGCTCTAACACACATTTGTCGTGTCGATCAGTCGTTTAGATGTCTCTTGATCATTTTTCCAATATACGGTTACATACACATACACATATACATAAGGCGCTATGCGAAAGGCGCTCGGTTCGTTTTTATCGATTTTATAAATCGATACGTGGCTAGATAAATTATTTTACAACACGATCATCTAGTACAGTGCAATAAACAATTTTTATACCGTCAATCGCTATCCACTTCTCTATTCTTTATTTTGTAAAAGAAAAAAGGAAGAAAAAAAAAAAAAAATCTTAAACTGTACAGAAGTAATTAATCGAGTAATTTGTCCTATCTCTTTCAGAAATATGTCAGCGAGGGCTCGACAGTTCGAGACTGCGTACCAGTGTGCACAGAGAAGGGTGAGTTGCATCCCCGTTACTAGTTTATCGCGATCTATTACTGCGATCCAATCGTAAGAAGAAAAGTCTTAGCTCTAACTTTAATACTACAATTATCAATCTTTAACGCATACGTAAGTACTGCATGTTAGTCTATATTCCTAAGGATTATATGCTCGTTATTCAAGAATTCTTATCTCCTTTGAAATCTTAGATTAGGATGAACAGGACGTACAGCATCTTACAGTTAAATAAATGAAAGGTCCATAAATTTAACGTCGTACTAAAAATGTTACGTCTGTGATTAATAACATTACATTCTTTCATTTATATCCGTCTATCGAGTTTCCCAATCGTGTTAATCAATTTCTTTAATCTAACCAATTCTAACATTCGTGTTACCAATTTTTCCATTCTACTTACATCCATTGTGCGATTTGTGCGATATCGTTCGTTATCGAGGCAAGGAGAGGCGAAAGTAGAATGTTTGAAAATACCCGGCTGCTTCTCGAAATTGCTACAAATTTTCCTTAATAACATAATTTTCCTTATCGTAAAGATCCATCGTAAAGAATCGTTCGGAAATCGAACAAAAGTCGACTTCATTTTTCTTTTTCTTTTCTTTATCTTCTTTTTCTTTTCTTTTCTTTTCTTTTTTTTTTTTGTGGACGCATGTATTTATTTATCGTTTAAAAGTCAGGATTTACAAACGTTTAAGTACTTTTCTTCGCATCCGAGAAAGGGACCGACGTATCCTTAACTCATCGACACCGAGGTATATCTGGCTATCCGGCACATTTCTAGTGGACAAATCACGTTGTCCGCAGACAGCCTCGATACGTCTTTTGTCGACTGTCGGCGGACGATATATGCAGACATTGTCTGTCAGTGTAGACGTGGCTGAATCAACGAACGTGTACGAGTGATGGATAAATTCTCAACGGGAGAGGCCGCTATAAATCGATTAATCTATCGTTAAAGAGTCGTCCTTTCGAAACAGTTTTCCGGCAACGAAAATAAATCCCTAGGGGCTTGCAAACGCGTCGCAACACATTTTCATTCTCTGTTATCGTTATTATTATCATTATTATTATTATTATTATTATTATTATTATCATTATTATTATTATTATTATTATTATTATTATTCTACAGTATCGCAACGACGCGACATATTCATAACATTTTAAACCTGGATCATTTTGTCGTATCAAATCGAAGCTCTAATAATTTTCAATCTATAGAGATTATCATTTATCGTTTAACAATGATGTTAAACATAGAATAAAAGAAAATGTTCCAACATGGATACATAACTAATCGACAAAACGAACTTCAAACGAATCTTAATCAGAATTCAAATCGATCGATCGCATCATTGAAAAAATACAATGGAAGGCAATAAGAATTAAGAGTCAGACAACTGGAGCAATGGTCTCGAAAAGCATGGAATCGGCTATCGATGGGGTAAGTGACATTCACCGGTCAATATCCCAATAAAATAGAGCGTCGAACGTCCGCCAGGAAAAAGTTGAGCAGCTTTGGACATATCGAACGAACGAGAGAAAAAGAGAAGCAAGAAAAGATTCGAGTAACGCGATCAAGTGTAAATGAGACGATTTCAAATTGAAAGTCCGGTCTACACTTTTGTAAATTTGTAATCGGCTAGTGCGTTAAAATAGTCAAAATGTTAAATTGGAGCGTTCGCGTCGATGCACTGAACCCTGCGGGAAATCCAGTTTCGCCAGATCCTCTGGCCTACCTCTGTGAAAGCTTTGTTGTCTGGTTAGCTTCAAATATGCAGCTTTATTTTCGCCCCTTTCGCTACAATCCGTTTTATCCTGTACGTGTATTTTCGACTTTTATCTTAGTTTTTATTTTCAAGTTGGCAGAGGTTTAGTTGCGAAACAACAACTTTTCCGAATAGACTCTCGTATAATACCGCGACCGCTCTTCGTCCTTCTCGTTCATCCACCTTTCACGGAAGAATTTTGACGAATTTTTACGCCACTTTTACTACGCTAAACGTCGTCGTCGATTTTTATTCTTGTTTACCAGCTGTGCCGGCGAAACGGCTGCCAGAAACAGTTCTCCCATACTCAGAACGGAAAACAAAGAATTCGTCGAATAGACAGAAGAACGCCATTTCAGACTTTCAATACGCTTCTCTTTTTCCTCTTCCTATCTTTTATTTCCGTCTATCTCCCGCCCCTTTTTCTTTTTTCTTTTCTTTTCTTTTCTTTTCTTTTCTTTTCTTTCCTTTCCTTTCCTTTTCTTTTCTTTTCTTTTCTTTCCTTTCCTTTCCTCTCCTTTCCTTTCCTTTTCTTTTCTCTATAAATTGATATTCGTTGAGCTTTTCTCCACGATTCGATTGGAGTACGGAACGTTAAACGGAAATCCTTTCGTCGATGAACCTTCCTTCTTAACGAGGTCTTCTACCCCTCTTTTGTTTCAATAACTTTTCTCGTCTCTCTGGCCTACTTTTAACAAGTTTCTCATTTGCCTTGCTTCTCAATGGCGGAGACGGGGGAGAAAGATTCTTTCATATTAGAAGAAATTGCCTTATTTTCTGGCGATGCGTGAACGCTTTCATTCACGAAATCGCACCTTCTATTTCTTCCGTTACTGTACGCGCCTTTTACGATGGTTCGTGTTTCTGCTTTTTCGAATTTCATTCAATAGGGCAGGATTATTCTAACGATGATAAAACCAGTGAGACTTTATCTAACGACCAACTATATTTAATCGCACTAGTTCAACAAAAAGTTGATTTTATATTGGTTAATATCATGGTTAATGATATAAATTACGTTGTGCCGACAATAAATACATTAATAACATCGTTGTTCACCCCCTCCCTCCTCGATCGATAGTTTTTTTTATATTCTGGAATGTTACTATTCGTAGTAGAACAAAAGAAATTTATTTCTAATTATTGTAGCAAGCGTTCGGATAATTTCGTCTAAAATTCTGAAAAAAATATATATTCTAAAATTTTGAATCTAAAATCCGTGTGGTGTCCAATATTGCAAGATTCGATGTTCGGGCAAAACAAACTAATTCCTCGATACTAATTATTATGAAGCTCGATCGCGTGACGATTCTTGGAAATGGAATAAAGAATAAATCGTATTGTTTCAGAGGCTTGGAGCACGAGGACGTACTGCTGTCAGGAAGACGGCTGCAACTCAGCTCCATCGTTCGTATCTAGCAGCTGCTTGACAATGCTTGCGATCACGATGGCGGCCCTCCTGATGCTTCGTGGCTAATACGTCGTTTCCGGCGACCAACAGACCGCGAATGGAAGCAACGGGATCCCTGTAACGCGAGAATCGCCGCGCTAACCGATTATCGTCGATTATTGTCCTGGCCCTCTTGCTGACTGGACACCGACCAATCGATAGTCGTCGCCGATCCTAATCGATTTTTCTTATCCCCGTTTCCTGTTTCCACGTACGCGAATGCAAAATATTTTCTGCCTCTTCTTAGTAGCAACGACTTATTTCTTCTTCTTCTTCTTCTTCTTCTTCTTCTTCTTCTATAAATTGATTTTAGCCACGAGATTCGAACAATGATAATCATTTAGGATAATTTTATTAAACGAATGGAAAATCTTTCGTGACTTTTATTCTCGTCCATTTTCTCTTCTTTTGTTACGGAGTAATTTATCTTCTCTTTGTTGAAAGAATTACCTATCGGAGTATAATAATCGTATTTGTTAATGAACATGGTTTTGCTAGTATAATACTCGGTTCGAACAAATTCATGTACAAACAACAACAAAATATAAACAACCATTTCTTGTGGTTAAAAATAATTCAAATATAAACAGTAACATGATTCTCTTCCTTTCAATTGTTCAGTCTTTGTTTTCTAGAACCATTCGCGAACGATCTTATTCAGATTAAATTTATTATATTAGCCATTTCAAATACTTTTATCTCGTTCTACAAATAAGGCCGATTACGAAAAAATTCAATTTTCTTTCTTCTCCTAGGAACTGTTATTACGCGGGTGCTCTTTTCCCCGGCCGAAACATTTCTAAACTAAATGCATATTTTTATATAAACAACTAAACAACTAAATGCATATTTTTATATAGATTATACGTATTATTATTGTCGCCGGCGCGTATGTCGCGCCTCGTAAATTACTTTATATAATAATTCTGTTGACGCAATTATCATGCCCTTGCGAAACAAATCGAATATTCGACATTACCGTTGCATCTACACTCTTAAAAGAAGAGCATCATACCGAGCTTGTAGTTACCTTATTATACTTTTCCATCAATTCTCAACTATCGGTATACTGGAATAAATATTGCCGACAAAGCAGGTTACTAAGATACTCCCTATAAGATAAAAAGTACTCTTATATTGTATTTTAAGCGTTCTTGCATTTATTTCATCCTCTGAGAAGACAAAGTTAAACTTTAGTAGCGAGAAAGAAGAAACTCGGTTCTCACCGGTGAATTTCCATCGATCAATTATTATTTACATTATTTCAGTTTGAAGGAACGGTGTAATTTCGGCTTCGGCTGTTCTTTCTCTTACGCTGATGCTCGCCTCCAACATCTTCGCTACCGATCCTTCAATTCGATTTATTCCAAAACTTGCCATCCCATCGCTGTGTCTCCTTGACTATCCGTTCGTTCGCGGTTGCGTCGCGTCGCGTCGCCATTACGAGCGTCGGATTTCTTCAGTCAGGCGTACACGCTCAAACTCAACTCCAGTTAAACCAATGAAATGCTATTCTTCGAGACTTTGTACATCGCGATATCTTATTCGTATTATGTACTCGTTTCTTACTATCGTGGAATAATTTTTCAACTTCTTAACTGATCAAACCAAGTTAAGTCTCAAACTCACCATTTAGATTCACGATTCACGATTCACGATTCACGATTCACGATTCACCATTAAATATAATTTTTTTATTTGTAAAATTTTTATTATTTAATCGACCAATAGGTTATAGGTTTCATTTGAGGATTAAACAAGCAAATCCCTCTATCGCATAGTAGAAGGCTTTTATTTTCCAAATAAACGATGTTTAAAAGCGTATCGATCGAATTTACTGAAAATATAAATCTAAACCCGTTGGCAGACCTAGATCAAAGAATGAACCTAAATCTATAAAAAGATTCAAGTTTTTACTTTGATTTTTAGTAGTTTTCCTTTTTCATCGTATGTCGATTGCGAGGCTCGAAGAATACGGTAGATCTCTCTGTCGAAAGTGAATTTTACTCGGCATTCTATATTTAATAATAATTTCGTTTTCAATGAAAAATTACTCCCTCTCCGTATTCTTTGTTCACCGCGAAGCCTTGCTTCTCCGCTTCTCGCCTTAAAAGACTTTTCCCTTGGTTAATCGATAATCGATTTTCCATTTCTTCGTTCCCCCCAGAATCCTGCTCATTTTACGAATCGGTTTTCCATTTGGCTCCTCAACTTCTTCCATTTACCAAGCTTATTCTTCCACACTTTCCTTCCGTAACGGTTGCTTTTTTGTTTCTTCGCTGAACCTTTCCCGATACCCGAAGTATGTTCTTCGAGTCTCGCCCCTTCCAATCTTCCATAGGACGTTCGTCCTATCCTTTTTCTCGACGGGACAAACAAATAAATAAAATAAAGTAAAACGGAAGGGGGACAAAAATATAAAATAAAACATAAACAAAAGAAATATTTAGCTAAATACAACCGCGACGACTGTCGATTCATCCAGTCGAGCAACGACGATCACCGTGATCTCGGGGTAAAATATGTCGGACCACAAGAAACTCGTGCCCGTGATCTCGATGGCGAACGAGCGTCAAACGTGAAATCGGAAATAGAAAAGAACACAGCGCGAAGACAAAGGGATTCCCAATGTGGCTGGATCGTTCGTGGTCGATCCATCTTTCTATAGATCGTGAGATTTAGGAACGAGAGGAGGTCGACGGTTTGCGGGTAAACAACGCGATAAAAGTTGAAGGAGGAGAAAGATAGGAACCGCGGAAGAAGAGAAATTGAATCCGCGTGAATATACATACAATGTATATTATGTAACCTACATACAGACAACAGTTTAACGAGGAACAGTGAGGATAATAATGATAACGTTATTATTATGGATTATTACTACCATTATTATTATCATTGATTTATTATTATTATTATTATCGTGAATTATTATTACTATATTGCTACTAATTACTACTAATCACTACTATTACGATTAACTATTACCATTACTAAAGATTAACGACACTAAACAGAAAACATTACACCGATTATACATAAACTGAATTATGCATATATGTATGTGCGCGCGCGTGTGTGTGTGCGCGCGTATATATATATATATGTATGTATATACATACACATGTATACATAATAGAGATAAAGATCGATAGGCGGCGAAATTGAGCGGAAATTTTGTCGATTATTACTACTACCGTATTGTAACTTGTAACCGCTTTGAAGTAGCCTTTAATAATTGTAATTAACGAACGCACGCATTGACATATTAAAACAAACTGCGTGTACGTTATTGGTATAGCGTGAGGAGACAGCGCATTGCCCCGTTTCGATTCTCTCTACATCATATCTTTCTTTCCTTCTTCTATTCTTCTTCTTCTTCTTCTTCTTTTCCTTTCTTGTTGAATTAAATATACCAGGAAATCACCCTGTAGAATCTCGTGAGATTTTGAATTCAAGGAATAGCTTCTCAATCAACAGTTTCAGTTTTTCCACAATTTTCTATTTTCATACTGCCCGCAGGTTCTATCAATTAACAGATCATTCGTCTAACAATGAATCGATTACCAAGAGTAGAAATTTACGCACGAGATAATTTTCAGTTCCATTCTATCATCCGATCACATGTCCAATGCTCTCTCTCTCTCTCTCTCTCTCTCTCTCTCTCTCTCTCTCACTCACTCTTTAGGTGTTACAAATTTAAATCAAATTAAAAAAAGAATAAATTTTCCCTCTCTAACAAGTTCTTTTTTTTTTTTTTTTTTTATTAAATGGTAAACCGTCGTACTCGTGATTTTTTTAATAATTTTACAAATTAAGTAAAGAATAAAGTGCCACTTATTTTCAATTGTCATCATTTTTAAAACACAGAATTCGGTCACACGATCGAGATCGAAACGAGCGCATCCGTTCTCTTCTCTCCGCTGACCAGCGTCTGAAAATTCCTAAACAGTATGAACGTAGTACTATTCATAGTAGTACTATTAGCCGGTAAGAGTAAGCCAAGCGAGTCACAAAACTGTAGAGGAAATGGTAATCTACCAGTTTCGCGAACGAGTGCAAATAGAAATTAAAAGATCTATAAAAAAAAAAAAAAAAAAAGAAAAAAGAGAAAAAAAAAGAAAAAAAAGAAAAAAAAAAGAAAAAGGAAAAAAAATCACGAACGTAGCGCGTCAGAAATTTACTAGCGATTACATATCTGTTCTTCTGAAATTAGGCCAAGAGACGATTTATCTAAAGTGAGACTTAGCTCGAGTCTAGCGTAAACGATACTTAACGCTTAATCTGTTTCCCGTCATGGATTTCGACCGATCGATTAACGTTGTTGTTATTGTTGGGCGAATGTTTCGAGGTAGATATAGCAACGTGAGACTGCGAAGCGTAAAGTAAATACTTAAATTATTCGATTTCTTTAGGAAGATAACGCAAGTAAGCCGATTTATCTAGTCGCGGGTTTTCGATGAAACGTTATTTCATTCACGACGAGAAAGTTAGATTAAGTTTGGGTTTGGTACTGCCATTATGTACTGCAATGCAGATAATGGATATAACGGAGAAGTAGTATAACATGTAGACGACAAAAAGAACTAAAGGTGGAAAAGTTAGCGCAGAATGGAATGGAATTTGAAATAAAAATTTCTCGTCTGACGAGATCCGATGATAGTGATATCAGTATTGGAAATTTGTCAAGTCCACGGTATCATGCGATATGGTACAAATGTTAGGAATTTGTCAAACGTTGTCACGTCGCGATATTCGTCATTCTTCCGATATTCGCACCATATCCTTCTGCCCAACTATTCTTATATATTATACATAGTTAATTATATACATGTATGTATATAATTAATATTCTGGTACTTGCGATTAGTATAACGAAAGGCACGTTCACGAATTGAACTTAACAACGACACGACGACACGACGACACGACGACACGACGACACGACGACACGACGACACGAAACACTCGTTTAAATCCGTTAGCAATAAGGCGCTTCAGGCTTGAAATACGAAAAAGCTATACGAGTTATCGATTTGATAATTAATTAAGAAAGATGTTTCGTCAGAGACGCAAGAGAAATTCGAGTACGAATATCATCCCCTAATTCAATGATATTTTGAGGTAAAGAAAGAATGTTCGCATTACGGCCGCAATCGTCGTGGATTACCAGTTCAAGCATCGCTTACACTTTATCCATGTATTTTTATAACGCAAAGTGGTGTTACGCGTAGATTCACGACCGTTGTGGCTCAAACCTGCATCTTCCACGCGGGCCTATGATACACGCGTGCATGATAATTGAACTTAACCCTTTCATAGGCGGCGAAAATAGTTGAAAATAAATTTCCTTCTTCCTCTATGCTGCCAAACCGAATGCGTAAACCATCGGAAGATGCGTAGAGAACGGAAAATCAAATTTTAGTATAAATATGAATTTAATAAAATATATTCCACGCAGCTGATGATATTTACCATCCTTGTTTCCAATTGGTACAAAGGAACCTTATCCGTAAGCAATGGTAGGAAAAAAGAGAGATAAATTAATGAAAACAAACGTAGAATATATTTTATTGAATTACGATGCTTGGCACTGAAATTGTTGCTTTCTTACGAAAATTAGTATTAGTATTAGCAGAGTCGAAGAAAATTTTGTACCCACGAAAGGGTTGAGAAAAATCAAAAGTAGTAGAAAAAAAACATAGATTTTTAATGATCTCTACCTCGAATCATTTCGTATTGTTATACGTATACAATAGAGAAAGGATTGTGAGAAGGAAAGGACGGAACGGGTCATTGAGGAAGAGAAGAGAGAACGAGATCGATGAAATGCTTTCGAACAATAAATTAACGAGTTGCGACGCCATATCACGATAATTCTAGGCGACTTCTTTAGCGTGTAAGATTTTATTATATCCAACGAGGGAGTCTCTGTAACGATAATAAATCTAACATCGTTCTTAATAAGTTGGCAGAGGTCAACGAGTAGACGATAATAAAGAACGGAGTAAACGAGAAATTAGAAAAAAAAAAAAGAAAAAAGACAAGCCTGCGCCTGAAATCGAGAAAACGCGTGTCGCGCAAACGAGAACCGACGTGCGCACGTGGACACTAGATTTTCGCGAGAAAAAGTTGTTTGGAACTGCGAGTATAGAGATGTTACGACGACGTTTCAACGTGACAGCAGCGTGATATTTTACATTCGCTTCCAGCACCGTTTTGATAGGCACGTTATTAAAGAGGTTCGTGAGAGATAAAAACCGATAAAGAAAGAAAAAAAAAAAAAAAGAAAAAAAAAACATACGTCTAAATAAGACAATTGTCCTTTTTTACTTCCTATTTTTTCGTTCCTTAATTTAACGAGTATGCGAGAGAAAGAGAAGGGACGAAGGGGAAATGCGAGATCAGAGGGTTAAAAAGTTAAGGACTTTAAATTAAGCGCAAAACTTTATTCGTTCGCTTCGTTGAACGAACGAAGACTGTCGTCTTCTCTTTTTTCTTCCTGTAACGATTTAGAAAGTTAATGGTAAGAGACGAAGTAGAGTGTTAAACTACAATGTGAATGATAAATTCTTACCAGTGTACCAATAATTCCGTGCATTCCGACGATTTATTATTTAAAGCGATGTGCGATTTATGCTTCGAGTCGAAGAATTTTATTTCTCTGTTATTTTTCATTTTATTAATTATCATGGAAGGATTTGACAGTCTTCAAAGTTTTGAAACGAAAGAGCAAGAGAGTCAAAAGTGGTCGTCAAAAGTAGTCGTCAAAAGTAGTCGTCAAAAGTAGTCGTCAAAAGTAGTCGAAAGTAGTCGAAAGTAGTCGAAAGTAGTCGAAAGTAGTCGAAAGTAGTCGAAAGTAGTCGAAAGTAGTCGAAAGTAGTCGAAAGTGGAAAGAACAAAGTGATCGAGCTGGCTCATCGAATGGATATATACAGGGTGTTCGGCTGCAGATGTAACAAAATTTAATTTAAGGAGTGACTCTTGAAGCTAAAATAAAATGAAAGTCGAGAATAGAAACACTGCGTTTCCGGCTTTGTTTTCTAATTACGGACAATGAAAAATCAAGCGAAATATGCCTGCGCGCGAGCAAATCTGCTTGCACGAACGAAATTAGGTGATCAGCCTCCTAAGTCGAAGGATACACGAACAGCAACTTGGTTCGTACAAGTGAAAGAGACCATTTGCCTACTCGCGTTAAAACTCAATTGACATCGTTTTCTCGAATTCTTTGCTTCCGTAAATAAGTAACAAGTATAAATATAGTAGCAGGTATGAACGATGTTTATACAAATTTTACGCATGTACCGCGATCGTCCCGTTCGCGGCTGATCACACAACAATCGTATCAAGGATAATTATTTATATTATTATAAATTAGCTGCACACACTACACGCCCATATTACTCGCGTCCCAATGAAATAATACTTGGTATTTCCCTTCTCTATGGAAATACATAGTTTGGTCGATTACAACTGCTGGTTGCCAAAGCTCGACGCAAGGAACGAGGTAGAAGCAGGAGCTCGACCAACCGCACAGCTTTTCACGAGCTTCCGGTGGACCGCGTACTCGCGGTCGAGATTTCTGCCAATTACAAGACCGCATCGAGTGCTTGATTAAATTCGTAGAAACGTTCCATCACCAACACAAAAACGTGCAACTATATGTTAAAAGCAGAGAACTGTGTCGCGGAGGAATCATCCGTTTGGGTAGCTGGTCTCAATCGTTTCAAAGAACATGCTTCTTACAATTACGTAGCCCTTTATCTAGTCATTGTAGAAATTACGTGGTGTAGAGTAAAGACAAGATTGGATTTCGCGTAGAAGATCGGGGTATAGAACAGCTGTTCTACTTATGTATATTGTATTTCAGTGATTCAAGTATCAGGGTGCAAGTAGGTATTATTATTATTATTATTATTATTATTATTATTATTATTATTATTATTATTAGGATTATTATTATTATTATTATTATTAGGATTAGGATCGAATAAGCAGAAAGTTTCCAAGCTTCCGGGACTATTTGCAACAAAAGAAAGAAAGAAATAACAAGGGATAAGAACAATACAAGTTTTAAGTAAGTTGCGACTAGAATGAAAAAAAACGACGCAGATCCGAAGTTTTTAGTCGTTATAGAAGCACTTTGAGAGATACACAGAGATACAGCCAAATACGATCAAACCATAATCAAGTATGTTGAAATATTCAATAAATATGTATACTTTAACCATTTATCAAAGTTATTTAGCCGGTATTTTTTAAATGCATTAATCCTATATCGAGTAATAAATGTATACACTTATTGAATTGTCTGCTTATACTCTAGCTTTAACGAAATAAGTCGTTTATTTGCGCTATCGTGCAACAGATTCCCGTCCGTTTTTATTGTAAATCCTGTTAAACGTTTCACATTGCAACGCACCTTTTCCTTCTTAAACAGACTGAAAACATAGAAAATCAGGCTTTATATTGCGAAACGATATTATATATCGTAAATATGTTATATTCAATGACTTGCATCGACACTTGAAAGAGATTCTCAGAGTTTGTTTAAAAACGGCTGCATATCTAGTTGCAATTTTTCGAAATTCAACTGTGTTACGTTATTTATTTTAGAATTTGTACGCTCTGTTGTCACAAACGATCTCACAGAGCGTACCGATTCTTTAATAAGTGTCGTCAACGATTACCACCCCCTGTGGATTAATCACAACCATGAACTTTGACAAAGAACGAGTCCCAAAGGATTCAAAGCAAGAAGATGATTCTATTCTACGATATATATGCATATATAGATATGAGGATACACACACATTTTTGGTTTATAGAATTTGTTTTGATAAACGATTAAATAATAAAGCGACTATTAAGAAACGCAATCGTTTTATCTTTCTACCTGATAGATAATTCCAGATATAAATGTATAGATGTTTCGGAAACAAAGTTTAGGGTGTCTGAAAAAAAAAAAAAAAAAAAAAAAGAAAAAAAAGAAAAAAGAAAAAGAAAAAAGATTACAATTCAAAATCCAATATATCAGATATTAGATACCTACTGCGTGTATTGGATTAAAAGAAGCCAGCTTGTGACACCGAGAAAGTTTAAGCGCGTGATGACGTAAATAGATAGGCAAACAACCTTGATAAAAGCCAACCGCAAGTTGTCTGTTCATCTTGGATTTGGCAAGTAGCGATTACGCACATTAGGTGAATCACGATTCTACATCGCAAACAATAAGCTTCCACTGCAAATATGATATTTCCTTACGCTCCGTAATGTAAGTATTTATGCTTGTTGCAGACACTGCAGAATATCCTGGATCTTTTCATCTGAATTTCGTGTATTCGAGCTCCAGGATTATTTATCTTGAAGATTTGAAATTTCAATTGAATTTTATATGTTTAAGATTTAATCTATATTTCCGATCCTCTTCTTATAATCAATATAAGTATCTTATCTTTATTATTTCATATTTAAATCTGAAAACTAACATTAAAGCTACATAGTTTCAATTCCAACTTACGTACGTAGAATCTGTATTTATTTTATACATCTGTTTCCTTCATTCGTATCGCAATTTGTCATATATACTTGATAATCATAAACGTTAAACTGATCGTTAAACTAACAAACTGAAACTAGACTCTAGACTTGATTGAAAATTAAAACTAACAAGAAAACAGGACGTTGCAGGTACAGTTTCTACAAAGTTTTATTTACAATTCAACAACACAGTAATCAATGACCAACACCATTTATTGCTCGTATCTCTCCGCTTGATAATCGCTTCACATTGATGCAATTAAATTTTTTTTTCTTTTTCTTTTTTTTTTTTTTTTTTTTTTACAAAAGTGTACATGCCATTTACAATACGTGATTTACTCCCGTTTGTCTCGTTTCTTCGTTCCATCCCGATTCACCGCTCAAGATCTACCAAAGGTATTTCACTCTCCGATAGACTTCGTTATCCTCAAATTCTGCGAGTCATTCTCGTTCTGCTTTGCCAATTCTAAGTAGAAACAAGCTTTATTCGAGTAACTGTGCGCCTATTTAGCTATTCGACTAACCTAAAGGCTTCATCATCGACAGCAGGTAAAGGTGAAGCACAGAGGAAGCAACATTTTCTCTTCGGTGTTCCATTCTGAAGCATGACACGTGGAGCAAATTGACTCTCTCAAACTCTACTAACGAAACGGACAAACGAAAGAAAAGGAAGAAATGGGCGAGAGAGAGAGAGAGAGAAAGTGAAAAGTAGGAAAAATCTACCACTTCGACAAGTCCCGTTAGTGACTCGTTCCAAAAAGGGTAGTCACCTGGTTTAAAGTTCTTTCATGTTCGAGGATTATTCCAAGTATTGCATGGATTTTTCGTTTTTTTTTCGGACATTTATTTTGTTATCTGATTTAAAGTTAAGAGACAACAGCAGCAATTCGTTCAGACGGCATAGACGTTGTTATGGGATATTCTAAATTCTAGATCGTCCAAAGATAGTGTTGGTAAAGCTTGAGTTTTTCTTTTCAATAATACCGAACCAAAAGGATGGCAAATTAGTATGTTGGATTGTCTAGAACGGATGGTTACGAGAAGAACGTAGCACTACTGCAGAGTTTGTGGACTTGAAAAAATTCGTGGCTACTTCCTGTAACGATGTTTGTAGATTAAAGTAGAATTTTTCAGCAGCTATTCTTACAAGATACGACGAAATAGTTAAAAAGTTTGCTCGAGATCTTCCGCAAAGTGACACTTTACAATATTTAAAAAAAAAAATATCTGTGGCGGCACTCGACGACAACAACCATGACTGGACGATGGCAGCGCAGTGGTTGGTTAGTAGCGCCTTTGGTTACGAACGTTCGGAACTCGGGTTTAAATCTCGGCGACCATAGTCCGATTTTTCTTCCGCGACACCTTAATGAGAAGAAAGCAGCAGTAGTGTACCCCCCAGCAGGCGACATCTACACCATCAGTAGTAATATCGCCACACGACTACTATCGCACTCTCATATCAAACGCCATATTATTAAATTATAAATTACTTTCGTATTTGATAGATATAGAAAAATAATTCTTTTTCGGCTGAAATTGTCATGAATTAATTTCTTTTTAGAAAAGTAATACCGATACATTTTTCCTGTTTCTAAACAATTTAATTACCATATACAATTTAAACGCTAATAAGATGAATAAATTTCGAATGCCTAAATATTTTGCACACCACTCAAACGTTTTTCCTTTTACAACTTAAAAAGTTTACTCTCGCTTGTTTAAGATTTTCGCACATCGATCGTCGCGAAACGCCTACAACGTTGTCTGAAACGAACAGATTTTCATCAGATTTTGTGGCAACGGCACGAGCTCGCCAACTTTTTCAAAGTCCTCTGGTTCTTTGTCTGAAACGAGCGATGCCCCAGATGATGGGTATGTGATAAATCCGGGATTAACCAACGGAAACGCGAAATAAAACGTTTTAATCCTGCAGATAACCTTCCACCGTGCAGCAGATTTCATATTTCTCTATGTTAAGACAGATAACCGACCTCCTTCCTAAAATTTTTTGATATTTCTCCTTGTTTCTTCCATTTTATGCTTTATTTTTTTTATTTATTTTTATTTCTTTTTTTAAACGTTTCACAGGAAACAGCAACGTATCCTCGACTTGACACTTTCGAAATTGTTCGTTCGAAATGTTGGGAAACTCGCATCTTCCGCTACACTCTAATTATCTTATCCCTATTTCTGTTGAACACTTTGATATCAATCGTATATTAATGTTAAACAGAACATTGTGTATATCACAACAATAATAATGATAGCGATAGTGATAGTAATGATAATGATAATAACAATAATAACGACGACAACAACAACAATAATAATAATATTTCTCTCAATTGTTATACAGTATTTTATAGTCGAAGAAAATACAGAATGTATTCGGCAAAAATTTCATGCTTTTCGTTTCTCATTCGTGAAAATATCGTATGATCCTATTGATTAAATATTCGTACATCGCAATGGTGGCAAATGGTAATTTTTTATCCAAACAGTTTGGTAAAAAGGTTCTTGCGGGAAATGCAGATTTTAAAAATTCGTTAAATCGTAAGAGATGGTATTCTACGAATCTCTCTGCAGCAGAATGATCCTTTTACCTGTCTCCTCGTTGTTCCAGCTTGAGTCTAACCGCAAAGAAACCTGAAATTTCGCTAGTTTTGCATTCCCAGAAATCTCAGATGTCTTTTTCCCATCTTTCCACAGTTTCCATCCGAGAATACGATCGATAGCAGCCTGAACGCTGTTGTACGTCCATCCACGTGTCCTCAGCCTTCTTTGACGACGTTTCCGCGCGAGAATTCTTCTTCTTCTTCGACGACGTTTCCACGCGAGCATTCTCCTCCTTTGTCGGTCCACCGCTTTTTCCAGGCGAGGCTTGCTGGAACACTTCGAACAACAACGAAAGGAACGTTCTCCAGTGTCGACGTTTCCCCTGTTTTTATTTTTTTCTTTTTCTTTTTTTTCCATGTTTTTCTTATTTTTGTATTTCGTATCGCATTTTCAGTTTTGTTTTCTTTTTCTTTCTTTTTCTTTTTTTTTTTTTTTTTTCGATTTCGTGAAGCTTTCGATCGTTTGTTTCTTTGGAACGGCTTTTTTTTTTCAATTTTGATTTGTTTTAGATCTTAGATCACTGTTTGTTCGTGGTCGGTTTCGGTATCGGCGGTTTGACGCGAGAATTCAAGAAGGGACGAGAGCATTCTGACCGGCGGAAGTCGTATCGATTTCTGTCGATTTTGCCAGCCCTTTGCTCTTTCTTTTTACTGCAAGCAAAAAATCGTGAATCATACTGTTAACGCTGTAAGAAGAGGGCGGTCAACCTTTCCAGGGGTGAATTCGTGTTTTGTCTTTCGTGTTATACATATACGTATGTTGGACTGAAAATCATAAGGATGTATCCATGTCGAGATTTTGATAAGGTATTTCAGCTGTTAAAAGTATGATCGAACGAAATTGGGTGAGGATTCTCAACCCTCCATACAAACACCTTTCTTCGTATCTCGATTTTCTCGTCTTTTTATTTATTTAATAGTATTATTATAGTAATAGTATTATTATAGTATGTATTTATCGAACGGTATTGTAAATCAAGAGTTCGTGTAACACACCACTGGAACGATCAACCCTGTTACGTTCTACCCTGCTTCGGCTCGCTTGGCTCACCCAATCGTGTTTTTCTATCGTTAAACAAGTTTCCCAAGTTGAAAAGTTGGAAATTATGAAATATTCCTTTTCTTTAATCCTTTGCCTTATAAACTTTTTCGTATATACGTACTTACGAAAATTTTAGCCGTTCACTGTTGTAATAATAAGAAGATATTATATCAAATTGTACGAAAATATTAAAGTATTGTTCATAATTTAAAAACTAGAAGCTGAGATTCGAGTTTAAAGTTACTCTAACGAACACGACATTACATTACATCTATGTTGAATTGAAATTATAACTATTTTTCCATCTATAATATACAATCGTTATACAACAGTTTCAACACTTATAAGCAATCTGTGGACTTTTATGCAATATCTTTGTTCGTATCGTGGTTTATTTAAGAATTATATAAAAAAAATTATTAAAGTAATAGAATCAAAGTTAATAATTTGTTTCGTTCGTTAAATACTGTCATTTTAGTCGAAGAGTTCCAACTTTGGATTTTCTATAATACGTTTTTATGCAATTTCTCATACGTTGTATATTATATATTTGTTCCACGTTTCCTACAAATACATAATCATCCAGAGTTTAGCTATTTTAGCTATAAGACAAGGGGTTTATATGCGTGTATATTGTGTTTTAATTTCATGCTAAAGTTTCTCTTAAATACAAATACACAAAGATGAAGAACGTCGAAAGAAAGAAACAAGTTTATTAAGTAAATTATGAGAGGAGGGAAGAAGAATAACGATGATTAATTAATCTTCGACGGATAAATTTAGGCTATTTTTATTGACGATTTTAATACACTATTCGAAAAATTCGTGTCCACGAAGTTCCAACAGATCATACTCGAGCTATACTCGATCCACAAAATTATCAAAGCAAAGTATCAAAGCTTCCGATACGAGTCTCTCTTTTATTTTTAATCCGCTCGAAAAAATGGAAAAATATCGAGAAAAAAAGACAGAAGATACACCGGAAATTATAAATAACACAGTTCGAGAATTCTGTTAAACAATCCCAGTATATTTAAGTAGTTTAAGTTTCTTCCAAACAACGTTTATAAAGAATCAAAAATACATTGCTCGGAGTGTCAAATTCTTGAATTTGAATTTGGCATTCTCTTTTTCTTTTTTCTTTTTTTTCTTTTTTTTCTTTTTTTTCTTTTTTTCTTCTTTTCATGTGAAATCCGTTGAAAGGGAGAAGGTTTCACCGAGAAAACTGAATACATTTTCGCGACAGAATTGACAGAATTCTAGTTGAAACTATACAAAAATTTACCCTAGACAAGATGTCTCTCGTTCTCTATTATACGTGATTCTCTTTTGTTGTTTTTGTTTTAGACTAATCGTTTCGACTGACCTTCGAATCTCCAGCGCCGAGGAATACTAGACCTATAGCACCAGCATACGCCAATAGCGTGTCCACCGCCTGCTGAGTTTCCAGAAGGATCCTAGTTTCGTTCATCCAGTCTCTGGCGATGGATCTCGACGCTCCTTTCAACAGGTTCATGTAACGGAGAGTCATCTTAAAGTTGCCACGATCGAGCCAATATCTAGACAGATAGACAAAGATTTCAGATTCCAGTTAATCGATCTGTCAATCGAATTAAAATAACGAAGGACCAATTAATTCGTCAGTCAGATTCTAAATTTCTTCCTATTAAATATCGATTTTACACTGGATAATTTGGTTAACAGCTTCAAATATTGCGATTCACATTCGTGATATTATTCGTTATATATATATATATATATATATATATATATATATATATATATGTATAACACAATTTTCTATAGTAAAACCACACCTGCTACTATACCTACTAGACTTTACTTTTCATTTCAATATCGGTTTAATATCTCAAACATTGCCACCTACGTTTCATTTTTACCATCAAAGTTTACAAAATTCATCTGGATCGAACAAATAGAATCGAAATAAGACGAAGGAGATCGGAGTCTGATATCTGACAATATCGTTGGGAGATGAGAGGCGAGGCGCTCGGGAAACTATCATCCGAATTACCTGTCGACCAATCAACCAACGAGTAATACATGTAAAAGCGTACTAGGCGGAAACCGCTCTAGGAGATCGCGCTCGTCTCGAAAAACTTTTTTCCGAGTTTCGACTATTCGACCAAATTGCCTGGGTAATGGCTAAACTGCAACATTTAGATCAGCTTCTTTCACACCTCTGTAGTACCTCTGTATTACGTTACGTAGCTTCGTTTCCAACAGATATAGTTTACTTTATTAAAAGAAAGATATAAAGAATGCTTCGAAGAATCGAGATTTCACGCAAACGAGGTGGTAGATCGTTCAAGATAAGTAAAACCTGGATTATCAAGCATCCGTGGATATAGATATCTCGGAGGATACTTGACATTTGTTAAATATCTCGTTTGTTACGTCACGCTTCAAACACATCAACTTCCTTTATCCATAAATTTAATGGTTGAAGCGGGCGAGTCGAAATCGCTCCATTGACAACAAGCATCTCTCACGAAAAACTCGCAACTGTTGAAGAAACTATAACGGTTAATCGCGTGCGACGCATCGTTCACTCTTGGAACGCAGCCGAACTCGAGGACGAATCGCTCATTTTCATTTCCATTTCCATTTCCATTTCCATTTCCATGTCCATTTCCATGTCCATTTCCATGTCCATTTCCATTTCCATTTCCATTACCAGGCCAGGGGTTGACGTGTCGTCGATCGTTCTCCAAGAACTTCACCACGCGCATCGATTAATCGGCGCGCGCCAGGATCGAGCTCTGTTTTGTCATGGATATCGTTACATAAAAATGGAAGAAGAACCTGTGATTGGTTTTGGCTTAATAGGCTTTCCGATAGAATTTCAACGAGAATTGGGGAGATTGGATCGCAAGTATGAAAAAAAAAAAAAAAAAAGAAGGGTACAGAAAATGGAAAAGGATTGTTTTGTGATTTACGGACGTGTGTAATACGAATTCAAGTGCTACGTAAAACAGTGTTACCAACAATTACTATAATTTTATCAATTATCATTGACCGATAATGCTAAAAGGAGAAACGAAGTTGCTAAAGAAGCCTGTATCGTGTACGCGATTCTTCAATTATTTAGAGCGATTTATTTGAAAGATTCAAAGCTGCGGGAAATCGGAAGACATGCTTTAAAAGTGTCTGTGACGACACGGTGTTATAGAACGAAATTGTTTAGAAATCGTTTAGAACGTTTAAAGAAATACGCAAGAGAACGATTCTATACATCCTTTAAGCTTTATAAATGTCTTTGCACACCGATTAATTACGCACCGTCACCGTATCACAACTCGTTTGTTTCTCAAATTTGTAACATAAAATTGAGATATTGCCGTGCGGTGCTATTCGCAATCGCGTGGCTGTTTTTATTATGATTTGTTTATGTGAAAGACGTGTGAAAGACGTGTGAAAGACATTGCGACACTAATGTCATACAATGCTGATATCGCAAACCAAGAAACAAGAGTTTCCCTCGCGTTACAAAAAAGCTCCTCTCTTTCTTACATACCTTACATACGAGAATTCACGAGAATTCCGTGAATTATTCCATGTAATTCTCGTCAAACTACTCGTTTTCTAATTATCTTGAATTATTTGGGGTTCGTTCGTTCCGCGAAGTGAACAAATTACTCTTTTAGAGAATAGTTTTAAGCTGTTGAGGAACGCCAATACATATGTATTTATTATACATTTAGTTTCTCGTTCAGTTCAAACAAGATAATAATGGCCATTTACGATGTGCAGCAATTTCAGAATATTTCCTAATATTATTTATAGTCTTGTTTAATATTTATCTATATATATATATATATATATATTTTAGATACGCGCGACTAAAAGATAAGAAATACTCGATTATTTTTAATCAACGAAATTCATTAACGAATTCCTTAATCTGGAGAAATCTTTCAAATTCGCTCCTCTTTCTTAAATGCTTAAATGTTTCCCCTATATTATTATTCTATTCTAAAATCTTGCCTAAAATTAAAAATCTCTTATAACTTATTTCAACAAGAATTTCATATATACCGACAAGAAATTTTCACAGCAAGAACGCTTTTATAATTTATATTTCGATGAAAAGTACGATATATAAAGACGAATTCGTTGTTGGACAATCGATCGTCACGGTTTCAGCCCGTGGCCACGTTTCATACACAAAGTGTAGAACGTGTCGATGAACAAAAGGTCGACAACAATACCGCCCCATCGTCGTCAAATCGTATCGCAGTCGCCGCGCCAAGACGAAACAACGACGAAACAACGATTGAACGCGATATTGATAAACGCGGGCCGGAAAATTAATTTCCCTGTTATTTCCAGAGTTTGGCTCGCTCGTTCCATCCACAGGAATTCTCTTCATCTGTTAATTAGCAGACGCGACCCGATTTTCACAATCATATTCATATACTGTAATTATGCTTTTACCGTGATTCCGGCGTTAACAACCATTCATAGAAACTGCCTCGATACGCTTTTACAACGTAATTAACTTTACCACCATACATTGAACTATGTATTTCTATTGATTCTAATAGGGCTTTCAATATAACACTTGAAACATGCTCTTTCCCGTTTCTAATTTTCTATTTCATAATTCTTTTCTAACTAAAATGATTTAAATAATTAAAAAACGAATCTTTGAGAGGATTTGAACGACATATATATATATATATATATATATATATATGAAATCGTGATCAAACGGTTAGTGTAATATTTCTCCAATTCTCTCATATTTAAGCGACAATGAAGAATAATTTTTCAAAAATAAGTTAATACATGAAAAATTTCTGTTTTGTTGCTAACTTGACTATTTTCATTTACATTTTATCTACTAATAATTAAAATATTTATTTCTATATTATACGATATATGCATATACATACGCGCATACGCACACACATATATCGCAAATAAATAAAAAGCAAACGATATAAATAAATAAATAAATATATATATATATAATTTATATATAAAATTAATAACAGGAAAAATTGTATTAAGAGATAACAATAAATAATTAATAATTCTAAAATAACTAGCAGTTCAATGACTGACAGTAAAACAAAATTCAAGTCGGAAAAGGTACACCTACCTGGCCCGATGAAGAATGTCGAATGTGTTAAGATCGCTCGGATCAATCGGCTTGTCCTCGATCTCACTTTGGGGAATGGGCTTGGCGTTCTTAATCATCAAGTAGCTTTGAAGATAACTAAGGAAATAGACAGGCAGTGCAGCACCTTCCTCGGGTACCATGGCTAATCGTCTGGCCACCTCTTCCACCTATAACCACGTAAAAACGGCAGACCATAAATTTGTCCTGTTCCTCGAATAACTCCTTATCATAAACTTCGTAATCCTTGATTCGACCAGCCATCACCGAAAATCCATTGAAATATACAGAAAGGATAGTAGCATTCGAACTGCAAAATTTGTTATCTGAATGTATTTCTATCGGCGTATGTATTCTAGATCGTTAAAGGCGATAACGAGAGGCAGTTTTCACGGAAATGAACAATTTGAAAAATTTGACCGACAAAGGTGTTAACTGTAGAAATCCGCGTAAGATCGTGATACGATCCTACAGAACGGTGGTAAGCGGTAACAACCGGCGAGCAGCAAAAACAAGCAATGTTGCAAAAGATGTTACGAAATTGCAAAACGCGACCGTCAAATACGTTCTCAGAGACATTTATGCAATGCCTTGTATTTTTCAAAGTTATTATGTAGTCTTCTTAGGACAAACTTGGGACAAACAAGTGGCAAAGAGTTTCCAAGGGCGTTGAATAAAGCGTTGCTTCTACGATTAGCTATTATTATTATTACCTATTATTCGTAGGCACTTGAAATTTTGACACGACAATGACAAAAGTCAATGTGAAATTACCTTGAGGAATCTCGCACGAAGTACGTCTTCCGGGAACACTCCCCTCTTCGAAGCCTCCTCTGGAATGCCTTGAATCACTGCTTGCACCAAAGGATCCTCTTTGGCTGGCAGAACAGAACAGAATGAACAAACCTATTAACGAATTTCTCGAAAATGTACGATACGATAATGATTTGTTTCTGAAAACTGAAAAAACAATCGATCGTTAACCAATGCGATTAATATTTCGAATTCTATACGAGAAATTATTTGCTTAATATTCTCTACGTTTAACGTCTCGTGTTAGTTTAGTATTGGCGAGAGAAGTCGGATGTGTTTAGAAAAGGCGCGGCTAACGGCGTTGAGAGAGGGAGATCACAACTAAAATCGCTAAATCACCCCCTACCTATATTCCTATATTCACGAACAGATAACAGAACGATTAAGGCAACTAGTAAATGACATTGTAGAAATTCACAACTGTAGCGTTAAACAGTTAAACTTGAATCAAGCAAAAGTAACTCGGCCACTTAAAATGAAATTAAAACTGAATGGAGCTATAAGGTTGTCGTTAGAGGCGTGATGACGTGAGGCTGTTGTAAATGTTGTAATTATTAAAGCGAAATACATATCGTCAACCGAAAAACTGCAAATGACGCGAATAACTGGTGAACATTATGAAACGTAAACCACTTTCGTTGTAACGTGATGTTTTATAAAGACTGAATACTACAGGTTACAGGTGAAACATGTAGATCTATGGTAGCAGTCAACACGTCATAGATGAACTAACCATAGTTCTTCTATGCTTCTCTTCGGAATAGAATTTTTCGAAACTATCGAGATTTAAAGAGAGAAGATTTAAAGCCAGTTTATTCGCGTAATTAACGGAAATTAAAAGCGCGCAGGGGTTATGGTAGGTAAGGGGGGGGGGGTGTGTGTGTAACTGTTAAAAGAGCGCGAAATTACCACCCTTATTTCACCGATATTTCAAACTGAAATTTCCACTGGAAAATTAATTAACATCGGACAACGTTGACACACTCACTCCCCTACCCCGATTCCTCTTTAATAAATCGCATTACACCAGATGGCCTTGCTTGTACCGACATACAACATACATTACTTTGCAATATTACGAAATTTTGCGAAATTTTGTTCGGCACATGGAAAACGTGTGACAAATGGCCAGAAAATTTATTCGTTCGATGACGATACTTGTGCCGTAATATCGGCAGTGCGGAAAAGAAGAAAGAAAAAGAAAAAAAAGAAAAAAAAAACAGAAAACAACGTGTTAATTGTTCTTTAAAGCTATCGAGAGACAAACTGATCGACTCTGTTTTTTATGAAATTCTCCACTCACGATTCACATTTTTCGCGTTTACATATTCACGTTGAAAGGGCGAAAACTCTTACGCGTAACGGAGCTATAGGGCGTATATAACGGCGGTGGTACTAATTCTGCTTACTCAAGAGAAGAAACCAACGTATCGCACTATATCATAGTCATGTAGAACGTTGGAAGATCACTAATCGTTTTACCATTTTTACGAAAGAAAACAATGGTTAGATGAACAAAGAGGTTGTTAGGTAGATTATCAAA
Source organism: Bombus dahlbomii (assembly GCA_037178635.1). Classification (NCBI taxonomy): domain Eukaryota; kingdom Metazoa; phylum Arthropoda; class Insecta; order Hymenoptera; family Apidae; genus Bombus; species Bombus dahlbomii. The sequence goes on along the minus strand of CM074110.1, from coordinate 69,402 downwards.
TTCTATCCAAATGTAAAATTATAAAATTAATTCTATAATATCGTAAAGTTTTGAGATTAGTTCCGTCGTTAGTTGTAATCTTTCTTCCTGATCTCTACCGCAAAAAGACATGATCTTTGTGTGAAATTTGTATTCTCTTGTTCATTGCAGATCGACAGAATCGGTTTGCTAACATCATCATCGGCTACGAACCGTTCTCTAATCCCACGAAACCACAAATTGCGTCACGTTTCAGTATTCCAATTCAAAGGAATTCCATTTTAATCCATTCGAAGTACACTGGTATCGGATCAGGATCGCGACACCGGTAAAGCAACGTAGATTATTTGAAAATATATTGGAATGCTTACGTGCTGCTTTGGTGACGGCCTTGATTTCCGGTTCCAGAGGTCTGATGGCTTCCTCTACGGGCGCACCTACTGGCGCTGATTTAACAGCTCGAGCCAAGGCTTGGCAAGCTGACCAAAGAATTTGAGCATTCGATGCACCCCTTTCTTCCTCCATGCGAGCTGAAACAGAAAGCAGTAGAAAAAACATTATGAAATATAATCGAAATAAAAATAGAGTTACACATACGTGTTACGATTACGTTTAGCGTCAGATATCGCAGATAAGCTTCTCTACACTTAGATTCCGTTCCCTTAATCCTTAATCGTATTCACACATAATTATAATTATCCGCGACTCGATAATATAATTCTTTTCTGCTGCATAACAAATTTTATTCTATAGAAAGAAAGAAACGAAACGAGACAACGAAGAAAAATAGATTTTTACGTAAAAGGCGGTCGAATAGCCGCGCTTATCCGCCGCTTCTTACTCGTGGCTGGTCTTTCGGCTAACGGCCTAGCGTCAAAGATCGGAGAATCGCTTGGTTTCATCGTTGAACAATGCAGCCTCAAAGAACCACGTTTCTCGTTTCGCCAATTGAGTTCGCCGAACAACGGCCGAATGGAAGAAACATCGGAAAGAATTTACGAACTCGTCTCTCGTTGAAAACGCACGAACTTGGAGGATATGCATATATATGTACGTATATCGTTCGAAGAGGCTAGAGAACGGATATTTCAGCTGAAAAACGACGGATTCGATGTGCCTTTCAACGAAGCTTTTTAGTCGACAGTCTCTTTTTTCAAACGTGTAATATCCTCTGAAGTATAATGTCTTGCGAAGTTATGCGCCGTGACAAGAAACCAAGACCAAGGTAGATATCGGGACGAGCACGAGCAGAAGGAAGCTTTCGCGGCGAGAAATATGCTGGAACATATCGCTATAAGTGGTTTCGACATTTTAAAATTGCAAACAATTGTAACATTATTGAGAAAAAAAATAGCCTCGTCCTGAAAATTTCCACCGTCTTTTTCCGTATCCGATTATCCTCCCACTAATTTCACTCTCACTCTCTCGTTGCTGGTTTATAATCACTACCGCGATTTAAACTCCGCTTATGGGACACCATATGGGCGTCTCACGAGTCTCGCGAGATACAGAATCCGACAAAACATCCGAAAATAGAGTAAGATAAAGCCCTTTAATTCTTAAAACAACAAGGATTCGAAGAAACGGAAAATCAAAAGAGACCCGTATATCGAAGAGAAAGATCTGAAAAATCCAAAGATCGGATGAAAGAGAAATTCTAAAATCCGTAAACCCTGAAAATGCAAGAAATCTAAAATGAGAGTAAAAGAAAACTCGCAGAACGGTTCCCTCGAAAAGCTAACGATCGACCGAAAATCCAATAAACAAAAGCCTCGCTGCTGCCCCCAACCCATCCCACCGAAACAATGTATATTTCAGTCGAAACGAATTGGACGAGTAAATGAAGGATCTAGAAGGATCGCGAGAATTCGATCGTCCGAGTACCTGGAAGAGAGGAGAAGCCTCGAAAAGGTGGTAGGTAGGCCTCGATAATGTGTTGGAAGATGGAAGGTGTTGTGACACTTTGCATGGAAACGGGGTTACTTGGACCAAATTATTCGGATTGGCGCGTATAATAAATCACCGCAGCGGCACCACTTGATCCACATAGATCTCGTTTTTCTCGTGGTCGACATTCAGTGATACGACAGACTAGACTTGACCGACAGAATATCCTGCCGATTCGCACGATTTACAGACCATCGATTACGAATTGCAATCGAACACGGGTTACAACGTGTTACAACTGGTTACAGGTCAGAGGGGCGACGAGTGTTTAACGCCGTCACTGATTAAACTTGCATTACCAACAAGATTCGTCACGAATAGTCGCGTGTGTTAAGAACAATTAAGAATAGTTAAGAACAGTTAAGAGATCGACTGAATATCGTTTGATCCTTTTGTTTCTTTGCGATATATTTTGTTTCTGTGTTGCGCAGAGGTAGCCACTTTTCAATTGCCATACTGTGCCTGCATTCGTACAGAGAGTAAAATGTCAAGAAACTGATCGACCGCGAATCAATTTCGCGTTGATCTCCATGAGATCAAACATTACTGATCTTTGGAAACATGCAACCCTCTCTTCATCTTTCCAAACCAGTCTTCTGCCCTTCATGGCGCTTTCGTCGGATAAGCAAACTGCGGCTTGCGAGACAGAGACAGACTTTTGAATGTAACATTTATTCTTATTTACGTGTTCCGTTTTGCGATAGAGGACGATCATAGGAGTGTGAAAAATGAAGCGAATGAAGTAAAAGTCCGAGTAAACGGATCTGTCGGCCTATCGGACATCGTCTAATCGATTTTCTAAATGTTTAACAAGAATACACGCGTGCTCCTTCTCCCTTTATTAATTTATACAGATTAACGGTTTCGTATCTCAACCGCAACTCCGCGTCCGTCAACGTGACGCGATCGTTCCACGGTAAAAGCAGCCATATCTCGTTGCATGATCAAGCCCGACGATCTATGGCCTGTCCATGTGACGTTTCACGCTTCGAAAGCTTAGAAAATTTGTCTTTCAACTTTTCTTGGAGAGGCCGTTTCTTTCCCGCTTTCTTTCTTCATTTTCTATCACATTTTCTTTCGCATTCGCCCCTATTTCACGTTCCATCCACCTATCCGTCTTCCCATTTAGCCGGATCGTTCCATCCTTCTTTCGGACGTTATTCTTTTGTTACTCTCGTTTCTACTACCCCTGTTTGTCAGATTATTTTCATCCGTTCCGTGTCTTCCACCCATCCAGTTTCCATCGTGCTTTATACCGTTTCGTGTCCCCTATCTTCCTTCTTTTGTTCTTTTGTGCATTGCAGCCTCAGGATCCTCTGTATCCGTTGACCTGCACTTCGCATTTCCTCTCTCTCTCTCTCTCTTCCTTTGTATCCTGCTTTTCACGTCACTTTTCACCAGTATAATTCGTCCACTCTTTTTCTTTATGTGACATCTCTCCTCTTTATTAACCCCACCACCCTCACCGTCTACATTCTTGACGCAAATCTTGATATCTCGATGATCCTCGTTCTTCTCTCTTCTTCTCCTTGTTCGCCCTTCTCCTTTTTTTATTTTCACTTTATCAGAGCTTTCTCTCGTTTCGCGTTCTTCGCCTTTTCGGTTACATAGTTCTCATCATATTCTTCACTTTCTAACCCTGAAAAACCTTGAAATTGAAAACCTTGCGGTGAAATTTATAATCCATATATCATCGTACATCAATTATATCGATTATATCAAGATACAAAAAATCTGTATACCAGAGTAACAGACGTTTTATACGAGTGAAAGCTCTCTAAACAAATTTCAACCGCGAAAAGGTTTTATGTGGATATAGTGGAGTTATACTTAAATGCACGAATTTCTCCAAATTTCACGAAATTGCAAGTTGCATGCAATTAACTGCCAACTGCGAGATCGATAGATATTCGTTCTTTTCATTTTCAAATTACTGCAAATGCCATTTTAGTACTATATCTGCAAGCAATAAAATTTGCCTGGCAGTAAATGCGTTAAAAGAAAACATAACGGCGAAAAATATATCAAGCGAAACTCCTTGAAACACTGCTTCGTAATCAAAATATTAAAAAATGTAAATCCAATAACGTAAATTGACTCTAAAGAGAAAGACACTGCAAATAAAACATCGTATTAACACAACATAACATTAACCTTTTCAAATCGTTATCGTTAAACTCTTATTTTCATTCGTCCAATCTTTCATCTACGATCCGTCGTCCCTTTATCCCCTTCTTTTCTTTAGTGTTCCAATATTTCGTTCTAACAATTTTTACCCTGCTCGCCTCTATATTTCGTCCTCCGTTCCCATCTTATCCCATCTTTCGCCCCATTTCCACCCCTCTATTCCTAAACGCGTGACCTTGTTTCGCTTTCAACGAAGTGGCCGACCAACGATGCAACAAAAGCGACAAAAGCGACAAAAGCGACAAAAGCGACAAAAGCGACGCGAACGACAAAAAATTCCGAGCCGACCGAATCGATTTCCCGTCGATATGTACGCGCGTCGCTCTCTTTCGGGGCAAACGCAATTGAGCAAATTCATCGAGCGAGTAAACCACCGTGTATCGAAAACAATCGCTTCGTCCAACCGGCATTCAGATATATATATATATATATATATATAACTTAATTGCTATACGATACATATTATTAGAGAAGAAGATGCGCATCCGATGTTTCATCTTTTTAAGACAGTTTTCTATGCCTGATCAAATCTGAAAATAACGATGATTTACCGTTAGATCTGTAATACGTAGATAACGAGAGTAATTTTTAGACAAAGCGATACAATTTTTATAATAATAAATATAATTTCTATAATAAAAAATCTGCTCCTTTGTAATTTTCCTTCTACTCAAAAAAGTTGTCTCGAGCGATTTATCTTCGCGCCAGAGTGAATCGTCCGTTCCACCGGTGACAGATTATATCTCTCCTCTCACGGAACAAAAGAAGGGACTCGATTGGTTTGTGGCTCCTTCGAACAGTTCTGGAACGAATCTGGAACCCGCCTCGATTAATCTTTACCGTATACACCAGCACCAGCAGCCTTCTCTACACGCTCTTTAAATCATCCCTTTCCACTTGCCCCACCCAGTATTATCGGCTACGAAATCGAATTGAACCGAACACAAAGAGAAGAAAGTGAAAACTTAAAGTCACGTACTTTGAATTCTCCATAGAAAGAAAGCTGCACTTGGTCCAGTTGTACGACCGAAGGAAATAGCTTTAACGAGTTACGAAATCCTCGTTTTCGTTTCTTTTACTATCCACGTTACCATGTTGTCTGTCGCTCTCTGACTCATATTTCATATTTTATATTTCAAGCTCTGTTTACCTCTTTTATTATTATCATTTATTACTAGATATCGTAAGAAAATGTAAATTCGCAACGCCTGACACGGTTGCCTGGCACGCACGGTTGCTTCGTCACGACCCGTCGGCTATGGGAAGAAGAAGCGTGTCAACACCGTCACGGTGTTATTATAGCGTAGCAGGCCGCAACGTTCGGCGACAACGAGATACCTAATATATTGCAGTATTCTTTGTGAAATGTTTGACAAGGTCGAAAACGGGCGAACGAAACTGACACTTTTACGCGTTTCCTCTATCCATCTCATTCATCCTTGAATAAACGCGGCGTCTCAAACAAATCGGCATCCGTCTATATCGATAACAGGATTATATTCCGCCAAAATTCGCTTACACTATCCGATATATATTTCTTTTTAATAAGAATATTTATTTTACTCGTGTCATATGCGGTCATAAGAATAAGAAAAATATCGCGCAAGTAATACCAGCAACTCCGAGGCAAGAAATCGAGATGTATAGAGAATACAAGAATGCAGAAATTCAAATTACCAAATCTATCAAAAGCGTGTGGGAAAAAAGGCATTCGATCGATTTTCAAGCGACTCTTAAACACGACGAATGCGCGGTAACTCTTAAATAACAGCTCGCAGCAAAATAGAAGAGAAGAGAATAGAAGAATAGAGTAGAACAGTGCGAATTATAATTGCGACACATGCGACACATGCGACACGTGCGTTAATTAGGTGGTTGGACGAGGGTTGTAAAACCCCATCTCTCCGCGTCCACCACCGTCTGCCACCGTCTGTTTATCGTTTTCCAACTGTCCAGGGAACTACTACCGAGCGCTCGCTCCGCGCCGAAACTAGCCCGAAAACATTGCCATTCATTGCCGGCGCGGCATAATACCGCGGATTTATTGTCAGTCGGTACAACGATTCGTTTCGAAACATTTTAGTCCCATATCAGGTTGCACGACAAATCTTTTAAAATCGCAGACATTCTTTGTATGAAAAAAAAAAAAAAAAAAAAAAAAATAAAAAAAATAAAAAAAGGAATATACCTATTAATTCTATCCCTACCTAATAGCGGGCGATTTTAAACGGTGAAAACGAAAAATCCCTCCCGATAAGGAATGGAAAGATATTACTTTGTATTTCCAGTACGGAGCAGGATCTACGAATTACGATACCGGAATATTACTCGTAACAGAGCGGTCCTTTTCAGTTCAGTCACGTAGATGCCGCAGCAACATTTCCATGCTCTGTTTCTTTCTGACCTGAGAAAGTTACAGCGGCAATAAGTAAAACAGATTTCCCAGAAACTGCTCCCACAGGTAATTTAACTTGGTTAACGTTTATGTACTTTATTCGAGAAAAATCCGGTACACACATATATATCTTTGAGAATCTTATAGAAATTTACAATCTTAATGAATATTTAAACCTCCTTTTTAAACAATCTCACATTCATGTATGAATATAGCGAAAGGTTAGATTGATTCTCATGAATATCCAAACTAAAAGTCCATGCCAAGTTTAAAGGAAAGTTGAGAACTTTGCAAGTACGCGAACCTTATTAAGGTGTGAATTCGATTGGGAAATTATTACTTCGTGGAATAAAAATCAGCTTATCGAAAATTTTCATTTTCTCCTGTGAAAAATCTAATTTTCATACAGCTTTCGATATCGATACTTAATCATAAATGTTCTTCCTTGGCAAATTGAACATTTCAATACCCTGTATCTAATTAAAATTCCACTAGAAAAATTTCCCCATGTGCCCCGTCCCCCCCCCCCCGAAAAAAAATATAACTTTATGTTTTTCAGTTTGCTAAACTTTCTATTTCTTCAAGTGTTGTGACAATATCTTTATGTTGGTCACAAGATAGTTTCAGTCGCAGCTCTTACATCTCATAAATCGTACAAGTACATACATATTTATCTGTGACCACGACATAAATTCTACATATAATATAATAATAAATAAATTATACGTCATAATCATACATATAGGGAACGTAATATAACGCGTTTAATATAAACAACACATGTACGTGTATAATTATTCATATTCTCCAAATTAAGTTTAAAGAGGCACTCACCTTTCAGCGCAGCTTCCAAACCACGTAGCCTTCCGACGATTGCAGCAAGCTGTGACTTATACTTTAACGAATCTTTCTCAGTTTGCTCGCTGAGTGCACGTTTCAGCTTCCTATCCGCTTCCTGTTCCTTTATCGCGAGTGCCTCCTGAATGTGATCGGTGTGCACCTGCTCTTGCAGTTTCAGCTGTCGTCGTATCTCGTCCTCGAATCTTTTCTGCTCCTCCAGCAACTACGATCACCACGGCAAAGAAAAAAGATTGATCATTCTTCGATCTGTCTCCGACGATTTTCGTTTCTTATTGAACAATCCGTATCAATTTAGTCGTCCATTTTATTTAGACATTTATCAAACTAAAATATAGATAGAACGAGTCTCCAGCGTCGTTCGGTCGAAACGAAACGTCACACGTACAGGTGAAATAAGAATAAAATGAAATAATATAAAAATAAAAATGCGTGAAAAAAGAAAAAGGAGAAGCTTGGGGCGGGGGCGGAGGGCGGGAGGCAGCGAGCAACGAAAAAGTGAAAAATACGATTTCTGACACTTCGGCAGTGTTTCTCACACGTTACGCCGTGAAAATTAAGTTAAACGGACGACCGACCGCCCGCGTCAACCAGAAAGAAATTCGAAAAGAGCACGAGTTAAAGAAAAAAGAAAAAAGAAAAAAGAAAAAAGAAAAAAGAAAAAAGGAAAAAAAACCGATAGCGCAGATCGGAATCGAACAAATCCGCTGCATCTAACCTCTAATCTATTTCGAAGGATGAGAAACGGTTCGGTCCACGGTCGTCTGCCGTGATAATTGCGCGGTGAAATGGAATCTGAATAATTTCACACTCGTACAAAGCAACATCGTAGAATAATCTTCTCATAAAAAAGTCAAACTTTATAAAACCGACTCTAAACGACTCTAAAGTAGCAAAATGCGTTTTACTGCTCTTGGAATCGGAGTTTGTTCCGTAGGGTCGTAACGCTACAATAACCACGTAATTTCCTATTGTCTTCGAAACTTGCAGCTCCGAGTCCAGAGACAAAAGTTGAACGGAACCGATTCACAGATCAATTTCTTCTTCGAGAGAGTTGCTTAAACGAAATCGACTCGAAGGTTCGGGTTTAATAACACGGAATCGAGTTTTTCACTATCGATACGTATTTCCGACCCATTTCCGACCAACGGAACGCTTGAAAAGATATCCGGCAGTGATAATTTCAGTTTAACGGGCGATCCATCGGTGTCGATGTCGACAGCCACGCGATTTCGGTGACGAGAATGCACGAGCCGATTATTTTAATATTCAACGGACACCGATTCTCGGACCCGGGAACCTTCAAACCGACGATGGGAAAAGCAGAGAGACGTTTCTCGGTATGTTTCGATACTCCATCTACGAAACGAATTTTCTTCGAAATCTACCGCGAAAGTGGTAGAGAAATTTAGACGGTTCAACAGTATGGTTGAAAGTGAAAAGTCAATAAAGTCTGACCAATGATGTTTCTTCGATGAACATTTCACGTTGAATTTATTGATTCAACACGTCTCTTTCTAGATTTGTTGCAAAGTTTCGAAATATCAGTAGCGAAATATTCAATTTTATAGAAAATACAAGTTAAATTTGATCTAATTAAGAAGCAAATTTTGATTTTACTTCGCATTGAAATAAATAATATATAATTCTATTAAATATAAATATAGAATAGAATGTCACAGAGCACAACATACCAAATAAATGATAACGAGAATAAGATTGTCGTGAATATTCCTTATCTATTCTTGATTCTATTTACGAATATTTATTGCACGTACTATAAAATAGATTTATCACATTCCCAAATATTTCAACTGTTATTTCGTAGGTAATTATTGAAATCCACGAGCAAAGACCAAAACTAATATCTGCTGTAACAAAATAAGATTCATTAAATTAATAACAGCCGTACAGCGCAACCGAAGCTAGGAAACAGATCAAGTAGTATTAAACCAAATGGAGTCAGACATTCGATATTTTGCAACTGTACGCGTACTGAACTGATTATAAAATCCATTCAATAAGAATTTTTCCATATTTTCTCACGGTACTGTAAAAGAAATTTCATTCGAAAAATAAGTTTTACGTAGAATATCGAAAGCAAAATATGTTTTATGATATTCAAAAAAGAAAAGAACAGACATATCTTTATCCAAGTTCCGATATAACGTAAGAACGTTACGACATACGAAATGACGGAACGACATACGAAACGTCCAAAGTAAAGTAAAGCAGATACTATTCACGATATCTATAGTATGAAAGAAATGCCTCCTTCATCCTTTTTCTTTTCCTCTTTTCTTTTTTCTTTTTTCTTTTTTTTTTTTTTTTTGTTTTTTTCTTTTCTTTAATATAACAGCGTACACAAACATTTAAATTTTCATAAATATCTGCAATCTAATTATGTTTTAGCAAAGTAATTGAGCGCGATTTTCCAGTTTCGTTTCAGATAAGCGTCCACTCGCCCCATTCTCCCGCTGTTTAACCTCGATTTTTGACCTTAATTTGAACAACGTTGATCTATATTTCCAAATCTCATCTGCGAAATAAATCAGCCCGGAAAGAGGAACAGCAGAGAGGGTTCAAATTGAAATCGCGTTACCGAAGAATTTTTCTCTCGACTATGCCTGTGGCTGCCTCTAAATTATTCCATAAGTCTGCGTCCATAAGTCTGGATGACCCATAACGGGAGCAGAAGGCACACACGCCGATCGATATCGTTCGAACGGGGCAAAAGGGGGGGGGGAGAGGGGGGAAAGATCGAAAGCGTCGTCCGATTTGTCTTCCTGATCAGACAGTTTTTCGAATTACGCACGCCCGTGCACCGAAAACAACGTTGATGCCTTCATCCACGTTGCTACCGCAACACTTGTTCAAGACGGATACATTTACGGAAAACCGAATGTACGGTCTAATCTACGTTGTGCCACCATCTAAAAGCCGTAGCAACAGTCTAAAAGATACGCTGTCTTCTTTTATATCGGTGCGTGAGGATGGAAACGAGCGTTTGACAGATACGATGTATCGGCATCCGATATGCATCCTTGTCGTTGAATTGAAAATAGCTTGGTATAGTCGCCAAGGAAGCAAAGAAATAGAGTTTATTCAGAAAAGAAGGAAAAGCAAGACGAACAGAATGAAAACTCTCGACTCGTGAATTTGTAATCTATGTATCGTTGTCTATTTGCTGTTGTAATTTGAATAATAATTTCTCGAATTCGAAAGATAATTTCGTTCAGAGAAAATCGATGAAATGTATTATGTTTATCGAGACTTCTGGGCAATTGAATGATCGGAATGATTTTTACATAATACTCGAGAAATTGAATATTTGGAACATCTAAAAGATTAAATAATTAGAGCAGTTTTTTAGTCATTCTCTCTCTTTTCTTTTTTTTTTTTTCTTTTTTCTTTTTCTCTCTTCTTTTCTGTGCAACTTATATACATACGCGTGTATAATGTTTCATGATTATCGCATTAATGTAATTTGAAAGTTGAACTTTAGAAAAGAAATTTTACAAACTATTCCCAATACCATTGGTAATAGTTCACCAACTAATTCTTATACGTTCTTTTTATCGTTGTAACGCAGGAATCAGAATTACGTCATGACTGAATGTGTTTTCATCGATGGTCCAGATCAATATTCAGGTGAAATAATTATTTCTGTTTGGTACCATTGACGTCAAAATTCAAGCCCTACGTGAATGTTTAATTCATGAAGGATGAATGTTTGGAACACGTACAAACAAAGGAGAATTACAAAACACCTTTCCACATCCACAAAGGGTGTGGATGCTAGTGGAAGGGTGTTGATACTAAAATTCTCGCATGAAAACACGCTCCGTGGTGATTTGTTGCTAAAGAAAACGAGGTACGTCAACTCTGAGCCTCTCGTTTACTGAAAATTGGAAGCCTTTGAAGAGACGCGTATAATGTTAACGCGAGACTCCCCTGGACGGACACAGGGAATACTTTATGCGCAAATGTCAAGTAACAATTTAGTAGGTCCACTCTTTCATCGCGATCAACTCGTCCAGGCCACTCTATAGCAATTTTTGTCAAAAATTCTCTCTTCCTGTCGTCCAGTCTACCCTATCCAGTCTATCATCCCTCTGTGAGGTCACATTGACAATTATTCACGACTACCTACATTGCCAGTTTCACAACTTACATATTCTTTCTGCGATCTCCCAAATCATCGAATAAGACCGAAAACAGCGGACTCTCGGCTGTGTGTTAAGTCCTCGGCGGCATTTCGAAGTCGTTCGAGGAAGAAATGATTTCGTCGATATTACAAATCGTGTCCCGATCGATCGAGCAACTTTCAAAGTTCTCAAATCGACTTGAGTCTCTCAGTTCTTGGAAGGTTTATATTTTCGATTTTACGATTTTTCGCAACAGAAGTCGTCGTTACAAAAAATAAAAGAAATCCTGACCAGGGACACTTTATCTGCAACTAAACTGTTTCGCGTGGCTAGGATTACTTTTTAGATTAAACATGCGATCAAATGAAATGAGATTTTGAATATATTGCAAATTTTTTTTTTCTTTTTCTTTTTTTCTTTCTTTTTTTTTTTTCTTTTTTTTTTTTTTTTTTTGCAAACATTCGTGTTATATTCATAGAAATGTACGATTCATTAAATAATAATGTCTTTTGAAACAATTCCAATATTTTCAGAATTACAGGATTCGGGTACATGGCATTAGAATTTATTTCCTCCTTAGAATACGATACCAAATACTTAAGTAGACAAATTAAAAAAAAAAAAAAAAAAAAGAAAAAAAAAACAAATTTTCAAGACCCTCAACAACAAATGTTTCAATTGAGTGTCAAATATTTACAACGAGAATATACGTCAACGTGTAGTCAGCGTGTAGTCAGCGTACGTCCAATCGATGCGCTATCGTCCTAAATTTTCCCTATGACCCAGTCAGATCCGTTAACTCGTATCCCAAATGGAATCGAGGGCAAACTCCGAAGCGAACTCCAAAGACAACTATGATGATAGCAAGTCATAGTGATTCCTCTGAGCGAGAATATCTCGGTGTGACTAGGCGCGTCACCGCCTATACGTATACCGGATATACTGCAAGTATTAGTCTAAAGAGATAATATTGCCTGCCGCTAGCAAAATATTGGCGGCATGCCAAATGGAAATAGATAAAAGGCCCGAAGGATGGCGAAATCAACCCTCCAACTCTCTTTCCATTCATCGTCCTTCACCAAATAGACAGATATACGCCCGTATACGTATACAGAGATACGAGATACGTAACATTTTCCATATGCAGTCGCACATAACGATCAAAGTGTGCGACGGAATGTGCTTTTCTAATGTCACATTCTATCCGCTATAATCATGAAATCGTGTATACCCGCCGTTTACTTTTACGTGGCAGCTACCTCTCTTCATTCAAACTCTCTTCGTACTATTTTATTGTTACCTTGCGGGTGTTATTGCCGACAGTGTCATTATCTTCACGCGTGTTTCGTTAATTTCCCACGGGAGGTTGGCCACATGATTTTCAAACGGACTACGCCTGAGAATATAAACTTGAACTGCACGATATTACGCGTCATAATACCATGATTTAGTATTTTCTTCAGTCCCGTTGGAAAGTTTTGCGTTATTTCTTCCATATATGCGATGAACGAATTAACGCGACCGTGATACCATACCATACAAGCACATACACTCGTGTGTATGTCATTTGGACATAAGACTCAACTATGTATATATACGGAGATTTTAGAATGGAACTAACTCTCTTACCTTTTTGTTAAACTCGTCCTGAAGAATTTGCTTCTCCTTGTCCAGCTCGAGGCATACCAAGGAGTCGAGTCTTTCCTGAGTCGCTGCGTCGCCCGATGATCTTAATGCTGCCTTGAGTTTGCTCTCGTTGATCGTCTATAAACCGACAAAATATAAAACCGTTTTTTAATTACCGATTTTTACACTCGAGTATTTGAGTGACTTATATAATACCTTACACTAATATTTACCCTCATTTTTTCCAATTCCTTTTGCAGACCATTCACTTTGTTATACATGTGTAGAACAAATAAGTCAAAAGCGTCTTCGTCGATGGCCAATTTTTTCTCGTAAATGTTGATATCGGGGAATAATATCTGGAGTTCTTCGTTGAGATTTTCACGGGCAGTTCTGACTTGCTTCCAGTAACGCTCGGCCATATTGCCACTTTGTATTTCCATTTCGTACTTTTTCTTCGCTTCGTCCACATCATCTAGGATCTTCTTGATATTTCTTCGAGCGGCAGTTTTCATGTGTGACGGCGCCTCGAGTTTAGGGTCGTCGATTAAATTATACATCTTTTTCAACGAATCGAGTGCTTGATTGGCGTGATCTTCCGCCTCTTTAATGGCCTCCCTCCTCTTCTCCGTTGCATCCTTTAGTCTAGAATTAATAAATAAACGTTTCTCGTTTAACAGAATATACAATATACTTTGTTATTATAAAGTAGTATGCATGAGAAAAAAAAAAATACCTGTTCCATACAGAGCTACCAACGGTGGCGTTAACACTTTCTACGACTTTTATCACATCTTGATTGTAATCTTGAATAGCACACGCTGCTGTTTGATAAGCTGCGACAGCCTTGGATGCAGTTTCGCCAGCAAAAGTTTCCAGTTCGACCAGATTTACCGGCATCAATTCCTCGGATACATCCTTGGCAGGTGGCTGAGGTTTTTCGGCCACTGAGAACATAGCATGCACGTTCATTTCCTGTTATATAGAAAGATAAAATTTGGTCACATAGAATTACACGTTTAAAGACCTACCGATTTCGATTTTTTCTCCTTTTTCTTTACTTAATCTTATTTCGGTATAAGGTTCGTTATTAGGTGGTTCCTTCTTATCAATGAGCGGTACAAAAACTGGCTTTGGTGCTATAATACACATGTTATTATTAAATGTTAGTAAGCAAAATGTTAGTAATCACCTAGTTTCTGTTCTAAATAAAACAGTTCTTTTTATGCAGCGTAATTCTATATCTAAGACGATTAAAAAACGAAGGAAAGGAGGGAATGGGGTTAGGAATTATTAATGGAGCTCACGTATATAATCTTCAAGGTTCGCGCAATCTAATCTTTTCTGACCTGATTCTTTTTGTAATTCTCCTCCAAAAATGGCACTTAATAATCTAAAATAAAAACAATAATTAGATTATTCCCGATTATTACAATGTAATTTACGTTATAATTTATATCACAAATTCAAATAGTAATAAAATACAACTTACGTTTGCTTTAACGATTCAAAGAATGTACGTATGAATTCAAAATAGGATGATTCCTCCTGAAAGATGATCTGAATTGTTTTGTCCGTACCAGGTGCCCAACTTTCAAGATTTGCACGGAATTCCGGGTTATGCTTCGCGTAAAACAATACACCCGATGCTCCTATTGCCACGGCAGTTAGAGTTAACAGTGTTCTCGAGCCTCTAGTTTTCTCGCTTTAATAATAAACATTGCAAAACAGATTATACTTATTTAACAAACAGGAAAGTTTATTAATTTGCGGATAGAAAGCTTATAATCATTTACATATTTACGCTACATTCTATAATATTTGTTTTAATTTTTAAAGACACATTTCATATTTAACATCTTTTTAATGAAAGAAGATCATAATTTATTACGTAATACAATGTAACAATACTCTTATATAAACCTTGAATACCTCTTTGTTGAATCCGTGGAATACCTGTGTCCAGATATTCTGGATACAAGCTCCGCGTCCTTGGAAAATCTAAAACACACGACGCACGCGAAATGACACGTTGAAATATATACAAATTTATTTATTTTCAATCCTCTAATCGGTATGAATATATATCACATGACCGTTCAAAATGTACAATTACATAATAAATTTGCTCTAAATGCTAATGTTAAAGCGTCCAAATACGAAATTTACTGAATAAAATATCATGTCAAATATAACCTAACCTGCACCTAAATGAGAGTTAAACTCAAAATACACATATATGTGGATTGAATGGCATATGTAAAATTCCATTTGATAAAATGTATCACGTAAGGATTCAAATCGAAACAATAATACACAGTATTTTTCTCTTCTAGAAACAACTCAAACGATGACAAGTTTGACAATTGTAAAAATGTGTTTAGAAAACAGGTGGAGAAATCAATTCGCTTACCTACATTCCGCGTCGTATTTAACTCGTGCACGTGTCTCGTAACATCTAGTTGTCAAATACAGCCTAGAAGATCCATGCTTTTTGACCTAAAAGACCAACACAGTGGCGGTGAAATCGTCTGGAATTATGTAAGCTCCTAAATATAAGCCATCTTGTCACACGAGGCGGGCAACCTTGGTCTTTGCAGGAATATTCACTGACAACTTGCGAAAACATCGTCATCGTGTTACGATCACGATTTCTCATACAGATCACGAGTTATATCTTCCCAGAATAGCAGCAAACAACAACGAATTATTAAAATATTATCACAGGAGACAATCGCGACAGTAATGTCTAATAGCATAATGTGAGCAACAATTTTCTATAATCTTTTCATATTTTTCGTTAAATCTTTGTAATACAAAATCACCAGGCTCGCACAAGTACAATTTCTTACTTTTTACTTACTTTACGTACCCTATTTAGACCGTTGCACGGAAATTTTAATCCAATTCGGAACATCTTTCGGGTGGCCGGTTAGGCAGCCAAAGGAAAAAGGGAACGACGGTACAAAACAGCTGGTTACCGACGGGACTAGAGGAAAAGAAGAATGTTGCGTATTCTTAGTACCGCTATTCGAGGTGCGTCATAGGTATTTCCTTATGAGTTCACTGATACTGCCCTCATCTACATCGAACGATAATTCGGTGGCTTCGTTTTAAACTATTATTCGTTGAAATTCGATAGCTCGTTGTGCGATAATCATTGCAAGCTCATGCATTATAGGTTATGTTTGGTTAGATCAATCAACCATTTTGATTCTCTGACAAACGGAACACGGTGGAATTGAAAACGAGCGCGGTTATAAAACTGATACGTATACGTCTACCAAACATGTCTTGTTTTACAATTTTAATTAATTTTTGTCATGAAATCCTGTATCTTGATTATTGTTCATGTAATTAATTTTTATCTTATATCGATATTTCAGATATTGCTTTGCGGGCCAGTGTTGTCAATGTAACAAGTTCTTTGATCCCTAAACAATGCCCTGTTACACAATGTATTCAACATAGGTTCTTTGGTGCGTTTTCTTCTACAATAAATAAATGCAACGATGTTGGCAACACTAAACAAAAGCCAATATTTGGGTATGTACACTTTATATATATATATATATATATATATGTTATATAACATTAATCTGATATCAGTCATTGTCAGTCGTGTAATTAAACTTAACAGCAAGATACAAGTTGACAGTGTTGTACCTCCAACGCTAGTAACTACAACAATTCCTGCGAGAACAGTTACAAAATATTCTAGGAAGAAAGGTAAAAGAAAATCTGTGAAAGCTGTGCTTGATAGATTCTACAGATTAAATTGGTAAAATTTCAATATGATCTGATATCGTAATACTCACTCTTTAGTATACTACGCAATACATGTTTATTTAATTATAGGGGCATATGGATCAGAACTGTAGCTGGACGTCATAAAATGTTGTGGAAAAAGTCTCAGAGAAACAAATATAGACTGAAACAGCATGTTTTTTGTAATGCAACCCAATCTACCATGTTAGACAAAATGGTAACAAGCTATTGGAAAAGACCGCACTATTATGTAGATGATCCTTATAACCCATATCACAAACGCGAAGAGTTTCCTTTCACAAGAACCAAACCAAGACCACTCTAGATAATACAGTCTGTATAAACTTTGCTGAAAAGACCCATATTTGGAAATAAAAATTCTGTTCCCGTGTATGTAATTTCCTTGAGAAATTTTATCATTTAAGCAATTAATAGAAATTTAAGAATTATTCCAGTTATATTATGTAATCATTCAATCTCAATTGATATTACGTAAACTGAATAAACCTCGATTATAAAAGTTTGAAGAAGCATAACTTAAGTAAATAATGGTTGAAATCTTAACAGGTTGACTATCATAATGGTCGCCAGTGACCGCGCTTATCATGACGATCCTGATGATCACTGGCGATCAACGTTAAATATTTCGGAGTAGTTAAAGTAAGATGAATATCATTGACTAAAATTATTTTTTAATAACGTAAATAATTAAGTAACATTGTTACTCAAATAAAAGTTGTATTATGCTATTATATCGTAGCTCTTAGGACAGGGCATATATACATAAACCCATGTATGTTAATAGTTCGTGGCCTATTGAATCAAAATCAGAATCAAATCGATCGTCGGTTACTTTTGAAAGTGAATCACATTTTATCGGGACCACGTGGTTTCCCCTGCTATAACTCGACAACGCTAGAGCGGCGCAATGTGTTCAGTTGCAGTTCGTCTTTCGCGGTGAGTACTCTGTATTTCTTTTTTGTTCTCTGCTGATATCCTCGTTTTTCTTTCCACGTCTAGAAACAGTTCACAACGTTGCGTCTTTATCGAGCCGATAAGGATTTTTATCGGCAAGTAAAATGCCTTTCCGTTGTAAATTCCGTTTCATTAGCAGAGTCTGCTTGGCCTTTAAAAACTCGTGTACCGAGAAAAGCAATTCGCATTTCGCTGCTAGCATAACCAACAGGAACTTCTCTATCAGTGGCACGGTCAACATGAGGTGAGTCGAAACATTTTTAAACTACAACTTTAATCGAATTTTTAATCTGATAATGATCTAAAATAACTTCTTTTGTTCTCTTTTTCTTTTCTTTCTTTTCTTTCTTTGTATAAAACAATTGTTTTACATTTGGAGCAATACTCTGAAGCGATGGAATTTGGCGCGACGTTTTTTATTGGCCTATGCTTTACATGTTTTTCTGTTTACTCTTTCAGACGCGTCTAGTTTTAAGCGAATTGATTCGCCCATTCAAAAATGGCTCGCGGTGTTAATAGACACTGTTACGTATTTACTTCGAGATAATATGGTTTACTTTGATTCGATGACTTGTTCAATAGGGACAAGCTTGCCAAAATATAAAAGACGAATGTATATACAACTGATGTGTTTTAAGTATTTTGGATACTATTTAGATAATAATATGTGTATACACACACACACACATACACACGCACACACATTATCATGTTTTCTTCTAAACAGTGAAGAAAAATTCACGAGAATGATTTCACTAGACGCATTTTTATGTTTCAATAAACATGTTAGTGTCGATTTCTAAATCAGTAGGGTCGTTTACCGGTTAATCGTGTAGAGTCAATTCATTGAGAAACACGATAGTTTATTTGATTCAAACACCTAAATACATTCGATTAGATGTATAATTATGTCATCGGCACTGAACAGATCTGAATTTATACGTTCACAAGGCTCCTTCCACCCTGAACTTAGTCGCGCGTACATATACACATGCCAAGGGGGGATTCGATACGTTTGCATAAATCGACATCATTTTAACACGCTGTTAAATTACTTATACTGCAGAAATCTCAGAAAGAAATCTCGCGAGATAGCACAGGAGCTAGGATAATAGTATCCTAACAGCAGTAGCTCTCTATCGCTCACCATCACGTCATGTTATTATTTTGTTTGTATATGACACTTTTGGTCAATACGCGTGCTTAACTTTAAGATTCTGTTGAATTTGTGAAAAACAACCAATCAGGCCCGCATTCCTTCCAGACGAATTCTTTCCATCCTCGTATTGTACATGAAACACCAATGATCCACGCGGATCCATTTTTGTTCGAGTCGTATGATATTTTAGTTATAAAAAGAAACCAGATTGTGAACTACTTACTGATATCATCTGTCGGTACACAATTATGGCGTCTGTTTGTACCTGGTCGGTACATGCACATCACAAATTCTTGAAATTTGCCCGACTCTACGTTGCATCGTGAACAATAATACCAGAGTACGCAGTTACTTGTTGCGATTGCAATAAAAGAAAGTAAAACGTGTTCTGTTTTAAAATACAATTGAAAGTGAGCGTATAATATATGGAATTATACAATAATTAATTCTACTACGGTTTTTGAGCTATTTCTCGCCCAATCGTGTTTTCTAGCGTTAAAAAATTCGTAATTAATACATATTTTATCGCAATTTTATGTTAAAATCTTTCTTAAATACAGGAGCGATGTTTGCTGGAATTGTTTAGTGGAGATAAAATGAGATATTGTTCGTTTCTAACTATCTGCTGAAAATAAAATAAGATGTTGTTCGTTTTTAATTAATGTTGAACGAATTTAAGATTCACATTCAGAAATTGAATAATTTGTTATCATCTTATCGTCGTTTACTAAGAGGAGTTGTATTTATCTCATTGGAGGATTCAGTTAATATTCTTATTTAATCAACCTCTTCAAATAATCCGACAATCCATCAGTCTCGATTTTCGTTGCTCAGCTTTCCAGCTGAGATCGACGCAAAAATCATGCTGTTTATATGTTGATAAAATATTACCTCAATATTATTGTTTCTCATTATGAGATGAAACAAAAACATTTCCACACTTAGAAGGATTCTAAAGAAAGAGAAGGTAATGGCATTTGTCCTAGAAAAATTGATAAATTAGTTAATTTTATGGATATGAATTACTTCTATTTATTAGAAGTTAAGTGCAATCGTTCATATAAGTTTATTACTTAGATAGGTTTATTTGGATATTTGCCTTTTTGGCTGATTATTAAAGGTACATTTATCATGCATATAGATTGATTATTAATTAATGGATTTATTATTTTCATTGATCAGATTCTTTGATTAAATAGGATTACTTTAGTGGACATTATTTGAATCATATTATTATACACGTATTTATTCTTCATTTTCCATAGGTTTGTGCAATTCACCGGCAAAGATGGTGGACCTCAGCATCTAGGGGTGCAGCTTGTCCAAGGGGGTGACATAATCGCCGTTTCCGCTGTGAACTCGCGAATTCCTAACACAATGAAAAAATTTTTGGAAGGTGGCGACGACATGTTGAAAAAAGCCAAAAGGTAGGTGTGGAACGATTCAAAATAATCAAGAGGCCATAATAATAAATTGCGCCGTTTTTACGAACTATCACGCTGTACAAATGATGTAAACATATCGAAAAGAAAAAAAACAGATATCATGTTGAGGGACATGCGATAATTTACACATGAACAAGTCGCAGCTGGCTTAGAAGAAGGTAGGATAACTGAACTTTTTGTATGTATGTTACACGAAGATTACTTAAAAGTTTCTAAGACATGGTTAAAAAAAAAAAAAAAAAAAAAAAAAAAAAAGAAAGGTAAACGTATGGTTATTAGTTAAAAAATATCTGAAATAATTTCCAGAATATCCAGAATTAAGTTAAAAGTTGTTGAAAAATTACGAGATATAAAGAAAGAAAAAAAGAAGGTTGTGTACTCGTATATACTTCAATATGTACTTCGATAACTACATTTGACAATGAGATTCTTATTACGATATTCCGTTCGATTTCATAGTTGATCATTTTTTTCCCAGGGAAGACGAAGTGAACCTGTTGACCATGGTAGAAAGGTTTGTGCCATTGAAAGAATTCAGTGTGAAAAAGATTCTTTGCGCATCTTTTAAGCCCCCCCCCCCTCCCTCCATATTAAACTTCTGTAAGATACCATTAATCCACAGTGTCTGTCTTTTTCTCTGCGTTTGTGTAAACAATTCTCCATTGTTCGTACTTGTATATAATTCACATATCATACTTATTTATTCTTTACTTATATTTTACAAATGTAACTATAATTCTACACATCATATTTCCGAAACATATTTATACGTAGATTACAATTTTGTATTCTACAGATGAATATGTTCGAACATTTCAAATACATTCTGTATTCTATCTTCAGAGAAATCAATTTTTATTACTTTAGAAGCAAATGCCTTATTTTTTTAATATATACGTAGAATGCTTTTTTAAATACTTATGTACTATGTTTTGTTATGTTTAATGGTTTCAACATGTACACGGAATACTTCTTTTAATACGTACGGATGTTCCCGGGGACAGCCTTTTATATCCTGTTGTACTGCGGACATGAAACATTTTTTTACATGTGAATTGCATACTATAAGGAGGATATATTTTTGATAAACAACAAAAAGATTAACCCAAATTCGATAATACATCGATGATATTCGCTTTTAATTGAGTTGAGTGCAGGTAGACGATGAGGTTGCTTAAGCTAATCTGAGAAATTATTCTTGATCTTTTTCCTTAATCGGTTGCAGGTATAAAAAGATAATGTACGTAACGCAGTGTGACATTTGATGTTAGTTATACGCAGGTAGAGTTGAGCAAAATATCGTTCGAGAAACTCGATGATCTATAATCTATGCCATTGAACTCTTATTTCAGTTCTGGAGGTATACAGTCAATTAATATTTTTATGGTCGGGTGCCTTTAGAAATTATGATAAATGTTTATCTATTTCGAAATTAAAGTAAATGCCGTTTACTGTAACACATATAAGTTTAGTTACACGAAATTTCACTTATATATAGTAATAAATATCAACAATCGAGGGCATTTCTTCTTTAAACTTTTTTAAGAAAAGGAAAGGAGAAAAACTAAAGATAAATAATAAATTTGATCATAATTGGATAGAAAGGTAATCTAATTAGAACATAGCCACTAATTCTGGCATCAGAAAATGATTCCCAAACGTATCTCCATGCTGAACATTAGTTTAACTATTGCAGAATAGTGGCAGAAGGACGCAGCGTGATACCAGAAACGGATGTAACTTTTTTGCCACCAGTTACAAAGATGGACAAGTTGGCGTGCGTTGGTCTAAATTATAGTGGCCATTGCGAAGAACAGGGAGTATCGCCCCCGGAATCCCCAGTAATTTTCAGCAAATTCCCTAGCAATATCATTGGACCGCGCGATAACATCATGCTTCCGCCGATCTCAGAGGTAGGTTCAGGAACGACGAAGGAAACGCATTACCGAATTTACATTATTCTTGCGTAGCCGTGATCGTTTCTATATTTATAATAGCCCAGATGATCAGATAATAAAATTAAACTTTCGAACTAATTATAGAACAATTCATGTGAAAAAAGAAAATATATATGAGATAGTAATGAATAAAATTGATTTTTTAATGTTTCGAATGAAGAACGACGAAATGATCGATAGGAGCACTGTTGGTGATTGTATAATGAGCGAACAATTCTAAAACTATCAAGTCCATGCAGAAATGATACCGATTCTTATCTAATCGCGACGGTTTACCTAACAAACATCTGATGATGTTATGTAAAATATTAAACATAATGTTGTCCTATATTTATTTATTTCACTGGTGATTATTTTGATAGAAAGTCGACTGGGAGGCCGAACTGGTGATAGTAATCGGCAAAAAGTGCAAGGCATTGAACAAAGACGAGGGAGAAGAATGTATTTTTGGTTATACGATAGCGCAGGATATCACAGCGCGAGATTGGCAAAAATCAAAGAGAAATGGCGGTCAGTTTCTACTTGGTAAAGCTATGGACACATTCTGCCCCATGGGACCAGCTATTGTTACCAAAGAAGCCATTTGTGACATTAACAATCTTTCAGTCAAGACGTGGGTGAATGGTGATATCAAGCAAGATGGAAACACAAGCGAGTTGATTTTTAAACCACACGAAATCGTCGCATATATTTCACAGTATGTACTAGTCAAGAACATCTAATATATCTGTACCATTCAAAATTTGTTAACTCGATTGTTCCATCGAATGCTTGTGTTTCTTCCAAGGATCTTACTATGTAATCGTGTGTTTCAGATTTATGACGTTATTACCAGGAGACGTGATTCTAACAGGCACGCCAGCCGGCGTGGGATTTGCCCGCAAACCACCTGAATATTTACAGGTACCTGGCTCTAATCAGTCGATGATCCTTTTTACGATATCAAGCATTCAAGTATGGGTATATTTGAATAAATCTTTCCCCTCGAACGTAGTAAAAGTAAGAAAGCGAAAATATACCCGTAATATGAAACTCAATCGTAAATAATCAATTCCCGCATCTCAAATTCTTAACTAGAATCATCTTGATATCGCTCGTCGACGACAGCCATACTGAAACGATTAACTTCAACGTTTGTACGATATTTATACACATTTTATTGAATTTGCTTTTAGCGCGGGGACGTCTTAGAAACAGAAATAGAGGGCCTAGGTCGTCTGAGAAACAAAGTTCTCTGATCTGGCGGCGAGTGGAACATGTTCGTGGGAAACGTACGGGAGAACGATTCACCTGAAGAATTACCAAACGTACATTACAGGAATGAGGAACCGATGTCACAGGGCCATGGACAAATCGCGATTTCATTCTGAACTGATTTAACGCGCGGTAACACGAGAAAGGAACGATATAATATGAAACTGGTGTCAGTTTACAAAAATAGTAATAATAATTGAAAGAGAGAAAAGTTGGAGATATATTGCAATTTTCTTTAAAAAGTAGTCCAAGCCTAGACATACGCATTCATTCAAATGTCTCAATAACAGTATACTTCACATCGTGCATCATATTTACATACTTTACAGAGATTTGTACAAGTAGAGCGAGATTGTATCTAAAAATATAAACTCGTACGAGTGATTTTTTATCAACCGATTGTTTTTTTATTAACCTTTATGAATTTGTATGAAAATATTTTCTGACAAATTCGTTCGATGATGATTCTCGTGGACTGCTTCTTGTTTCCGGACTATTTGATACGATGTTTTCATTGGAAAATCAATTGTAAAATTCTGCATTACTTATTTCTTAATAAAAAATTTCCACAGTAGTCAGAGTAGAAATTTGGTATTTTACATTTTGTCACATGTTCTATAATAATAATAATAATAATAATAATAATAATAATAATGTGATTTTTCTGTAGATAACCGTCCACGGGACGATCGCGGTGTGTGTATGCAATTTATGTATATATGTTTATTTATTTGTATACGTGTATATTTGTATATATCGTTTATACGTGTTATTCATTAATTATGTTAACCCCATTAATTATTTTATTAAATAATTCATTAATTATTTACGAAGGCAAAGCACGAGGGGAAACATTTAATCTCTTTACTCGAAAAATCCATAAGACCGAGTTATCGATATGCTATTATGGATTTTAACGAGTAGGCAGGTAGGTATAACGTTTAAAGTATGATTTTTCTAACAAAACTTTAATGTAATGTCACTGTATACAACGATTGTTAATAACGCGGTTGGAATTTTGTAATTACACGGATATTATATGAATAGCGATTAACGTTAAACGAGTCCTCTTACGACCGTTCGCGGAGAGAGATAGAAATCGCGGTGAAAACGCGTCAGCGAGAGGCGTAAATTCTTGCTACGATTCGGCTAATCGACGCCGCGAAGTAGTCGTTCCCCTTGTTTCGATTAGGATAACAGACAGGGTTGGTTCAATGAATTTAACACTGTGTTAACAGGTTAATATATCGTATATATTCAACAAATAATTCGTATAATAATATAATTGTCACGAATTATTTGGCGACGAATGCGGTTAATGCGTTACAGAAATTTGACTCGACTTTTTATATTTCTCGAATGGGTTAGACTAAGCGATTTCGTTCGTTAGAGCTCTCGATGTATGCCGTATGAGTTTTCAAAAAAGACCGATGCCCTTAAACCGATTCTTTGTCGTTCTGGGTGACAACCCCCACTACGCTCGGATCACGCCACCGCCGATCGCGCCGATGATCACGTAGGCCGACTTCTTTGTGAGAATGAAAGAACGGTCCGAAATCGACGGTTCCAGAACTCGCTGCTTGGCGATAACTATGCGCTCGTCGAGACATTGTATGTTTTTCGTCGGGCAGATAAGAAGATCTTCTTTCTGGCGACGCTCGGCCTCGAGGGCCTCGAGCAACGGTTGGAAATACGATCTACACTGGGCCTCGCGGCTGAAAATCAATGCTGAAAATCACTTTACAGTTATACCAGAAAAACCAATAGATCTGAGCATTTTCGAAGGAGAAACAAATCGAATTGTTAGACCATCTTCACTACCAAAATACCATCTTCATTACAAACCAATAAAATCGTAGACATATTGTACAAGAATAACCATATGAGAATCAGTAAAGAAGTAGCAAAGAAATTTCTTACGAGATTGAAATCAAAACGGTAAATGTAACTAATAACTCAGATTGGACTATTTTACTAAATAAACTAGAGAAAACTCCGAAATTTATTAACGATAATTATTGATACAAAAGTACCATTCGAATGTGTTGAAAATTGTGGATCATTGAAGCTGAAATAACGTTGTAGGAACACTAACCGAATTTATACCGAGGATTAATATTAAAATAATAATATATTTATTTCATGGACGATTTCTCATATATTCACCGATTCACACTTGCAAGCGTCTCAGTACTTTCTTCTATACCCGACTGTTAACCGACTGAACAGTTTACATTCATCTGTTTTCGGGGCGCCGCGCACACACACGCATCCACACACTGACACTCGCATACAAGTATCTCTAATACGACTGTTAACCCAGTCCAGCACAGAAAATTATACATATCTCAACACACGTCCTTAATTTTTTGTGCTGCGTATTCATTTCCTTTTATAAGTCAATCAAACCATTCTTAAAAATAATCTAAAATTTTCAAATTTGTTTCTCCCTAGAGCCTTCGTTAGAATATCAGCTACATTATTTTTCGAATCTACTTTTATAATGTCAATCTCTTTATTTTCGTAACTTTCATTCACAAAATGGAAGTGAACTTCAATGTACTTGGAATTTTTTGTTAAGTTTCCAAATTTTGATATCGCAATCGCCCCAGAATTATCTTCGTAAATTTTTATTGCTGTCTCGATTGTTATTTTGAAATCTTTCAATAATTTTCTTACAAATTTAATTTTGCTCACAGCTTCCGATATACATACATACTCGGCGGCTGTTGATGATTTTGTCACGCTACTTTGCTTTCTCGATTTCCAGTAAACTGCATTTCCGAAACATCTTATGATAATCCCGTACTGGATTTTCTATTTACTTTATCTGAAGCCCAATCAGCGTCAACAAAACAATCAGTAACTTCAGCATTCAAATTTCTTTTACAAGTTAATTATAATTTCCTAGTGAAATATAAGTATTTCAAAATTCTCAATGCATATTTATAGTGGGTCTCGTTGTAACTGTTTTGAAATCGACTTAAATAGTTTACACTATAACTAACGTCTAATCTTGTTTCAGTACTAATATAATATAATAAAGCTCCTATGACATTTCTATATCTTATATCGTCTAAGGCTGATTGCGCGGGTTCTAAACTTAAGTTTTGTTCCATTGGTGTAAAATATAGTTTACTATTCTCTATATTATATTGTTTCGCTAATGACTCTATATAACTAGTTTGATCTAATTTCATCTCACCATTCTTATTATCGTATTCAATGTTTACTCCTAAGTAAGTCTTTACTTTACTCAAGTTCTTCATCGCAAATTGGTTTGACAATATGTTTTTAATTTCATCGATTTTTCTTTTGTTTTTTCCCCATATTAATAAGTCGTCTACGAATAGAATTAAATGTATAACATCATCGTTTTCATACTTCATATACAGACAATAATCACTCTTACTTCTTTGAAATCCTAATTTTTTCATACACTCGTCGAAACATTCATACCAAGCTCTTGAACTTTCACGCAATCCATATAATGCTTTTGATAATTGATACATACTTTCTCGCTTCTATCGTCTTAACCTATAGGTTGTTTTACAAACACTTCCGATTTTATAGTTCCGTCTAGGAATGCTGTTTCTACATCCATTTGCATAATCGTCAAACTATATTGACGACAATAGGATAGTAATAACTTTAACGTTTGCATTTTGCCACTGGAGAGTATAAATCTTCCAGTACTTCCTTTTGTTGGAGGCCTCGAACAACTAGTCGCGCATTCTTACGATTATCAGCTTTGTTTGCATACACCCATTTCAAGTCTAATACTTTTTTGTCTTTTGGTTTCTCTACTAATTGCCAGCTCATATTTTTCATTAAGCTATTCATTCCTCGATCCATTGCTTCTTTCCATGAAACGCTGTCATCTCCACTTAAAGCTTCCTCATAGGTTTGAGGACTGTCTGCGCTAACTACATTCACATAAATGAAATATGAGCTCGTTTGGCCATATCTTTGAAGTTTCTTTCATTCCCATCCTGTCCTTCTCAAATTATTTTCTGTGTCCTCAAGTTTTCTTTCTGATTCGTTACTTAAATTTCTCTCCTCTTTTATTGCAACTAACTACTTTCACAATAAAACTCGATTTTCAGACATCAGAATCGATCACCTGAATTACCCCCAAGATTTACGATCTTACATATATATTGTGAAGATTACAGTACAAAGTGTGGAATACAATCTAAGCTGGTCCAGATTCACACAATGTAGCAATGTTACCCTGAGACTAAAAGAACCCTGAACCCAAGGTCGCACATGTACCGCATATGGTTTGTCATCGACGCATTTTTCTGCCTATGCGCTATCGATGGCGTCACCGCTTGAGAAAACCGAAGACCAGATGCAGAGTTTTCTTAGAAGTGGCGATCACTTCAACATCCAAACTTGCACAAACCTTGTCCAACGATGCCCAACCTTAGCCAACGATGCCCAACTTTGTCCAACCTCGTCCAACGTTATCCACCGTTGTCCAACCTTGTTCCACGATGCCCAACCTTGTTCAACCTTGTCCAATTAATTTATAACGATCAAGCCTTTAATTAACAACGTTTAAACCATTACTTGAGAACAATTAAAACATTAGTTTGTAATATTTAAGCCATTACTTAATAACAGTTATATCATTAATTTATAACAATCCAACCAATAATTAACAACATTTCAGCGACTAATTAATAACGATTAAGGTATTAATTTACGACAATGGAAACATTGATTAAGAACACTTAAAACATTAATTAATAACAATCAGAACATTCTTCAACGAATCAATATATCTCTCGATAATAACCTAATAGATCCTTTGATAGATCTGACGAAGAAATACTTAACCGCGATTACAGCTAATTAGTTCGTATTATTTGCTACATAATTAATAACTGTATCACGTACATCGATTCAGGCGCTATTGAGGATAAAAGAGCCATTTTACGTTACAACTATAACAAGTAAATTTAATCGTTTAACTTGAGAGGAATTAAAAAGGTAGCTGACTTTTAAGTAAGCATTAAATAAGAATTTTAAATATCGGACGCAGTGATGTAGGTGTTATTCAAGAAAAAAGAACATTTAATTTCGTAATTAGCACGAGTAAATGAACCAATATCGATAATATAATATAATGTTTAATATGAATTTTATGTGTCCGATTATTTAACACCTTAACTTATTTCACAGTAATGTTATCGACTGCCGTTAGACTTTTTGTTCCTTTTTGTTCAAACCAATTGATAGTCGAAAACTAGTGTCAGAGATGCGTGAAATTGGTCTCAGCTTGTAGAAACTATTAAAATGATAAAAACGAATATCGTATTAAATTGTTGGAGGCGACAATTTACGATAAATACTAAGAAATTGTTCAATGTGATTTTGTTATAACGGAAAAACCGTCTTTTGCTATGTCAAAAGATCGTTACATCTTGATTGACATCTTGACACTTTGTAAAGGTATATAAGGAACACGGAAATCGCGCGCCAGTTCTTTTGCGCCTGAACTGCCGGAGAGTGAACGTCGAAGAAGAACTTAAATAGAAGGTAAATAAAGAAGAAATATTAACAATAACGTCTGCATCGTTAATTTATAACACTTAAGCTATTAATTTATAACATTTAAGCTATTAATTTACGACTTTTAAGCTAATAATTTATAACATTTAAGCTATTAATTTACAACACTTATGCTATTAATTTATAGCATTTAAACTGCTATTTTATACATTTGAGCCATTAATATCTGACACTTAAACTATTAATTTATAACGTTTAAGCTATTAATTTACAACATTTAAGCTATTAATTTACAACATTTAAGCTATTAATTTACAACATTTAAGCTATTAATTTATAACATTTAAGCTATTAATTTATAACATTTCAGCTATTAATTTATAACATTTAAGCTATTAATTTACAACACTTATGCTATTAATTTATAGCATTTAAACTGCTATTTTATACATTTGAGCCATTAATATCTGACACTTAAACTATTAATTTATAACGTTTAAGCTATTAATTTACAACATTTAAGCTATTAATTTACAACATTTAAGCTATTAATTTACAACATTTAAGCTATTAATTTATAACATTTAAGCTATTAATTTATAACATTTCAGCTATTAATTTATAACATTTAAGCTATTACTTTACAACACTTATGCTATTAATTTATAGCATTTAAACTGCTATTTTATACATTTGAGCCATTAATATCTAACACTTAAACTATTAATTTATAACGTTTAAGCTATTAATTTATAACATTTAAGATATTAATTTACAACATTTAAGGTATTAATTTGCAGCATCTAAACTGTTATTTTATACATTTAAACCATTAATATCTAACACTTAAACTATTAATTTATAACATTTAAGCTATTAATTTATGTCATTTAAGGTGTTAATTTATAATATTTAAGCTATTAATTTACAACACTTATGCTATTAATTTATAGCATTTAAACTGTTATTTTATACATTTAAACCATTAATTTCTAACATTTAAACTATTAGTATCTAACATTTAAACTATTAGTTTATATCATCTAAGCCATTAATATAAAACAATCACTCCATTAATTCTTAACAATTATAGGAATAATTTATAACCATGTCCTTCCATTAATTCAAAGTAATTATGCTCTTAATTTATAACAGTTGTACCATTAATTGGAAGCAACTCTGATTCATTGATTTAAATGAATACCATCAATTCGTTGTGAGTAAATTAATGATTTGACATTCCTATGACATTCTTGCCAATAGGTCGAATGTCGAGACCGATACATGACGTTAAATAACTCATGGGCGGGTCTCGTGCGTAGTCACCTCCTCGTGGTGAGACCTGGTAATTGGCATCGTTTTCCAAATATTAATCAGTTGATTAATCTTTGGAAAACGATGCCAAGCTAAGAACTACGCACCAGTCCAGTTTGGATCACCAAAAGCCGCGAAAAGAATTTTGGATGATCTAGACTGGATTGCACCGTGGGACACCGTGGGACACCGTGGGACGCCGTTGGACACCGCTGGACACCGTTGGACACCGTTGGACACCGAAGGACATCGTGGGACAACGTTGGACACCGAAGGACATCGTGGGACAACGTTGGACACCGAGGGACATCGTGGGACAACGTTGGACACCGAGGGACATCGTGGGACAACGTTGGATACCGTTGGACAACGTTGGACACCGTTGGATATGTCTTGACTCTCAAACCCATTCTGACCCCATTCTGTACAACGATACTTATCTGACTTGGAACGATATATAAAAATCCATTCTTCTTTTCCACTGAATCTTGCGATCATTTTGTGCACGGGAGTGTGTCGCGTGAGTCCAATGATTCTTTCGAAAGATCGCGAACGAATGAGTTCGCGCCGCGATTTTTCTTTCATTGTCCGTTTGTTCCGGCTTCTTCTTGTTTCCCCATTTTTAAGGAAAGATTATTGCGATCGTGTTAGAGTTTATAACTTTTCGATATTTTCAAAAGTTTAGAGTTGCGAAAATATTTGATACATATTTCATAATAGATAATTTCTTAATTATTGGGAATACTAAGATGAAGGTAAAGACGATTAAATAAATTATTCTATTACCGATGTATGAAATCATTCTCTTATCTCAAACGAATTTTTAACGAATTATCTTATTGTTTCAAATTGAGTTATATCACAACAATTCACGTATCGAATTCAATTTTTTTTTGTATATTATGTGATTTGACTACAAATAACGTTATAAACTTGCGACTTAGTAACAATTAGATTCAAATACCTCGAAACAAGGTTTCGCGCGCGTTTGTGTAGTATTCTTTAAGTATATTTAGTGGCGAACTTTTGAATTCTCGCAAATATCTTCCAATATTTATAACACGCGACCATGGTGTATTAGTGAAATGTATATTTCATATTCTAATAACGAAAATTCACAGTATATATTCCAATAGCGAACAGTATAATTTTTGCAAGCGATTGCATTGCATTCGCAATATTTGTAAGCATTTGTTCCCTATCGAGAAATATCTCACAATTTTCAACTAAATAATATTTTTCAAACTTACTCCAATTTCTTAATAACAATTTTTAAGCGTAAAAGAATAGCAGTATTTTCTAAATAAACGTTCGATAGGAAAAAGAAGCATATTGTCGAAACGATGTTTCGCTTCTTTCCACACCCACCCCCAACCCCGCCCTTAAACAACTTTATTTTCAGGGAATGTTTGTGACCGCGCGCAATGCGGTTGTAGAGTCAGTGTTTGCTACGCAATAGTTTCTTTTCAATATTTTAAAATCACGATAACTTTGATTAAATTCGATCGAATAATCACACGCGAAAGTAATAAAATTTTATCAATCAAATTCGTACGCGATATTAGAGTTCTTGTTCGCCGATCATAATTTAAGCGGTCGCGGTAACGTAGTCTTTTATTTTTCTTTTTTTATATATTTATTTGTTTGAATATTCGTTTCCGGTATTAGAGTCAGTGCCTCCCTCAAGAGGATAAAGCCTCTCCAGGAGCTCAAGAACGTAAGTAGTTTTATATATCGTATTTCAATTTGTTCTATTTATTATATTTTGTTTGAAATAAAATAAGATGTTCATTATTTATTCATGAAATAAAAATGACTGATAATTTAGAAAGCTGTAAATGTCCTTTTTTAATTGAAACAAAGTCTTCAAGTCTTAACATTAAAGTACAATAAAACTGTCTGATACGCATCAAAAATCACTGAATGTTTTATTCTCAAATTTTTATATTAGAGTTGCAATTTACATACTTATTAGAGTATAGTCTTTATTATTGCTAAAATTCCATGTTTCTTATTATGTATTTACGACATTAATGATGTTTTATATTTTGTTATAGACATAACACAGCTTCAACTTCTTTGTCTTCTTTGCGAATGCTCCATTGGTGGCTCAAATGCCAAAAATGTAAGTATTTTTCCGTACCGTATTTCAATTATGTCTATTCTGTATATTTTTCTTTGATCACTATCAATTATGAAATATAATTTGATTGAAAATTTATGAGGTTAGCATTTTCCGAAGTTGTACTTTCATTAAAATAAAATAAACGTTAAAGTCTTAATACCGTATTAGAGAACAAATGACTAACATATTTCAGAAATCATTAGATTCTTAATTTTTAGATTTTAAACTTTCATATTAGAGTTTCAGTTTTTATACTTATCAAAGTTTATTAAAATTTCAATCCTCGTTATTATTAAAGTCACTAAAGTTAATAAACCTTCATTTTTCATTATCTCCAACTTTTCAAATAGTCAGCAATCGCTCATCGTGTTTTGTTCTGTAACAGATTCTTCGCAACCACTGGACCCTACACGGTTCCTGATGATATTCGCTGGGGTGGCACAGCATCCAGAGTACGTCCTCTGTTTCTACGCTTCGAACGGTGAGTCGCATGCGTTTCTGTTCCTCCGGTCACTCAATCATGTCGTAGGATGAAAGGTCCGAATCGGCACGGGTGACCGGTTGTATTACGTAGAATTTTCTGCGAGCATAGTGACCGCGGGTATTTTTTATACCCGTGAGTAGTAACATTCTTTTTTGAAATTTATTAATTTAGGATAGGTCTTCTTGCACAGCGCGATTATAACAATTAGTATTTTAATAGTTAGGTTAAACATATACACTCGAGAATATATTCGTGTTACTTATAAATATGCATGTTTATATTCCGTATGAATATTTGTAAATGCCAAATATCTACACGAATATACCTGTGTGACATAAATATACTTAATTTTTAGCAATGAATTGATCGTGACAATATTACGTCACGTTCGTTTATTTCGCTTTGGCTAGAATTTAAAATATGAGTTAAAATTCATTTTTTCCGCACAAGAATGTGTGATATTTTACGTGCAAGAAGACACTTCGCGACAGGCAGATTTTCGAATCAAAGCAATAATCTTGAACACTGCTTCTGCACTTTCGAATATATGCTTTGATAAAGAGATCGCCTGAGACTATTTCTTTCTCAGTAATATATTTAGAGTCAATTATTCCATTTGATCGAGTCTCAGTCTTTTTCAATTAACGCTACCTTTTTTGCAATATTAAAATTTTGTTCTAATTTATTGAATTAATAAAGTAGAGTTAGTCAGTTACTATTAAATTAATAAAGTAGATTTAATCAGAAACGAAGTAGTAAAATATAGAATCAAAGAACGTTAGTCCGTTAAAGAAAAATTACATAAACTAATCATCTTTTTAGATCAGGATTTTCAGGTTTAACCCCTTCCGTGCCCATTGTCAGGATCTCATTCACGTGCCCAGGTGCTACTTGAATGGGAGAAAGACATTGGGCACGATGATCTAGAATTAAGTAATGTAATAATTTCTCAGCGACTGACGATGCGTTAGTGTATCGTGCACGACGTATTTTCCACATTATGTATGCGTGTTGTTAGGCCGTGGAATTGCGTCGTTTTTTCTCATTCGTTAAAACTTCAAATATTAAAAATGTCGAGACATATATCGATTCAATTTACGTCTCGATACAATCATAATTTGTGATAATATCATCCACGCGATTTAGTGTAACCACGCTTTTAATATTGCCGTAAATTACAATTATAATTCCAAGTTTACTTACATTTATTTTAAAAGTATAATTTCTTTAGACGTGTTTTATCACGTTTTACGCAATGGTCACTAGCCTTCGTCAGTCGATTTCAGGAAAAAGGTACGTACGTTAGAGCGTGCATGTTTGCTAAGCTCGGGTGTCGGAGGCGTCCCGGGACGTCCTCTCTAGTGTAGGACCTTTGCACCCGGGCGTTTGTGTGAGAACCGTGGAGCGAGTGTGTTGGTGTGCCCGTTTTGCATTTTTTAAATATAGCGCTAGGCAGGATAGGTAGTATACTTTCTGGTGTGTCTGTTAATTATAAGTAGGCAGGGCCGGGCAGGTTGGCACAGTCTCTGGTCGGGTAGGCGCGTTTTCGCGTGACCAACCTGTTTCTGGAAATTTATTTGAAAAATCGACGGTGAAACTGGCACGAGTAGAGCATGCTCTCGTCTCTGGTTTTGCCTTTCGATTTTTCGAATTTCGCGGTCGCGGTCGCGAGTGGGCGAACGAACGTTTATCGCTCGAGCACGCACATGCGAGTGAGCAACGATCACCGCTGTGATCGTTGGTCAGTCCATGCGCACTTCAATCAGCTTCCGCGGTTTATATTTTTATTTCACCTTTATAAGTTTTTTTTTTGTTTGCGATTTAGAAGTCTCGAGCTTAGATTTAAGTTTCAGCGGGCATCGCGCTCGAAGAAAGAAGAGGCTGTATGCCGAAGAGGCCCGGCAAACTGCCACTCAAGAGGGCAACTACCAATGGCTACCCATCCTCTGGGTCATCCAGAGCATGGGAAGTCATTGTTGTTACTACTTTGTCACTATGCTCGCTTTTAGTATTTGTAGTCGTAGTAGTAGTTTTTCTTTTTTTGACCGATGTATATATCGGTCCATCCTCCCATTGGGCAAATCGCGATTTTTTTATTAGTGTCGCGACAGATTAATTACGAGTTGAATTAGAGTTGCGAAACAACATCGCGGCTTTTCATTAGTGTGGCGAGAGAATGGTTACGGTTTGAATTAGAGTTGCGATAAAATGATAATCGCGTTTGCTTTAGAGTTGCGAATTACAATATCCTGCTTGTCTTTTGCAATTTTTATTATGAATTTTTAGAATTTCTTTTGGAATTATACGTATCAAAATTTATCCTGTCTTCTATTTTTTTAAATTAGATTTTATAAATGTTAGTTTTTAATTAATTTTATATTATTGCAAGTGCCAATACCAGAATATTTGAAGTAGCTTTTTCATATAGTAAATAGTAATCTTCATTGAATTCACTGTAAAAATTAGCGTTGCGATATTATTCCATCGCGAGTTCTACTAATTTTTCCCTTTAGCGTTGCGACAATGAATGATCGCGTTTTATCAAGTAGAGTTGCGTTTACAAAATGCCCAAACCTTCCGACTGCATTTGTCGGACATTATTCCTGGACCACGCGTACAGCTGCAAGAGCTGTACAAGTGTGGTCGTTCATCGGCAACCTCCTAAATGGTTGCACTGCGATACATCGGCCCTCCATTCGCGATTTTTCTTATTAATGTTTCGATATGTTAATTACGGGTTGTATTAGAGTTGCGAAATAACATCGCGGCTTTTTATTAGTGTGGCGAGAGAATGGTTACGGTTTGAATTAGAGTTGCGATAAAATGATAATCGCGTTTGCTTTAGAGTTGCGAATTACAATTGCGCGATTGTTTTTTGCAATTTTTATTATGAATTTTTAGAATTTTTTATAGAACTATACGTATCAGAATTTATCCTGTTTTCTATTGATTAAAATTAGATTGTAAAAATGTTAGTTCTCAATTAATTTTATAGTATTGCAAGTAGCAATACCAGAATATTTTTCATATAGTAAATAATAATTTTCATTAAATTCACTTTAAGAGTTAGCGTTGCGATAACGAACGATCGCGTTTCGTTAAGTAGAGTTGCGTTTAAAGAATGCCCAAACCCTCCGACTGTATTTGTCGGACACTGTTCTTGGATCACACGATATAGCTGCAAAAGCTATGCAAGTGTGATCGTTCATCGGCAACCTCCTAAATGGTTGCACCACGATCTCTCGCTATTAGTGTTGCGTATTGTTTAAATACGAGTGCGTAGATTTAAATTTATTAGCGTTGCGTATCAAATTTCGGGAATTTTCAGAATTTTTTTTTTAAATGGTAGATTAATTGATATTGCAGATATAACGAAGCACTCTTCGCGTTTGATTTTGAGAATTTCCTGCGTTATAAATATTAGTAGTAAATTAGCGTTGCGAAACAAGAATATTCAGTTCCACTCTCGGCGCGTTGATCGGGTTCATATAGAGTGGAAGGCGATCGAATTTTAGTAGCCCTTCTGGCTACTGCTTTGTTTATTTTTCAGCGCTCCTTATTAATGCACCCCTTATTACTACGTTTATTACTGAAAATACTGCTATAAACATATTCCTTTGTCAGCGTTAACGTTACCACGACTGCTAAAATACAGAACTTTATTACGAATGTATAATATATATATATATTTACATGTATGAAATTGTGAGCGATTTCATGCGTAAAAAAGTATTATAATGAAATATCTTAATGTTGCTATGAGAGCTTGAAATATTTTTTAAAATGTAATTCATTGCGATTGGAATTAATACCGGTGACTGTTCGTTCTTAGAACCATAACTTTTAGAATGTTTTCGACCGCGATATTTTTAATCTTCTAACAGTAATGTAAAATTTTATAAATATTCGAATTTCATTTGCGTGAAACAAAAGTTCGTTCGCGATAATCGTCACGATTGTAGCAAAAATTCTGAAAAAAATGATCTATGCACATACCTTTCGGTTGAGTATGTTGCAAATCACTATGTTGTTATAGAAAATAACAGATACTGTCAAAAGTTAAAACACAAAGCAAGTGATTTTATAATAATCGGGTTTTCTCTCATTTTAGTTATTCCGAATGAACTTTTCAATTTTTAATTCAGCTTAAATTCAATTACTTACAATTCTTGTTTTCAACGGAACCCTAGTTTCGATTAAAAATATGCAAATGATTCTCTATATTTGCTAAAATTTAATCAATAGTAATTTGATCTATAATTGACCATTAGTAATAGTTTACTTTTCACGTACAAAATGTTCTCGTTTTAAAAATGCCTGTTTCTTTCATATACCAAATCCAGTAAGTGAGTTTGTTTCAGATCTATCAATTTACAGAAAATACATTTCAGTTACATATTTGAAAATTTCACAGCATATTAAATATGTATGCTAGATACCCAAATGATTTTTCTTTCATTGTCTGATTGTTCGGGCTTCTTCCTGTTTTCCCATTTTTATATATATAACTTTTCGATATCTTCGTAAGTTTAGTACAACGAGTCGTACGTCTTTTTTGCAAAACTTTAAATTGTATATGCAATATCAATAGTTTCATCTTCCTTCTCTCGTTCCAAGTTAGACAAATGTATCTTTGATACCGAATGTTACCAGTACAATTGCGAATTATGGTACAATTTTGTATTGATCATTGTAATAGTTTTCGTAGATTAATCAGATGATTAATTTTTGGAAAACGACTACATCGATCGGTACAAAAATTGTACAATAATTCGATACCAAGCTAAGAACCACGCAGATACAGTCCAGTTTAAATCACGAAAAGCTATGAAGAGAATTTTCGATAATCTAAACAGGACTGCACCGTGGGACACCGTTGGTCCAGTGTGGATCTCCAAATGCCGCGAAAAGAATTTTGTGTGATCTAGACTGGACTGCAACGCTGGACACCGTTGGACACCGTGGGACGTCGTGGGACAACGTGGGACAACGTGGGACAATGTGGGACAACGTGGGACAACGTGGGACATCATTGGTCCAGTTTGGATCACCAAAAGCCTCTAAGAGAATTTTGGATGATGTAGACTGGACTGCACCGTGGGACACCATTGGTCCGGTTTGGATCACCAAAAGCCTCTAAGAGAATTTTGGATGATCTAGACTGGACTGCACCGTGGGACACCGTGGGACATCATTGGTCCAGTTTGGATCACCAAAAGCCTCTAAGAGAATTCTGGATGATCTAGACTGGACTGCACCGTGGGACACCATTGGTCCGGTTTGGATCACCAAAAGCCTCTAAGAGAATTTTGGATGATCTAGACTGGACTGCACCGTGGGGCACCGTGGGACATCATTGGTTCAGTTTGGATCACCAAAAGCCTCTAAGAGAATTTTGGATGATCTAGACTGGACTGCATCGTGGGACATCATTGGTCCAGTTTGGATCACCAAAAGCCTCTAAGAGAATTCTGGATGATCTAAACTGGACTACACCGTGGGACATCATTGGTCCAGTTTGGATCACCAAAAGCCTCTAAGAGAATTCTGGATGATCTAGACTGGACTACACCGTGGGACACCATTGGTCCAGTTTGGATCACCAAAAGCCTCTAACAGAATTTTGGATGATCTAGACTGGACTGCACCGTTGGACACCGTGGGACGTCGTTGGACACCGCTGGACAACGTGGGACGGCGTGGGACACCGTGGGACGTCGTTGGACATCGATGGACACCGTTGGCCAACGTGGGACACCGTGGGACGTCGCTGGACACCGTGGGACGTCGCTGGACACCGTGGGACAACGTGGGACAACGTGGGACACCGTGGGACCTCGTTGGACACCGTGGGACGTCGGTGGACATCGTTGGACACCGTGGGACGTCGTTGGACATCGCTGGACATCGTTGGACATCGTTGGACAACGTGGGACAACGTGGGACAACGTGGGACAACGTGGGACAACGTGGGACAACGTGGGACAACGTGGGACAACGTGGGACACCGTGGGACAACGTGGAATGCGTGCGTTTTAGCCTTAATTAGTCATACGATAGGTACCTGTGTTATGTATTGTAATGCATTGTAAGCTCATTCTATACAACGGTACTTGTCTATCTTGGAATCAATTCTTCGAGTTTTATCGTTGGAAAAATAAAATTCTTTTCTCTCTTGATCTCCTCGCTTATCACTTAGAAAAAAAAAATTGTTTTCGCGGTTTATCGGTTCACGATCGCTCAGTTCTTGCAAACTGCCGCGTGGCGTACTCACTCGCGCGTATTCCGGGTACGTGCGGGTCAACGTACACTGGACAACTCTTTGATTCGTAGGTCGCCCAAGAACACCTCTTGTCTCGGTGACTACTCGACGACTGTTCATCGTTTGCCTCGAATCGCGGGCGTTGTCATCACGCTGGTGATACCTGTGAATCTGTCGACGATCGAGTCGCAGGTCCGCAATCCTGTTCGATTGGTACTTCGGTACTTGGACAGGGACCTGCATTTAACGTCCTCCGTAATTCTGTTCGAACCCGCGGGGGTGGACCCCACTGTTCAGTTGGGGCCTTGCCTTCGTAATCCTGTTCAGCGGTCCCTCCCCGGGTTCAACTTGTTCAGTTGGAGTGTGTTAAATTGCAGGTCCATTTGCTGGACACTGGTATCATCGGCAAGTGCCATCGACCGGGATAAGTTTCAAACGACGTGACAGGAATCGAGCGAAGGTCAATGCTTGGGCTTCCGCTGAACCTCAGGGTTGTCCAGTGGACGGGAGTAGGTCACGTAGGTTTGTTAGTTCCTTCGAGAGATCGCGATTACGTTCGTTCCGGGCGAGTCGCTGTTTTTCTTTCATCGTCCGATTGTCGGGGCTCCTTTTCAATAGTAGTAGCCTCACTTGTTATCTTTCGTTCCAAGTTAGACAAATGTATCTTTGATACGGGATGTTGCTGATAGGGTTGCGAATTATTGTACGATGTTTGTACGGATCGATGTAATGTTTGTGTGTGAGATACATGTTGCGTTGTGTGGGAGATAGATATCGCGTCGTGTAAGCTTTGTTTCACGTTTGTAAAGATCGTTGTAACTGCTGCGTAGGAGATAGGTGTTTCGCGGTTAGGCTACGAAGTATCTATCTCTTTACGCAGGCCCATGATCGAGTAGAGTCAGAACTCGACATTCTTGCCAATAGGTTGAATGTCGAGACCGATGCATAACGTTAAATAACTCATGGGCGGGTCTCGTGCGTAGTCACCTCCTCGTGGTGAGACCTGGTAATTGGCATCGTTTTCCAAAAATTAATCAGTCGATGGATCTTTGGAAAACGATGCCAAGCTAAGAACTACGCACCAGTCCAGTTTGTGTCACCAAAAGCGGCGAAAAGCTCAGTGTCAGACTTAAAATTCCAAATCGACAAAATATTCAATTTAATCATCTTAGAAAAACAAGGTACAATAAGTCCACAGATCATTGATCACGGAACTTTTAATAGCAATTACGGCCAAGTACTAGGTAGGAAAACAGAAGGAAACGCTTTTATAGCAAAGGAAGAGAATTTCCAAAGTATTTGAGATATCGCAGAACTCACATTGCTTACTCTACAAAACAAAGTTTTCTTTATAATTTCGGTACCAAGAATTATAGACATGGAATGGGATATAAAGCAAATATGCCCCATACCATCTCTCACGAACAAGGTCTTTTTAGCACAATTGGTAGTTAATCCGGTATTCTTAACGTCAGGATTAAATTACATCACTGCAGCTCAAAACTATTTGAATAAGCAATGCCATTCTATATCTAATTCTTACATTTCTAAACAAACTCAGCCGATTCACGAGCGCCGAGTAAAACACGATCGTAACTCTGAAATCTTAAGCGCAGAAAATACTGTCAAATTCTGTAAGGTGGTAGTTTATAACATCTAAGATATAACTTTCATTCCGGTAAATGCTTGTTACGATCGTTCGCGGAGAGACGCGATCGCGAGAAAAACGCGTAAGCGAGAGGCGTGAATTGTCGCTACGATTCATATAATCGACGCCGCGAAATAGTCGTTCCCCTTGTTTCGATAAAGATAACAGGGGTGGTCCAATGAATTTAACACTGTGTCAACTGGTTAATATAGCGTGTATATTCAACAATAAATGGTACAGTAATAAGATCGTCAGAAATTATTTGGCAATGAATAAAGTTAATGCGTTACAGAAATTCTATTCGACTTTTTAAATTTCTCGATATTGGTTAGACTAAGCGATTTTATTCGTCCGAGCTCTCGATGTATGCAGTATGAATTTTCAAAGGAGAACCTTAAACCGAACCTTTGTCTTTCCGTGAGACAACCCCCACTACGCTCGGATCACGCCACCGATCGCGGCGATGATAACGTATGCCGACTTCTTTGTGAGAATGGAAGAACGGTCCGAAATCGACGGTTCCAGAACTCGCTGCTTTGTGTGAACTATGCGCTCGTCGAGACATTGTACGTTTTTCGTAAATGTTTTTGGTCAATTTTATAAAAACACGATTTCTACACTATTGTGCACTTTCCAAAAGATTACAGATTGATTAAAAATTAAAATGCAACCTGAACGTAAATATATAACCGCTATTGTACACGAATTTGTTATGGATCAGTAAAATATTACTTGGGTGAGAAGAAAGCGTCAAAGGGGCATAACAAGCGAAAAATATTGAAAAGAATTATCAATGCAATCACAGTTATCAGTAAAGGAGGATAAAGTTGCAAAGAGCGTAAACCTGAAGCATCTTACAGCAGAAAATAAAACAGAAGATTATGGTAACATTTTACATGGTACATTTGCTTAGTAAATATGACGCTCTTTTGAAGGGACACAAAAATGCGTAAAAACCACCAAGAAGATCTAAAAAAGATCCTAGATAAAAGTAGGGAATTTTGGATAACGTGGATTTCTAAGATTTCAATTAGGAAGTTCATTAAAGTGGTCAGTGCACTACTTCAAGAGACAATTGCAAAG
The DNA here is from genome assembly GCA_037178635.1 of Bombus dahlbomii. Classification (NCBI taxonomy): domain Eukaryota; kingdom Metazoa; phylum Arthropoda; class Insecta; order Hymenoptera; family Apidae; genus Bombus; species Bombus dahlbomii. The sequence goes on along the minus strand of CM074110.1, from coordinate 27,267 downwards.
GAAGCGATCGGATCAAACATGTTTTCAGTACAAATCGACTCAATGCAAGATACATTATATCAAAAATAGAAATATGTTGAATTACTATACGTTATATTTCTAACTTTACTTACAAAAGGCTCTTAGCTATCGTAAAGCGAAAATCTACAACAAGGGAAATTGAGTTTGAGTTTGTAAAATAAATATGGATCGCTAATAAGATTCATGTTAAAATAGGTATAAATAACTCAAGAGAGACGACGTGGCAAATATACAAAGTTAGTGTAATAGATCCTTTGATAGATCTAACGAAGAAATACCTAACCGCGATTACAGCTAATTAGTTCGTATTATTTGCTACGTAATTAATAACTGTATCACGTACATCGATGCAGGCGCTATTGAGGATAAAAGAGCCATTTTATGTTACAACTATAACAAGTAAATTTAATCGTTTAACTTGAGAGGAATTAAAAAGGTAGCTGACTTTTAAGTAAGCATTAAATAAGAATTTTAAGTATCGGACGCAGTGATGTAGGTGTTACTCAAGAAAAAGGAACATTTAATTTTGTAATTAGCACGAGTAAATGAACCAATATCGATAATATAATATAATGTTTAATATGAATTTTATCTGTCCGATTATTTAATACCTTAACTTATTTCACAGTAATGTCATCGACTGCCGTTAGACTTTTTGTTCCTTTTTGTTCAAACCAATTGATAGTCGAAAACTAGTGTCAGAGAAGCGTGAAATTAGTCTCAGCTTGTAGAAACTATTAAAATGAGAAAAATGAATATCGTATTAAATTGTTGGAGGCGACAATTTACGATAAATATTAAGAAATTGTTCAATGTGATTTTGTTCTAACGGAAAAATCGTCTTTTGCTATGTCAAAAGATCGTTACCTTTCGATTGACATCTCGACGCTTTGTAAAGGCATATAAGGAACACGGAAATCGCGCGCGAGCTCTTTTGCGCCTGAACTGCCGGAGAGTGAACATCGAGAAGAACTTAAATAGAAGGTGAATAAACAAAAAATATTAACAATAATGTCTGAGTCGTTAATTTATAACACTTAAGCTATTAATTTATAACATTTAAGCTATTAATTTACAATATTTAAGCTATTAATTTACAACATTTAAGCTATTAATTTACAACATTTAAGGTATTAATTTACAGCATTTAAATTGTTATTTTATACATTTAAGCCATCAATTTCTAACATTTAAACTATTAATTTATAACATGTAAGCCATTAATTTATAACACTTATGCTATTAATTTATAGCATTTAAGCTATTAATTTATGACATTTAAGCTGTTAATTCATAATATTTAAGCTATTAATTTACAACACTTATGCTATTAATTTACAACATTTAAACTGTTATTTTATATATTTAAACCATTAATTCCTAACATTTAAACTATTAATATCTAACATTCAAACTATTAATTTATAACATTTAAGCTATTAATTTATAGCATTTAAACTTATTTTATACATTTAAGTCATAAATTTCTAACATTTATACTATTAATTTATATCATCTAAGCCATTAATTTTTACCATTTAAGCCATTAATCTAAAACAATTACTCCATTAACTCTTAACAGTTATACCAATAATTTATAACCATATCCTCCCATTAATTCAAAGTATTATATAATTGAATACCATCAATTCCTTGTGAGTAAATTAATGATTTGACATTCCTATGACATTCTTGCCAATAGGTTGAATGTCGAGACCGATGCATGACGTTAAATAACTCATGGGCGGGTCTCGTGCGTAGTCACCTCCTCGTGGTGAGACCTGGTAATTGGCATCGTTTTCCAAATATTAATCAGTTGATTAATCAGTTGATTAATCTTTGGAAAACGATGCCAAGCTAAGAACTACGCACCAGTCCAGTTTGGGTCACCAAAAGCCGCGAAAAGAATTTTGGATGATCTAGACTGGATTGCACCGTGGGACACCGTTGGACACCGTTGGACACCGAGGGACATCGTGGGACAACGTTGGACACCGAGGGACATCGTGGGACAACGTTGGACACCGAGGGACATCGTGGGACAACATTGGACACCAAGAGACATCGTGGGACAACGTTGGACACCGAGGGACATCGTGGGACAACGTTGGACACCGAGGGACATCGTGGGACAACGTTGGACACCGTTGGACAACGTTGGACACCGTTGGACAACGTTGGACACCGTTGGACAACGTTGGACACCGTTGGACAACGTTGGACACCGTTGGATATGTCTTGACTCTCAAACCCACTCTGACCCCATTCTGTACAACGATACTTATCTGACTTGGAACGATATATAAAAATCCATTCTTCTTTTCCACTGAATCTTGCGATTATTTTGTGCACGGGAGTGTGTCGCGTGAGTCCAATGATTCTTTCGAAAGATCGCGAACGAATGAGTTCGCGTCGCGATTTTTCTTTCATTGTCCGTTTGTTCCGGCTTCTTCTTGTTTCCCCATTTTTAAGGGAAGATTATTGCGATCGTGTTAGAGTTTATAACTTTTCGATATTTTCAAAAGTTTAGAGTTGCGAAAATATTTGATACATATTTCGTAATAGATAATTTCTTAATTATCTGGAATACTAAGATGAAGGTAAAGACGATTAAATAAATTATTCTATTACCGATGTATGAAATCATTCTCTTATCTCAAACGAATTTTTAACGAATTATCTTATTGTTTCAAATTGAGTTATATCACAACAATTCTCGTATCGAATTCAATTTTTTTTGTATATTATGTGAATTGACTACAAGTAACGTCATAAATTTGCAACTTAGTAACAATTAGATTCAAATTCCTCGAAACAAGGTTTCGCGCGCGTTTGTGTAGTATTCTTCAAGTATATTTAGTGGCGAACTTTTGAATTCTCGCAAATATTTTCCAATATTTATAACACGCGACCATGGTGTATTAGTGGAATGTATATTTCGTATTCTAATAACGAAAATTCACAGTATATATTCTAATTGCGAACAATATAATTCTTGCAAATAATTGCATTGCATTCACGGTATTCTGAAGTATTTGTTCGCTATCGAGAAATATCTCACAATTTTCAACTAAATAATATTTTTCACACTTATTCCAATTTCTTAGTAATAATTTTTAAGCGTAAAAAAATAGCAGTATTTTCTAAATAAACGTCCGATAGGAAAAAGAAGCATATTGTCGAAACGATGTTTCGCTTCTTTTCCACACCCACCCCCAACCCCGCCCTTAAACAACTTTATTTTCAGGGAATGTTTGTGACCGCGCGCAATGCGGTTGTAGAGTCAGTGTTTGCTACGCAATAGTTTCTTTTCAATATTTTAAAATCACGATAACTTTGATTAAATTGGATCGAATAATCACACGCGAAAGTAATAAAATTTTATCAATCAAATTCGTACGCGATATTAGAGTTCTTGTTCGCCGATCATAATTTAAGCGGTCGCGGTAACGTAGTCTTTTATTTTTCTTTTTTTATATATTTATTTGTTTGAATATTCGTTTTCGGTATTAGAGTCAGTGCCTCCCTCAAGAGGATAAAGCCTCTCCAGGAGCTCAAGAACGTAAGTAGTTTTATATATCGTATTTCAATTTGTTCTATTTATTATTTATTTTGTTTGAAATAAAATAAAATGTTAATTACGAAATAAAAATGACTGATAATTTAGAAAGCTGTAAATTGTCCTTTTTTAATTGAAACAAAGTCTTCAAGTCTTAACATTAAAGTACAATAAAACTGTCTGATACGCATCAAAAATCACTGAATGTTTTATTCTCAAATTTTTATATTAGAGTTGCAATTTACATACTTATTAGAGTATAGTCTTTATTATTGCTAAAATTCCATGTTTCTTATTATGTATTTACGACATTAATGATGTTTTATATTTTGTTATAGACATAACACAGCTTCAACTTCTTTGTCTTCTTTGCGAATGCTCCATTGGTGGCTCAAATGCCAAAAATGTAAGTATTTTTCCGTACCGTATTTCAATTATGTCTATTCTGTATATTTTTCTTTGATCACTATCAATTATGAAATATAATTTGATTGAAAATTTATGAGGTTAGCATTTTCCGAAGTTGTACTTTCATTAAAATAAAATAAACGTTAAAGTCTTAATACCGTATTAGAGAACAAATGACTAACATATTTCAGAAATCATTAGATTCTTAATTTTTAGATTTTAAACTTTCATATTAGAGTTTCAGTTTTTATACTTATCAAAGTTTATTAAAATTTCAATCCTCGTTATTATTAAAGTCACTAAAGTTAATAAACCTTCATTTTTCATTATCTCCAACTTTTCAAATAGTCAGCAATCGCTCATCGTGTTTTGTTCTGTAACAGATTCTTCGCAACCACTGGACCCTACACGGTTCCTGATGATATTCGCTGGGGTGGCACAGCATCCAGAGTACGTCCTCTGTTTCTACGCTTCGAACGGTGAGTCGCATGCGTTTCTGTTCCTCCGGTCACTCAATCATGTCGTAGGATGAAAGGTCCGAATCGGCACGGGTGACCGGTTGTATTACGTAGAATTTTCTGCGAGCATAGTGACCGCGGGTATTTTTTATACCCGTGAGTAGTAACATTCTTTTTTGAAATTTATTAATTTAGGATAGGTCTTCTTGCACAGCGCGATTATAACAATTAGTATTTTAATAGTTAGGTTAAACATATACACTCGAGAATATATTCGTGTTACTTATAAATATGCATGTTGATATTCCGTATGAATATTTGTAAATACCAAATATCTACACGAATATACCTGTGTGACATAAATATACTTAATTTTTAGTAATGAATTGATCGTGAAAATATTACGTCACGTTCGTTTATTTCACTTTGGCTAGAATTTAAAATATGAGTTAAAATTCATTTTTTCCGCACAAGAATGTGTGATATTTTACGTGCAAGAAGACACTTCGCGACAGGCAGATTTTCGAATCAAAGCAATAATCTTGAACACTGCTTCTGCACTTTCGAATATATGCTTTGATAAAGAAATCGCCTGAGATTATTTCTTTTTTAATAATATATTTAGAGTCAATTATTCCATTTGATCGAGTCTCAGTCTTTTTCAATTAACGCTACCTTTTTCGCAATATTAAAATTTTGTTCTAATTTATTAAATTAATAAAGTAGAGTTAGTCAGTTACTATTAAATTAATAAAGTAGATTTAATCAGAAACGAAGTAGTAAAATATAAAATCAAAGAACGTTAGTCCGTTAAAGAAAAATTACATAAACTAATCATCTTTTTAGATCAGGATTTTCAGGTATAACCCCTTCCGTGCCCATTGTCAGGATCTCATTCACGTGCCCAGGTGCTACTTGAATGGGAGAAAGACATTGGGCACGATGATCTAGAATTAAGTAATGTAATAATTTCTCAGCGACTGACGATGCGTTAGTGTATCGTGCACGACGTATTTTCCACATTATGTATGCGTGTTGTTAGGCCGTGGAATTGCGTCGTTTTTTCTCATTCGTTAAAACTTCAAATATTAAAAATGTCGAGGCATATATCGATTCAATTTACGTCTCGATACAATCATAATTTGTGATAATATCATCCACGCGATTTAGTGTAACCACACTTTTAATATTGCCGTAAATTACAATTATAATTCCAAGTTTACTTACATTTATTTTAAAAGTATAATTTCTTCAGACGTGTTTTATCACGTTTTACGCAATGGTCACTAGCCTTCGTCAGTCGATTTCAGGAAAAAGGTACGTACGTTAGAGCGTGCATGTTTGCTAAGCTCGGGTGTCGGAGGCGTCCCGGGACGTCCTCTCTAGTGTAGGACCTTTGCACCCGGGCGTTTGTGTGAGAACCGTGGAGCGAGTGTGTTGGTGTGCCCGTTTTGCATTTTTTAAATATAGCGCTAGGCAGGATAGGTAGTATACTTTCTGGTGTGTCTGTTAATTATAAGTAGGCAGGGCCGGGCAGGTTGGCACAGTCTCTGGTCGGGTAGGCGCGTTTTCGCGTGACCAACCTGTTTCTGGAAATTTATTTGAAAAATCGACGGTGAAACTGGCACGAGTAGAGCATGCTCTCGTCTCTGGTTTTGCCTTTCGATTTTTCGAATTTCGCGGTCGCGGTCGCGAGTGGGCGAACGAACGTTTATCGCTCGAGCACGCACATGCGAGTGAGCAACGATCACCGCTGTGATCGTTGGTCAGTCCATGCGCACTTCAATCAGCTTCCGCGGTTTATATTTTTATTTCACCTTTATAAGTTTTTTTTTTGTTTGCGATTTAGAAGTCTCGAGCTTAGATTTAAGTTTCAGCGGGCATCGCGCTCGAAGAAAGAAGAGGCTATATGCCGAAGAGGCCCGGCAAACTGCCACTCAAGAGGGCAACTACCAATGGCTACCCATCCTCTGGGTCATCCAGAGCATGGGAAGTCATTGTTGTTACTACTTTGTCACTATGCTCGCTTTTAGTATTTGTAGTCGTAGTAGTAGTTTTTCTTTTTTTTACCGATATATATATCGGTCCATCCTCCCATTGGGCAAATCGCGATTTTTTTATTAGTGTCGCGACAGATTAATTACGAGTTGAATTAGAGTTGCGAAACAACATCGCGGCTTTTCATTAGTGTGGCGGAAAATGATTACGGTTTGAATTAGAGTTGCGATAAAATGATAATCGTGTTTGCTTTAGAGTTGCGAATTACAATATCGTGCTTGTCTTTTGCAATTTTTATTATGAATTTTTAGAATTTCTTTTGGAATTATACGTATCAAAATTTATCCTGTCTTCTATTTTTTTAAATTAGATTTTATAAATGTTAGTTTTTAATTAATTTTATATCATTGCAAGTGCCAATACCAGAATATTTGAAGTAGCTTTTTCATATAGTAAATAGTAATCTTCATTGAATTCACTGTAAAAATTAGCGTTGCGATATTCTTCCATCGCGAGTTCTACTAATTTTTCCCTTTAGCGTTGCGACAATGAATGATCGCGTTTTATCAAGTAGAGTTGCGTTTACAAAATGCCCAAACCTTCCGACTGCATTTGTCGGACATTATTCCTGGACCACGCGTACAGCTGCAAGAGGTGTACAAGTGTGGTCGTTCATCGGCAACCTCCTAAATGGTTGCACTGCGATACATCGGCCCTCCATTCGCGATTTTTCTTATTAGTGTTTCGATATGTTAATTACGGGTTGTATTGGAGTTGCGAAATAACATCGCGGCTTTTTATTAGTGTGGCGAGAGAATGGTTACGGTTTGAATTAGAGTTGCGATAAAATGATAATCGCGTTTGCTTTAGAGTTGCGAATTACAATTGCGCGATTGTTTTTTGCAATTTTTATTATGAATTTTTAGAATTTTTTATAGAACTATACGTATCAGAATTTATCCTGTTTTCTATTGATTAAAATTAGATTGTAAAAATGTTAGTTCTCAATTAATTTTATAGTATTGCAAGTAGCAATACCAGAATATTTTTCATATAGTAAATAATAATTTTCATTAAATTCACTTTAAGAGTTAGCGTTGCGATAACGAACGATCGCGTTTCGTTAAGTATAGTTGCGTTTACAGAATGCCCAAACCCTCCGACTGTATTTGTCGGACACTGTTCTTGGATCACACGATATAGCTGCAAAAGCTATGCAAGTGTGATCGTTCATCGGCAACCTCCTAAATGGTTGCACCACGATCTCTCGCTATTAGTGTTGCGTATTGTTTAAATACGAGTGCGTAGATTTAAATTTATTAGCGTTGCGTATCAAATTTCGGGAATTTTCAGAATTTTTTTTTTAAATGGTAGATTAATTGATATTGCAGATATAACGAAGCACTCTTCGCGTTTGATTTTGAGAATTTCCTGCGTCATAAATATTAGTAGTAAATTAGCGTTGCGAAACAAGAATATTCAGTTCCACTCTCGGCGTGTTGATCGGGTTCATATAGAGTGGAAGACGATCGAATTTTAGTAGCCCTTCTGGCTACTGCTTTGTTTATTTTTCAGCGCCCCTTATTAATGCACCCCTTATTACTACGTTTATTACTGAAAATACTGCTATAAACATATTCCTTTGTCAGCGTTAACGTTACCATGACTGCTAAAATACAGAACTTTATTACGAATGTATAATATATATATATATTTACATGTATGAAATTGTGAGCGATTTCATGTGTAAAAAAGTATTATAATGAAATATCTTAATGTTGCTTTGAGAGCTTGAAATATTTTTTAAAATGTAATTCATTGCGATTGGAATTAATGCTGGTGATTGTTCGTTCTTAGAACCATTACCTTTTCGACCGCGATATTTTTAATCTTCTAACAGTAATGTAAAATTTTATAAATATTCGAATTTCATTTGCATGAAACAAAAGTTCGTTCGCGATAATCGTCACGTTTGTAGCAAAAATTCTAAAAAAAGTGATCTATGCACATACCTTTCGGTTGAGTATGTTGCAAATCACTATGTTGTTATAGAAAATAACAGATACTGTCAAAAGTTAAAACACAAAGCAAGTGATTTTATAATAATCGGGTTTTCTCTCATTTTAGTTATTCCGAATGAACTTTTCAATTTTTAATTCAGCTTAAATTCAATTACTTACAATTCTTGTTTTCAACGGAACCCTAGTTTCGATTAAAAATATGCAAATGATTCTCTATATTTGCTAAAATTTAATCAATAGTAATTTGATCTATAATTGACCATTAGTAATAGTTTACTTTTCACGTACAAAATGTTCTCGTTTTAAAAATGCCTGTTTCTTTCATATACCAAATCCAGTAAGTGAGTTTGTTTCAGATCTATCAATTTACAGAAAATACATTTGAGTTACATATTTGAAAATTTCACAGCATATTAAATATGTATGCTAGATACCCAAATGAATTTTCTTTCATTGTCTGATTGTTCGGGCTTCTTCCTGTTTTCCCATTTTTATATATATAACTTTTCGATATCTTCGTAAGTTTAGGACAACGAGTCGTACGTCTTTTTTGCAAAACTTTAAATTGTATATGCAATATCAATAGTTTCATCTTCCTTCTCTCGTTCCAAGTTAGACAAATGTATCTTTGATACCGAATGTTACCAGTACGATTGCGAATTATTGTACAATTTTGTATTGATCATTGTAATAGTTTTCGTAGATTAATCATATGATTAATTTTTGGAAAACGACTACATCGATCGGTACAAGAATTGTACAATAATTCGATACCAAGCTAAGAACCACGCAGATACAGTCCAGTTGAAATCACGAAAAGCTATGAAGAGAATTTTCGATAATCTAAACAGGACTGCACCGTGGGACACCGTTGGTCCAGTGTGGATCTCCAAATGCCGCGAAAAGTATTTTGTGTGATCTAGACTGGACTGCAACGCTGGACACCGTGGGACACCGTGGGACGTCGTGGGTCAACGTGGGACAACGTGGGACAACGTGGGACAACGTGGGACAACGTGGGACAACGTGGGACAACGTGGGACAACGTGGGACAACGTGGGACAACGTGGGACATCATTGGTCCAGTTTGGATCACCAAAAGCCTCTAAGAGAATTTTGGATGATGTAGACTGGACTGCACCGTGGGACACCGTGGGACATCACTGGTCCAGTTTGGATCACCAAAAGCCTCTAAGAGAATTTTGGATGATCTAGACTGGACTGCACCGTGGGACACCGTGGGACATCATTGGTCCAGTTTGGATCACCAAAAGCCTCTAAGAGAATTCTGGATGATCTAAACTGGACTGCACCGTGGGACACCATTGGTCCGGTTTGGATCACCAAAAGCCTCAAAGAGAATTTTGGATGATCTAGACTGGACTGCACCGTGGGACAGCGTGGGACATCATTGGTTCAGTTTGGATCACCAAAAGCCTCTAAGAGAATTTTGGATGATCTAGACTGGACTGCACCGTGGGACATCATTGGTCCAGTTTGGATCACCAAAAGCCTCTAAGAGAATTCTGGATGATCTAGACTGGACTACACCGTGGGACATTATTGGTCCAGTTTGGATCACCAAAAGCCTCTAAGAGAATTCTGGATGATCTAGACTGGACTACACCGTGGGACACCATTGGTCCAGTTTGGATCACCAAAAGCCTCTAACAGAATTTTGGATGATCTAGACTGGACTGCACCGTTGGACACCGTGGGACGTCGTTGGACACCGCTGGACATCGTGGGACGTCGTGGGACAACGTGGGACGGCGTGGGACACCGTGGGACGTCGTTGGATATCGATGGACACCGTTGGCCAACGTGGGACACCGTGGGACGTCGGTGGACACCGTGGGACGTCGCTGGACACCGTGGGACAACGTGGGACAACGTGGGACACCGTGGGACCTCGTTGGACACCGTGGGACGTCGGTGGACATCGTTGGACACCGTGGGACGTCGTTGGACATCGCTGGACATCGTTGGACATCGCTGGACATCGTTGGACATCGTTGGACACCGTGGGACGTCGGTGGACATCGTTGGACACCGTGGGACGTCGTTGGACATCGCTGGACATCGTTGGACATCGCTGGACATCGTTGGACATCGTTGGACAACGTGGGACAACGTGGGACAACGTGGGACAACGTGGGACAACTTGGGACAACGTGGGACAACGTGGGACACCGTGGGACAACGTGGGATGCGTGCGTTTTAGCCTTAATTAGTCATACGATAGGTACCTGTGTTATGTATTGTAATGCATTGTAAGCTCATTCTATACAACGGTACTTGTCTATCTTGGAATCAATTCTTCGAGTTTTATCGTTGGAAAAATAAAATTCTTTTCTCTCTTGATCTCCTCGCTTATCACTTAGAAAAAAAAAATTGTTTTCGCGGTTTATCGGTTCACGATCGCTCAGTTCTTGCAAACTGCCGCGTGGCGTACTCACTCGCGCGTATTCCGGGTACGTGCGGGTCAACGTACACTGGACAACTCTTTGATTCGTAGGTCGCCCAAGAACACCTCTTGTCTCGGTGACTACTCGACGACTGCTCATCGTTTGCCTCGAATCGCGGGCGTTGTCATCACGCTGGTGATACCTGTGAATCTGTCGACGATCGAGTCGCAGGTCCGCAATCCTGTCCGATTGGTACTTCGGTACTTGGACAGGGACCTGCATTTAACGTCCTCCGTAATTCTGTTCGAACCCGCGGGGGTGGACCCCACTGTTCAGTTGGGGCCTTGCCTTCGTAATCCTGTTCAGCGGTCCCTCCCCGGGTTCAACTTGTTCAGTTGGAGTGTGTTAAATTGCAGGTCCATTTGCTGGACACTGGTATCATCGGCAAGTGCCATCGACCGCGATAAGTTTCAAACGACGTGACAGGAATCGAGCGAAGGTCAATGCTTGGGCTTCCGCTGAACCTCAGGGTTATCCAGTGGACGGGAGTACGTCACGTAGGTTTGTTAGTTCCTTCGAGAGATCGCGATTACGTTCGTTCCGGGCGAGTCGCTGTTTTTCTTTCATCGTCCGATTGTCGGGGCTCCTTTTCAATAGTAGTAGCCTCACTTGTTATCTTTCGTTCCAAGTTAGACAAATGTATCTTTGATACGGGATGTTGCTGATAGGGTTGCGAATTATTGTACGATGTTTGTACGGATCGATGTAATGTTTGTGTGTGAGATACATGTTGCGTTGTGTGGGAGATAGATATCGCGTCGTGTAAGCTTTGTTTCACGTTTGTAAAGATCGTTGTAACTGCTGCGTAGGAGATAGGTGTTTCGCGGTTAGGCTACGAAGTATCTATCTCTTTACGCAGGCCCATGATCGAGTAGAGTCAGAACTCGACATTCTTGCCAATAGGTTGAATGTCGAGACCGATGCATAACGTTAAATAACTCATGGGCGGGTCTCGTGCGTAGTCACCTCCTCGTGGTGAGACCTGGTAATTGGCATCGTTTTCCAAAAATTAATCAGTCGATGGATCTTTGGAAAACGATGCCAAGCTAAGAACTACGCACCAGTCCAGTTTGTGTCACCAAAAGCGGCGAAAAGCTCAGTGTCAGACTTAAAATTCCAAATCGACAAAATATTCAATTTAATCATCTTAGAAAAACAAGGTACAATAAGTCCACAGATCATTGATCACGGAACTTTTAATAGCAATTACGGCCAAGTACTAGGTAGGAAAACAGAAGGAAACGCTTTTATAGCAAAGGAAGAGAATTTCCAAAGTATTTGAGATATCGCAGAACTCACATTGCTTACTCTACAAAACAAAGTTTTCTTTATAATTTCGGTACCAAGAATTATAGACATGGAATGGGATATAAAGCAAATATGCCCCATACCATCTCTCACGAACAAGGTCTTTTTAGCACAATTGGTAGTTAATCCGGTATTCTTAACGTCAGGATTAAATTACATCACTGCAGCTCAAAACTATTTGAATAAGCAATGCCATTCTATATCTAATTCTTACATTTCTAAACAAACTCAGCCGATTCACGAGCGCCGAGTAAAACACGATCGTAACTCTGAAATCTTAAGCGCAGAAAATACTGTCAAATTCTGTAAGGTGGTAGTTTATAACATCTAAGATATAACTTTCATTCCGGTAAATGCTTGTTACGATCGTTCGCGGAGAGACGCGATCGCGAGAAAAACGCGTAAGCGAGAGGCTTAAATTGTCGCTACGATTCATATAATCGACGGCGCGAAATAGTCGTTCCTCTTGTTTCGATTAAGATAACAGGGATGGTTCGATGAATTTAACATTGTGTCAACAGGTTAATATAGCGTGTATATTCAACAATAAATGGTACAGTAATAAGATCGTCAGAAATTATTTGGCAATGAATAAAGTTAATGCGTTACAGAAATTCTATTCGACTTTTTATATTTCTCGATATTGGTTAGACTAAGCGACTTTATTCGTCCGAGCTCTCGATGTATGCAGTATGAATTTTCAAAGGAGAACCTTAAACCGAACCTTTGTCTTTCCGTGAGACAACCCCCACTACGCTCGGATCACGCCACCGATCGCGGCGATGATAACGTATGCCGACTTCTTTGTGAGAATGGAAGAACGGTCCGAAATCGACGGTTCCAGAACTCGCTGCTTTGTGTGAACTATGCGCTCGTCGAGACATTGTACGTTTTTCGTAAATGTTTTTGGTAAATTTTATAAAAACACGATTTCTACACTAGTGTGCACTTTCGAAAAGATTACAGATAGTTTAAAAATTAAAATGCAACCTGAACGTAAATATATAACCGCTATTTGTACACGAATTTGTTATGGATCAATAAAATATTACTTGGGTGAGAAGAAAGCGTCAAAGGGGCATAACAAGCGAAAAATATTGAAAAGAATTATGAATGCAATCACAGTTATCAGTAAAGGAGGATTAAGTTACAGAGAGTGTAAATCTGAGGCATCTTACAGCAGAAAATAAAATAAAAGATTATGGTAACATTTTACATGGTACATTTGCTTAGTAAATATGAGACTCTTTTGAAGGGACACAAAAATGCATAAAAATCACTAAAAAGATCTAAAAAAGATCTCAGATAAAAATATTATATCAAAAATAGAAAAATGTGGAATTACTATACGTTATATTTCTAACTTTACTTACAAAAGGCTGTTAGCTATCGTAAAGCGAAAATCTACAACAAGGGAAATTGAGTTTGAGTTTGTAAAATAAATATGGATCGCTAATAAGATTCATGTTAAAATAGGTGTAAATAACTCAAGAGAGACGGTGTGGCAAATATACAAAGTTAGGGTAATAGTCTTTTTCGTGGTTGGCAAACGAATAAGTCGTGTTTATTCGTGACTCTTAACAAAAAAGGAATATATGGGAAATTGTACGTAGAGATGCGTAATATCGCAAACTGTTAACTATAGGAAAAACATGATAGAGATCTAAAGATATCGCCTTAAAGAAAGTACTTGGTTTGTTTGCAGAACCAAATGCTGCTTTATATATTGTCATCGCAATTAAATTACTAAAAATTGAAGACTTTTTAATATGCAAACTTAAAACGCGTGCGAAAGGAAAGAAATTTTGCAGATTTACTATTAAAATAAGAAAATATGCTTACAGCAGAAATATTAGTATCGACAACATCCTCATCAAGATATCTCCGAACAGGTGGGATAGGTCCATTTAAAATCCGTAATATAGGAAACGAAACATATGGAAATTTGAAATCATATAGCAATTTTGGAAATGGGATAAAAACTGCTGATATCTTTGTAACGTGGTCTAAAAGTAAATTTACATATTCTAAAAAATATGATCTAGAAATTGAGGAATCGCTGCCTGTTACCAGAATAAAACGGGAAAACGGTGCAAAAGGAGAAGGAGCTCCAGAAAACTATGTAATTAACGTAGAATTCAAAATTATTGAATTTAAGTGTAATATAATATTTGATGTTGGGTGGGAAAGTATTTATCGTCGTTTTCTAATCAGTAAACCATTATACGCCGATTTTGCCTATCTGAATCCCAAAACTTTTTTCTATGATAAAAAAAAGTGAAACACAGATAAATGCAGTAAGGTAAGTTTAGAAAATTTGAAAGACGAGTACGACAATTTCGTTATTCATTATTATCGTTATTCACTACTTCACATCGTTATTCACACAGTGGAATAATTGGAAGAGAATACGAAAACAAGAATTTGCTATAAGCATCACGGAAAAAAGAAAGGTATATGAATATGAAAATGAAGAAATAAATAAAATACTGGAACCACGCCAATCCTGCAACGATGGTGCCGTTTGTTCTTACGAAATATTTAATCAATATAATTTAACAACAAATGCTTGCTCCTTATTGGGATGAACATAGGAATATTTGCTGACATCATCGGTGGCCCAAACACCTTGTGAACGAAGCTGTTCTACTTTAGGATTTATAAAAAATAAATTGCGAAATACCTTGTGACCTAAAAATTTATATTCATGCATGCTTACGGGTGTCAAGGAGGATATTTTATGTAATTCGAATCCGGATATTATTACGAATAACTTTGCCGAAAGTAGCGATTTACTGAATTCTTTATTAATTCTGTAAATGTAAAAATTGTGGAAGCACATAGCAAAGTGCGGAATAAATAAATCTATATATATGATAAAATGGAATTTTTCTTTTTGTTATACGTATACCGTTATTATCTAATAATACTGTTATTATCTAACAATTTATCGGAATTATAGCGTGTCAAACTGGGTACGTGATTTATATACTGTTTCTTTCGTACAATGAAAGCCACGTGACGGTTTTCTTATTAGTTAAACATATTTGCGAAAGAATGGCCGTTTATATCGGTGATCTCTCAGTAAAAATTTAAGTTCCGAGTGAAATGATTTTCAACGAATCTAATGATAGATGGAATGCCGCAGCTTATTTCGATTTTCAGTTGATCAAAGAGGTTTCAAATACCTACCGCTATTGAAAAATTGTTTACAGAAGAAAAATTTATAAAAGAAACCGTTAAATAGTGCATATAGCCCTAAATATTAATTATTTGAAACTGTAAGGTATATTATTTTATTAATAAATATAAGTTTGCATAAAATATTTGGAAACTTCTATATATATTTTGAGACTGGGATCAAATTTTATTATTAGAATCGTGGCATTCGTAATATGGCGGTAATAGTATTTCAAAACTTTTCGTACAACAAGCAGAAAGTAGGTGTAGATGAAAGTTTTGTATGTTAAGTATCTTGGAAGCCGTCCTATAGGATAAAGTTGAGAAGGATCTTGGCAATATAGTACAAGATAACTTGAATGGATCAGTATGCCCTACTGAATGCCCTAATCGTTATAATTATTACAGTTTTGACTATCGCGTCGAATATTAATAGTTATTTGGTGCGATCAGCAGATACCACAAATACAAGTAAACACAATCGTAGGAACTATTTTATTCCTTCCTAAGTGGATATTTAGTGTACATCCTCCGCATAGACTTTGTATAATTTATAAACTCGTTGTATAAACCGGTGCTATTTACTTGACATTTATTAGAATGGTTGTTATAAAAGCTACTGATACAATTTCACGTTATTACATTCTATGTTCATAAGTGTCCGTATATAATAAATTGTTAGAGACTATTATAGTTAGTAATGGAAATAAATTAAGGTTCTACCACATTTCTATCTTCAGTGAACATTAGGTAACCCATGGGGGAACGAAATATATAAATCGTTTCCCAATATGATTGGAAACATGGCATATTTAGTTCTATATTACATCGATATATAAAAGTGCGCAACGGAACATACAAAGACCGAAGGTTATCTTATGATTTTGCAGTTAGGAGACTAGGTATATTATTTAAATAATTCTCAACTCTAATGAGTTTATGATAAAATTTAATTGGTCTTTATAAGTACAGAAATATGTACGTACGAGAGTAAAGATTAGATTTGTTCTTCGAATTCATGAGTTTGAGATAACAAATGTAAAGGGTAAGAAATAAGTGTAATTTTTCGTTTCTTTTACATAAAATAATGCATTTCACAATTAAAATCAACCAATATATGAGATAATATGAAAATGAATAACATATAATTACTAAAAGAGACTTACCATAATAGTACAGATAAGAAGTTAGGAAGATTTGTTTTATTCAGTAATAAGTTTCCTTGGAAATTACAAAAGGTAGGATAAGGAATCGTTTCCTGGCAGCAAGGGCTTTTGAAATAGTATTCTAAAAAGTTATAATCGATTAGATAAATGAAATAAACGTTTCAAAAAGCAATTGCTATTAACAAAAACGTGATTATTTTATACGAACATAGCACTTAACTATAGAAGTATATATAAAATTACATTATAACGTATAACGTTGAATAGAATTACTGTTACGACCGTTCGCAGAGAGACGCGGTCAGGATGAAAACGCGTGAGCGAGAGGCGTAAATTCTCGCTACGATTCGGCTGATCGACGCCGCGAGGTAGTCGTTCCCCTTGTTTCGGTTAGGATAACAGGGGTGGTTTAATGACTTAACAAATTATTTGGCGACGGATGCGGGTGATGCGTTAGAGAAATGTGATTCGACGTGTTAGACTTAGGCGACTTCGTTCGTTGGAGCTCTCGTTGTATGCCGAGTGAGTTTTGAAACAGTACTGACTCTCTTAAGCCGATTCTTTGTCTTTCTGGAGGACACCCCCCGTTACGTTAGGGTCAGGTATGCCGATTGCCCCGTAAAAACAACATAACGGTCTGAAATCGAAGGTTACAGAACTCGCCGCTGTATGACAACCATGTGTTCGGGGAGACATTGTCTGTTTTTCGTCGGGCAGATAAGAGAGCCTCTCTGGCGATGTTGGAAGATCGCAAGCGACGGTTGAAAATATGATGTACACTGTGCCGCGCGGCGTAATAATTACGTTATAACGTTATATTGTATTACGTTACAAGGTATAACGTTATATAGTATTATTTAATAACGTATAACGTTATATAGTATTATTCTATAATTTATAACGTTACGTATTATTATTTTATAACGTATACCGTTATATAGTGTTACGTTATAACATTATATAGTATTATTTTAAAACGTATAACGTTATATGGTATTACTTTATAACGTATAACGTCATATAGTATTATTTTGTAACTTATAACGTTACATGATGTTATTTTATAACGTATACCGTTATATAGTGTTACGTTATAACATTATATAGTATTACTTTAAAACGTTTAACGTTATATGGTATTACGTTATAACGTATAACGTTATACTGTATTATTTTATAACATCTAACGTTATATAGTATTATTTTATAGCTTATAACGTTACATATTATTATTTTATAACGTATAGCGTTATATAGTATTACGTTATAACGTATAACGTTATATTGTATTAAATTATAACGTCTAACATTATATAGTATTATTTTATATCGTACAACGTTATACGATACAATTTTATAACGTATAACGTTATATAGTGTTACGTAGTAAAGTTATATTGTATTATTTTATATCGTATAACGTTATATAGTACTATTTTATAACGTCTAACGTTATATAGTATTGTTTTATAACGTATAACGTTATATAGTATTATTTTATAACTTATAACGCGGTGGCCGCGCATCGCGTCTTTGGTTAGATTCGCATAACTCGAGGTGAACTCGGCGCGGAAGGGGCTCGTGATGTCATGCTTATGAGTGGTTCTAGGGCCCCTTCCGCCATGCGCCAAGTACGGCCACCGTGGAGGTTTTAGCCGGTACGAATCCGGCACTACCCGGCGCCCTCTCCCCGGAGGGCGCGGGGCGCCTATGAAGGTTTCCTCCACGAAAAAAAAAAAAAAAAAAAAAAAAGGTTCGGGTTAGGTTCGGGTTAGGTTCGGGTTAGGTTCGGGTTAGGTTCGGGTTAGGTTCGGGTTAGGTTCGGGTTAGGTTCGGGTTAGGTTCGGGTTAGGTTCGGGTTAGGTTCGGGTTAGGTTCGGGTTAGGTTCGGGTTAGGTTCGGGTTAGGTTCGGGTTAGGTTCGGGTTAGGTTCGGGTTAGGTTCGGGTTAGGTTCGGGTTAGGTTCGGGTTAGGTTCGGGTTAGGTTCGGGTTAGGTTCGGGTTAGGTTCGGGTTAGGTTCGGGTTAGGTTCGGGTTAGGTTCGGGTTAGGTTCGGGTTAGGTTCGGGTTAGGTTCGGGTTAGGTTCGGGTTAGGTTCGGGTTAGGTTCGGGTTAGGTTCGGGTTAGGTTCGGGTTAGGTTCGGGTTAGGTTCGGGTTAGGTTCGGGTTAGGTTCGGGTTAGGTTCGGGTTAGGTTCGGGTTAGGTTCGGGTTAGGTTCGGGTTAGGTTCGGGTTAGGTTCGGGTTAGGTTCGGGTTAGGTTCGGGTTAGGTTCGGGTTAGGTTCGGGTTAGGTTCGGGTTAGGTTCGGGTTAGGTTCGGGTTAGGTTCGGGTTAGGTTCGGGTTAGGTTCGGGTTAGGTTCGGGTTAGGTTCGGGTTAGGTTCGGGTTAGGTTCGGGTTAGGTTCGGGTTAGGTTCGGGTTAGGTTCGGGTTAGGTTCGGGTTAGGTTCGGGTTAGGTTCGGTTAGGTTAGGTTCGGGTTAGGTTCGGGTTAGGTTCGGGTTAGGTTCGGGTTAGGTTCGGGTTAGGTTCGGGTTAGGTTCGGGTTAGGTTCGGGTTAGGTTCGGGTTAGGTTCGGGTTAGGTTCGGGTTAGGTTCGGGTTAGGTTCGGGTTAGGTTCGGGTTAGGTTCGGGTTAGGTTCGGGTTAGGTTCGGGTTAGGTTCGGGTTAGGTTCGGGTTAGGTTCGGGTTAGGTTCGGGTTAGGTTCGGGTTAGGTTCGGGTTAGGTTCGGGTTAGGTTCGGGTTAGGTTCGGGTTAGGTTCGGGTTAGGTTCGGGTTAGGTTCGGGTTAGGTTTGGGTTAGGTTCGGGTTAGGTTCGGGTTAGGTTCGGGTTAGGTTCGGGTTAGGTTCGGGTTAGGTTCGGGTTAGGTTCGGGTTAGGTTCGGGTTAGGTTCGGGTTAGGTTCGGGTTAGGTTCGGGTTAGGTTCGGGTTAGGTTCGGGTTAGGTTCGGGTTAGGTTCGGGTTAGGTTCGGGTTAGGTTCGGGTTAGGTTCGGGTTAGGTTAGGTTCGGGTTAGGTTCGGGTTAGGTTCGGGTTAGGTTCGGGTTAGGTTCGGGTTAGGTTCGGGTTAGGTTCGGGTTAGGTTCGGGTTAGGTTCGGGTTAGGTTCGGGTTAGGTTCGGGTTAGGTTCGGGTTAGGTTCGGGTTAGGTTCGGGTTAGGTTCGGGTTAGGTTCGGGTTAGGTTCGGGTTAGGTTCGGGTTAGGTTCGGGTTAGGTTCGGGTTAGGTTCGGGTTAGGTTCGGGTTAGGTTCGGGTTAGGTTCGGGTTAGGTTCGGGTTAGGTTCGGGTTAGGTTCGGGTTAGGTTCGGGTTAGGTTCGGGTTAGGTTCGGGTTAGGTTCGGGTTAGGTTCGGGTTAGGTTCGGGTTAGGTTCGGGTTAGGTTCGGGTTAGGTTCGGGTTAGGTTCGGGTTAGGTTCGGGTTAGGTTCGGGTTAGGTTCGGGTTAGGTTCGGGTTAGGTTCGGGTTAGGTTCGGGTTAGGTTAGGTTCGGGTTAGGTTCGGGTTAGGTTCGGGTTAGGTTCGGGTTAGGTTCGGGTTAGGTTCGGGTTAGGTTCGGGTTAGGTTCGGGTTAGGTTCGGGTTAGGTTCGGGTTAGGTTCGGGTTAGGTTCGGGTTAGGTTCGGGTTAGGTTCGGGTTAGGTTCGGGTTAGGTTCGGGTTAGGTTCGGGTTAGGTTCGGGTTAGGTTCGGGTTAGGTTCGGGTTAGGTTCGGGTTAGGTTCGGGTTAGGTTCGGGTTAGGTTCGGGTTAGGTTCGGGTTAGGTTCGGGTTAGGTTCGGGTTAGGTTCGGGTTAGGTTCGGGTTAGGTTCGGGTTAGGTTCGGGTTAGGTTCGGGTTAGGTTCGGGTTAGGTTCGGGTTAGGTTCGGGTTAGGTTCGGGTTAGGTTCGGGTTAGGTTCGGGTTAGGTTCGGGTTAGGTTCGGGTTAGGTTCGGGTTAGGTTCGGGTTAGGTTCGGGTTAGGTTCGGGTTAGGTTCGGGTTAGGTTCGGGTTAGGTTCGGGTTAGGTTCGGGTTAGGTTCGGGTTAGGTTCGGGTTAGGTTCGGGTTAGGTTCGGGTTAGGTTCGGGTTAGGTTCGGGTTAGGTTCGGGTTAGGTTCGGGTTAGGTTCGGGTTAGGTTCGGGTTAGGTTCGGGTTAGGTTCGGGTTAGGTTCGGGTTAGGTTCGGGTTAGGTTCGGGTTAGGTTCGGGTTAGGTTCGGGTTAGGTTCGGGTTAGGTTCGGGTTAGGTTCGGGTTAGGTTCGGGTTAGGTTCGGGTTAGGTTCGGGTTAGGTTCGGGTTAGGTTCGGGTTAGGTTCGGGTTAGGTTCGGGTTAGGTTCGGGTTAGGTTCGGGTTAGGTTCGGGTTAGGTTCGGGTTAGGTTCGGGTTAGGTTCGGGTTAGGTTCGGGTTAGGTTCGGGTTAGGTTCGGGTTAGGTTCGGGTTAGGTTCGGGTTAGGTTCGGGTTAGGTTCGGGTTAGGTTCGGGTTAGGTTCGGGTTAGGTTCGGGTTAGGTTCGGGTTAGGTTCGGGTTAGGTTCGGGTTAGGTTCGGGTTAGGTTCGGGTTAGGTTCGGGTTAGGTTCGGGTTAGGTTCGGGTTAGGTTCGGGTTAGGTTCGGGTTAGGTTCGGGTTAGGTTCGGGTTAGGTTCGGGTTAGGTTCGGGTTAGGTTCGGGTTAGGTTCGGGTTAGGTTCGGGTTAGGTTCGGGTTAGGTTCGGGTTAGGTTCGGGTTAGGTTCGGGTTAGGTTCGGGTTAGGTTCGGGTTAGGTTCGGGTTAGGTTCGGGTTAGGTTCGGGTTAGGTTCGGGTTAGGTTCGGGTTAGGTTCGGGTTAGGTTCGGGTTAGGTTCGGGTTAGGTTCGGGTTAGGTTCGGGTTAGGTTCGGGTTAGGTTCGGGTTAGGTTCGGGTTAGGTTAGGTTCGGGTTAGGTTCGGGTTAGGTTCGGGTTAGGTTCGGGTTAGGTTCGGGTTAGGTTCGGGTTAGGTTCGGGTTAGGTTCGGGTTAGGTTCGGGTTAGGTTCGGGTTAGGTTCGGGTTAGGTTCGGGTTAGGTTCGGGTTAGGTTCGGGTTAGGTTCGGGTTAGGTTCGGGTTAGGTTCGGGTTAGGTTCGGGTTAGGTTCGGGTTAGGTTCGGGTTAGGTTCGGGTTAGGTTCGGGTTAGGTTCGGGTTAGGTTCGGGTTAGGTTCGGGTTAGGTTCGGGTTAGGTTCGGGTTAGGTTCGGGTTAGGTTCGGGTTAGGTTCGGGTTAGGTTCGGGTTAGGTTCGGGTTAGGTTCGGGTTAGGTTCGGGTTAGGTTCGGGTTAGGTTCGGGTTAGGTTCGGGTTAGGTTCGGGTTAGGTTCGGGTTAGGTTCGGGTTAGGTTCGGGTTAGGTTCGGGTTAGGTTCGGGTTAGGTTCGGGTTAGGTTCGGGTTAGGTTCGGGTTAGGTTCGGGTTAGGTTCGGGTTAGGTTCGGGTTAGGTTCGGGTTAGGTTCGGGTTAGGTTCGGGTTAGGTTCGGGTTAGGTTCGGGTTAGGTTCGGGTTAGGTTCGGGTTAGGTTCGGGTTAGGTTCGGGTTAGGTTCGGGTTAGGTTCGGGTTAGGTTCGGGTTAGGTTCGGGTTAGGTTCGGGTTAGGTTCGGGTTAGGTTCGGGTTAGGTTCGGGTTAGGTTCGGGTTAGGTTCGGGTTAGGTTCGGGTTAGGTTCGGGTTAGGTTCGGGTTAGGTTCGGGTTAGGTTCGGGTTAGGTTCGGGTTAGGTTCGGGTTAGGTTCGGGTTAGGTTCGGGTTAGGTTCGGGTTAGGTTCGGGTTAGGTTCGGGTTAGGTTCGGGTTAGGTTCGGGTTAGGTTCGGGTTAGGTTCGGGTTAGGTTCGGGTTAGGTTCGGGTTAGGTTCGGGTTAGGTTCGGGTTAGGTTCGGGTTAGGTTCGGGTTAGGTTCGGGTTAGGTTCGGGTTAGGTTCGGGTTAGGTTCGGGTTAGGTTCGGGTTAGGTTCGGGTTAGGTTCGGGTTAGGTTCGGGTTAGGTTCGGGTTAGGTTCGGGTTAGGTTCGGGTTAGGTTCGGGTTAGGTTCGGGTTAGGTTCGGGTTAGGTTCGGGTTAGGTTCGGGTTAGGTTCGAGGTTAGGTTCGGGTTAGGTTCGGGTTAGGTTCGGGTTAGGTTCGGGTTAGGTTCGGGTTAGGTTCGGGTTAGGTTCGGGTTAGGTTCGGGTTAGGTTCGGGTTAGGTTCGGGTTAGGTTCGGGTTAGGTTCGGGTTAGGTTCGGGTTAGGTTCGGGTTAGGTTCGGGTTAGGTTCGGGTTAGGTTCGGGTTAGGTTCGGGTTAGGTTCGGGTTAGGTTCGGGTTAGGTTCGGGTTAGGTTCGGGTTAGGTTCGGGTTAGGTTCGGGTTAGGTTCGGGTTAGGTTCGGGTTAGGTTCGGGTTAGGTTCGGGTTAGGTTCGGGTTAGGTTCGGGTTAGGTTCGGGTTAGGTTCGGGTTAGGTTCGGGTTAGGTTCGGGTTAGGTTCGGGTTAGGTTCGGGTTAGGTTCGGGTTAGGTTCGGGTTAGGTTCGGGTTAGGTTCGGGTTAGGTTCGGGTTAGGTTCGGGTTAGGTTCGGGTTAGGTTCGGGTTAGGTTCGGGTTAGGTTCGGGTTAGGTTCGGGTTAGGTTCGGGTTAGGTTCGGGTTAGGTTCGGGTTAGGTTCGGGTTAGGTTCGGGTTAGGTTCGGGTTAGGTTCGGGTTAGGTTCGGGTTAGGTTCGGGTTAGGTTCGGGTTAGGTTCGGGTTAGGTTCGGGTTAGGTTCGGGTTAGGTTCGGGTTAGGTTCGGGTTAGGTTCGGGTTAGGTTCGGGTTAGGTTCGGGTTAGGTTCGGGTTAGGTTCGGGTTAGGTTCGGGTTAGGTTCGGGTTAGGTTCGGGTTAGGTTCGGGTTAGGTTCGGGTTAGGTTCGGGTTAGGTTCGGGTTAGGTTCGGGTTAGGTTCGGGTTAGGTTCGGGTTAGGTTCGGGTTAGGTTCGGGTTAGGTTCGGGTTAGGTTCGGGTTAGGTTCGGGTTAGGTTCGGGTTAGGTTCGGGTTAGGTTCGGGTTAGGTTCGGGTTAGGTTCGGGTTAGGTTCGGGTTAGGTTCGGGTTAGGTTCGGGTTAGGTTCGGGTTAGGTTCGGGTTAGGTTCGGGTTAGGTTCGGGTTAGGTTCGGGTTAGGTTCGGGTTAGGTTCGGGTTAGGTTCGGGTTAGGTTCGGGTTAGGTTCGGGTTAGGTTCGGGTTAGGTTCGGGTTAGGTTCGGGTTAGGTTCGGGTTAGGTTCGGGTTAGGTTCGGGTTAGGTTCGGGTTAGGTTCGGGTTAGGTTCGGGTTAGGTTCGGGTTAGGTTCGGGTTAGGTTCGGGTTAGGTTCGGGTTAGGTTCGGGTTAGGTTCGGGTTAGGTTCGGGTTAGGTTCGGGTTAGGTTCGGGTTAGGTTCGGGTTAGGTTCGGGTTAGGTTCGGGTTAGGTTCGGGTTAGGTTCGGGTTAGGTTCGGGTTAGGTTCGGGTTAGGTTCGGGTTAGGTTCGGGTTAGGTTCGGGTTAGGTTCGGGTTAGGTTCGGGTTAGGTTCGGGTTAGGTTCGGGTTAGGTTCGGGTTAGGTTCGGGTTAGGTTCGGGTTAGGTTCGGGTTAGGTTCGGGTTAGGTTCGGGTTAGGTTCGGGTTAGGTTCGGGTTAGGTTCGGGTTAGGTTCGGGTTAGGTTCGGGTTAGGTTCGGGTTAGGTTCGGGTTAGGTTCGGGTTAGGTTCGGGTTAGGTTCGGGTTAGGTTCGGGTTAGGTTCGGGTTAGGTTCGGGTTAGGTTCGGGTTAGGTTCGGGTTAGGTTCGGGTTAGGTTCGGGTTAGGTTCGGGTTAGGTTCGGGTTAGGTTCGGGTTAGGTTCGGGTTAGGTTCGGGTTAGGTTCGGGTTAGGTTCGGGTTAGGTTCGGGTTAGGTTCGGGTTAGGTTCGGGTTAGGTTCGGGTTAGGTTCGGGTTAGGTTCGGGTTAGGTTCGGGTTAGGTTCGGGTTAGGTTCGGGTTAGGTTCGGGTTAGGTTCGGGTTAGGTTCGGGTTAGGTTCGGGTTAGGTTCGGGTTAGGTTCGGGTTAGGTTCGGGTTAGGTTCGGGTTAGGTTCGGGTTAGGTTCGGGTTAGGTTCGGGTTAGGTTCGGGTTAGGTTCGGGTTAGGTTCGGGTTAGGTTCGGGTTAGGTTCGGGTTAGGTTCGGGTTAGGTTCGGGTTAGGTTCGGGTTAGGTTCGGGTTAGGTTCGGGTTAGGTTCGGGTTAGGTTCGGGTTAGGTTCGGGTTAGGTTCGGGTTAGGTTCGGGTTAGGTTCGGGTTAGGTTCGGGTTAGGTTCGGGTTAGGTTCGGGTTAGGTTCGGGTTAGGTTCGGGTTAGGTTCGGGTTAGGTTCGGGTTAGGTTCGGGTTAGGTTCGGGTTAGGTTCGGGTTAGGTTCGGGTTAGGTTCGGGTTAGGTTCGGGTTAGGTTCGGGTTAGGTTCGGGTTAGGTTCGGGTTAGGTTCGGGTTAGGTTCGGGTTAGGTTCGGGTTAGGTTCGGGTTAGGTTCGGGTTAGGTTCGGGTTAGGTTCGGGTTAGGTTCGGGTTAGGTTCGGGTTAGGTTCGGGTTAGGTTCGGGTTAGGTTCGGGTTAGGTTCGGGTTAGGTTCGGGTTAGGTTCGGGTTAGGTTCGGGTTAGGTTCGGGTTAGGTTCGGGTTAGGTTCGGGTTAGGTTCGGGTTAGGTTCGGGTTAGGTTCGGGTTAGGTTCGGGTTAGGTTCGGGTTAGGTTCGGGTTAGGTTCGGGTTAGGTTCGGGTTAGGTTCGGGTTAGGTTCGGGTTAGGTTCGGGTTAGGTTCGGGTTAGGTTCGGGTTAGGTTCGGGTTAGGTTCGGGTTAGGTTCGGGTTAGGTTCGGGTTAGGTTCGGGTTAGGTTCGGGTTAGGTTCGGGTTAGGTTCGGGTTAGGTTCGGGTTAGGTTCGGGTTAGGTTCGGGTTAGGTTCGGGTTAGGTTCGGGTTAGGTTCGGGTTAGGTTCGGGTTAGGTTCGGGTTAGGTTCGGGTTAGGTTCGGGTTAGGTTCGGGTTAGGTTCGGGTTAGGTTCGGGTTAGGTTCGGGTTAGGTTCGGGTTAGGTTCGGGTTAGGTTCGGGTTAGGTTCGGGTTAGGTTCGGGTTAGGTTCGGGTTAGGTTCGGGTTAGGTTCGGGTTAGGTTCGGGTTAGGTTCGGGTTAGGTTCGGGTTAGGTTCGGGTTAGGTTCGGGTTAGGTTCGGGTTAGGTTCGGGTTAGGTTCGGGTTAGGTTCGGGTTAGGTTCGGGTTAGGTTCGGGTTAGGTTCGGGTTAGGTTCGGGTTAGGTTCGGGTTAGGTTCGGGTTAGGTTCGGGTTAGGTTCGGGTTAGGTTCGGGTTAGGTTCGGGTTAGGTTCGGGTTAGGTTCGGGTTAGGTTCGGGTTAGGTTCGGGTTAGGTTCGGGTTAGGTTCGGGTTAGGTTCGGGTTAGGTTCGGGTTAGGTTCGGGTTAGGTTCGGGTTAGGTTCGGGTTAGGTTCGGGTTAGGTTCGGGTTAGGTTCGGGTTAGGTTCGGGTTAGGTTCGGGTTAGGTTCGGGTTAGGTTCGGGTTAGGTTCGGGTTAGGTTCGGGTTAGGTTCGGGTTAGGTTCGGGTTAGGTTCGGGTTAGGTTCGGGTTAGGTTCGGGTTAGGTTCGGGTTAGGTTCGGGTTAGGTTCGGGTTAGGTTCGGGTTAGGTTCGGGTTAGGTTCGGGTTAGGTTCGGGTTAGGTTCGGGTTAGGTTCGGGTTAGGTTCGGGTTAGGTTCGGGTTAGGTTCGGGTTAGGTTCGGGTTAGGTTCGGGTTAGGTTCGGGTTAGGTTCGGGTTAGGTTCGGGTTAGGTTCGGGTTAGGTTCGGGTTAGGTTCGGGTTAGGTTCGGGTTAGGTTCGGGTTAGGTTCGGGTTAGGTTCGGGTTAGGTTCGGGTTAGGTTCGGGTTAGGTTCGGGTTAGGTTCGGGTTAGGTTCGGGTTAGGTTCGGGTTAGGTTCGGGTTAGGTTCGGGTTAGGTTCGGGTTAGGTTCGGGTTAGGTTCGGGTTAGGTTCGGGTTAGGTTCGGGTTAGGTTCGGGTTAGGTTCGGGTTAGGTTCGGGTTAGGTTCGGGTTAGGTTCGGGTTAGGTTCGGGTTAGGTTCGGGTTAGGTTCGGGTTAGGTTCGGGTTAGGTTCGGGTTAGGTTCGGGTTAGGTTCGGGTTAGGTTCGGGTTAGGTTCGGGTTAGGTTCGGGTTAGGTTCGGGTTAGGTTCGGGTTAGGTTCGGGTTAGGTTCGGGTTAGGTTCGGGTTAGGTTCGGGTTAGGTTCGGGTTAGGTCGGGTTAGGTTCGGGTTAGGTTCGGGTTAGGTTCGGGTTAGGTTCGGGTTAGGTTCGGGTTAGGTTCGGGTTAGGTTCGGGTTAGGTTCGGGTTAGGTTCGGTTTCGGGTTAGGTTCGGGTTAGGTTCGGGTTAGGTTCGGGTTAGGTTCGGGTTAGGTTCGGGTTAGGTTCGGGTTAGGTTCGGGTTAGGTTAGGTTCGGGTTAGGTTCGGGTTAGGTTCGGGTTAGGTTCGGGTTAGGTTCGGGTTAGGTTCGGGTTAGGTTCGGGTTAGGTTCGGGTTAGGTTCGGGTTAGGTTCGGGTTAGGTTCGGGTTAGGTTCGGGTTAGGTTCGGGTTAGGTTCGGGTTAGGTTCGGGTTAGGTTCGGGTTAGGTTCGGGTTAGGTTCGGGTTAGGTTCGGGTTAGGTTCGGGTTAGGTTCGGGTTAGGTTCGGGTTAGGTTCGGGTT